>CM016619.1:87867486-88378029 GCA_005393395.2 Gossypium australe | reverse complement strand
TCAAATTAATTAACACATATACAAAATGACTTAGTCAAGCCCCTATACATGCCATAACTTAAATCATTTATAAATAAAGATACCCATAGATAGCTTGATAGTGTGAAGCTATCTCCATTGACCTTCAGCCCGAGCTTGTTTAATAGGACTCTGAAACATGGGAAAAAAAGGGGGTAAGCTTATAAAGCTTAGTAAGTTCACATGTAAAAATAATAAGCATTAGTAATGAATTTAGCTTACTACTAAGCTGTCATGACTTGCATAAATAATGCTAAGTTCTTACTTTCTCAACTTACTCATTTGAACCTTACCAAGCCTCAACGAGACAAATCCTCACAACAAGTTCTCAAATTGATACAATCATTAAATCACATGCTTATACCTTATTACTCATGTTCACATTAATCTATCTACTTGAATCGCTGTCACTAAATTATTTATTTCTTGATCTACAGCTCTGAATTGTAAACCGCTAATTCTTTCTGAAACTAGACTCATATATCTTCATACCATAAAATTTCTAAAATTTTTGGTTTTTTCCAATTACTACAGTTTATTCATTAAAATTTACCCTATTTCACTGTTCGACTATTTTGACCTCTCTTCACTATGAATCAATTTTCTCATCTTACAGAATTTAGATGACCTTTTTGTTTAGTTCATTTGAAACTAGACTCATTCAGGATTTCGGCATATAAATTATACCCATAATTATTTTTGTAAAAGTTTTAATGATTTTTCTAAGTCAGAATAGGGGATCACGTAATCATTCTGAACCAGTCTCACAAAAATTTAAATATCTCAAAATATACAAATTCTTGTTTTCTCTATTTCTTTTAGATGAAAATAGACTCAATAAGCTTTAAATAAATATCATCTAACTTATAATTAAATTTATACTATTTTTGGTGATTTTTCAAATTCACATCACTGTTGTTGTCCAAAACAGTTTATTATAATTTTTTGCTCTCTCTCACTTTAGTTGTATTCATTACTTACCTATAACAATCTTTCCAATTTTCGATTACTTATCGAGCATATTGTTCTTACGTTACACATGCATATGCTACACTTATCATTACAAAGTCACACATAATTTCACTTAATTGATTTTCCCGTTGAACGTTTCGGAATAATAACGGATACGTGGTGGTTTAGCACACAGCCCACCATTGAAGTTGAAGCTCTCTTGTACACATAGTGGCCTTCACTTAGTACCACTCATGTGACCTGGCTCGATTGTACACATAATTGTTTTACAATTTTTATATTAAATTATTGTATTTTTTATATAAATTTTAAATAATTTTTTTTATTTTTACGTAATATTAAAAGAATTAGATAAAATTATAACTTTTATATAATTTTTTATGTAACAAAACAAAAACAAAATAAAAAAATCCAAAAATGAAAAAAAGCTTTAAATTTTTTTCTTTTTGTAATTATATATCTTTCAATATTTTAGGAATATTCTGTACGTCAATATTTGTATTGTAATATACATTAGTCGGCATGTAAGGGTAATGTATTGTATCTTTTTTTTTTTCATTTTAATACTTATTTTATTTTAGTTAAAGTTCACCTCAAGTTTTAAAATTAATTTAAAAACAAGTTGAAACTGTTATTTTTTAACGGAACTAATGACTAAAACTTTTTAAGTTTTTAGACATAACAACTTATACGACAATTTACATGTATTTCATTTTTTTAATTTTAAACTTTTTTTTTTTGAGTTTTACTTTTCTTATTTTTTGAATATTTTAAAAATTTCATTATTTAACAAATCTCAAGTAAACCTTAAATCCTAAACCATTTAATATATAAAGTTTATCTACTTATCTCTTAAATAATTTACACTATAATCATAATTCAATATATTAAAATTAAATTATCTCTTTTTCAATTATATAAGAAATTATTTAATATATAAATTAAAAAACACTAATTCAACTAAACCCCTAACCCTAACCCCTAACCCATAAACCCCTAACCCTTAACCTTAACCCTTAACCCTAAACTGTAAGAGTATGCCCAAAGATCAATCATGAGATGGTTGTAATAACATACTTAATTTACCATGTTTATTAATATAAAACGTTGTCATTATTATTTCAGTTTTTCTTTCTGTGTGTATAAATAAACTGTTTTATAATAATGTCTTGAGAATAATATGATTATTCTTAAAAGATCCTTAGTCGAGTATTATTGTTGACTAGGACAACAATAATGCATTAAGACTAACATGTAGCTGATTGATGATAAAGAGTTGTCATTGATATGGAGTGTCAAAATCAATGCATGAATATGTGTGTTAGAGAACAACATATTGGATTGACCCGCTATGAGTATGTTTCTTGGATTATTATGTAATTGTCACAACATTACTCATAGTGATTAATATGTATATGATCCTCAGACTTGAGATCATTATTATCCGAGCATCGTGAGTTGTATATTTTGATACAGTCAAACGTACACCGTAACAGGTTGTTCTATAAAGGCTGATGTTGAATATACCACAATCTATGTAGAGGGATATGGTTGATCAATAAAGGATAAGTCCCCTACATAATAGGAGTAATATCTTAGGCCACTTGATTAAGTGAGACTAGAAATGCATGGCCATGCTCAAATAAGTTGATATGAGATGTCATACTAATTTGTATATCATAGTCTACTCAAGATATCAAGAAACATGGGATGGACTATGCAAGTGTGACTATCCCATGACTTGTATCCGTTCCAGAGATAAAGGACTTAAGGATTAATGCATGAAAGGTTAATTACAAAAGGTTATGTCGAATCATGACTTCTTGTAACTTAGGTAGCAATGATGCATTGCTAGATGCCACTCATTGTTTGTGACAATAGAATCGTTCTAGTATTACTGCTAACGTTGCAAGAACCTACAGGGTCACACCCTATGGTTGAAATGAACGGAATAAAATATAGTTGGTATTGTGTTTGGTTGTCACATGAATTAAATTAATTAAAGAATTAATTTAATTGGGCAATCAAATATTGAACATATTATATGTACAAGGATGTGGTACACATAATGATAACATAATTTTATTAATATATGAATTTGATTCATATATAAATTTAAATAAATATAGTTTACCGAAATCCTTATTATAATTAATGTAATTATAATATTCGGATATAATTAATGTAATTATAATTTTCGGTTAAAAACTTTATTGTATTTATTTAATCTTATAATACATTCAAGAGATACCAATTATAAAAGGCCCAATTAAAAGGATACCAATTAAAAAGGCCCAATGAAAAAGACACCCATTATAAAAGGTATTAAAAGGAGACAAAGCAAAAAAAAAAAAAAGAAAACCCTAAGTGATTGCTTGTTAGGTCTAGCAGCCGTCAAGCAAATAAACCTCCAAAACAGTTTGGAGATTTCTTCCGTTCATAGTCAAACCGGGTGGATTACGTAGAGGCTGACATCGGAAAAGGTTGTGGCTTGATTCGACAGTAGATCAAAAATCTTGTTGCCAAGGCGTCGCTATCTACTCAGATTGAAGTTTTTGTAATTTCGAAACCTTTATTTAACCCCGATTCGTTCCTCACACATGGATTCATGGTTTGGATCACCGGATCTAATTTTTTTTGCTGCGTCATGGGGCACAGGAGTTCCAACAGTGGTATCAGAGCCACTTGTGTGATACGAACTCGGGTTTTAAATACTTGGGTGATGCAATTGTATGAGATCCATGTTTTGATTTTGTTGTATTTTCGATTGTTTAAATCGTTTAAGCATAACCTGATAGTTGTTCCTTTCGATAATTGATTAAATGTTAATCATGGTGTTGTGGCCTATTCACTTTATGTTATTATTATTAACTATTAACAAATCTGCAATAATATGATGCTGGTATTTACAGTTTCCAGTAAGAGTTAACTGGCTATCGGAACAAGTGTTGTTCCGATATGAAACCTCAAGGATTAAAATCCTAAAGACACGATTCTGTTGATAAAAGTTATCAAATCGTGAGGTTTCATTTGACTGGGGCATGCGATTACTAGGACTTCGCTTTGGCAGAACCTACATAGTATTGATCGAGGCCTTAACGAGGGAAAAATTGGAAGGCCATATTGACTTAATATTTTAATAGAGGGATTTTATTAAGGTTGTTGCATCTCACCAATTACGGTCTACTTTAGCCCATTTAGTCTTCTAATCGATCTCATCAATTAATAGGGTTTATTATCATCAAGTTTTAATATATATATAATTGGTATGCTTTAGACATCCATAGCATCTCATACATGAATAAATAAATCAATAAATAAATGCAATAGTTATAGCCCATAAACTAAGGTGGTTCAACCCAAGCCAATGGGAAAACCAAAAAGAAACCTAAAGGTGTAAGCCATTTCACAAGCTATCAATCCACAATAATTGTCCCACCTTCCTTCTCGTTTGGCCCACAGCAACTCTTGCAAATTACAATATGCAGAAAACTCGTTTACATACGAGGGAATAAGATGAAAGAGAAATACAAGAGAATAGTAGTAAGGCACGACACGCAGGCCGTATTTATAAAAAAAAATACAACCTTTTATCGAATGGGTCATTGGGCTATAACTATGCATTTCAAACACCATGCATGTCAAAAATAGCATACCTTCCTCCGACCGCCTCAGACCCCATCTTATTATTATGGTAAGTTTTGTTAATAAAAGAAATTTATAAACTTGATGGGCCACAAAAGGTTGAAAGGATATTTTATAATTCACCTTAGCAAAAAAAAAAATTAAATTATGTATGCTATTTTTGACATGCACGATGTTTGAAATGCATAGTTATAGCCCAATGACCCATTCGATAAAAGGTTGTATTTTTTTATAAATACGGCCTGCGTGTCGTGCCTTACTACTATTCTCTTGTATTTCTCTTCTCATCTTATTCCCTCGTAAGTAAAACGAGTTTCTGCATATTGTAATTTGTAAGAGTTGCTGTGGGCCAAACGAGAAGGAAGGTGGGACAATTATTGTGGATTGATAGCTTGTGAAATGGCTTACACCTTTAGGTTTCTTTTTGGTTTTCCCATTGGCTTGGGTTGAACCACCTTAGTTTATGGGCTATAACTATTGCATTTATTTATTGCTTTATTTATTCATGTATGAGATGCTATGGATGTCTAAAGCATGCCAATTATATATATATATATATATATATTAAAACTTGATGATAATAAACCCTATTAATTGATGAGATCGATTAGAAGACTAAATAGGCTAAAGTAGACCATAATTGGTGAGATGCAACAACCTTAATAAAATTCCTCTATTAAAATATTAAGTCAACGTGGCCTTCCAATTTTGCCCTCGTTAAGGCCTCGATCAATACTATGTAGGTTCTGCCAAAGCGAAGTACTAGGATTTATCTTGGTTAAACGCGAAGAATAAACAAGTGATATTCGCTGGTTAAAAAAAATTGGTTAATGACTTAACTAGGTTACTCTAATAGGATTAGAAACCTAGAGGCAAGTAAATTGGATAAATCATAAGATGATTAGAACAAATATTAGGAGTTACATATGATGTAATTAGCAAATGTTGCTTACCTAAATAACCATAATCTTAAGAGTAAAGCCAAAGCTGACTTAAGAGGTGGTGAAATATGGATCCTTAACCTACTAGAAATACTTTTGAGAAAGTTTTTCTGAAATTAATATACGAGGGTTATTAATTTTGAAATAAAATAGTGGGAATATCATTTAATAAAGTCTTTTTAATGATTGATATAAAATTGGTAAATTTACTCACATGCATATTTAATTGTTGTAGATATATTATGGCTGCAAACACTAGCACACTCTCATTGCGATCGGTCCTTGAGAAGGACAAATTGAATGGTTTGAATTTTCTTGATTGGTTCCGTAACTTGAGGATTGTCCTTAAACAAGAACGGAAATTATATGTCATTGAACAACCACTTCTTAATGAACCACCCGCTAATGCCTCGAGGACAGATAGAGATGCTTACAAGAAGTATCTCGATGACATGATAGATGTTGGATGTCTTATGCTTGCCACTATGAATCCTGAACTTCAGAAGCAACATGAGGACATGGTTGCTTATGATATGATCGAGCACCTGAAAGAACTTTATCAGAGGCAATGTAACAACCCAAACCCGGCCCAAACGCTATGACCGAATTTGGTTTGCTACGGAGAAAACATTTGGAAAACGTTTCGAAAATCCCTTTAAGTCGAATCAACTTTTTGATGAGAGATGGTTATTTTGTTTAAAACATTTGAGGTGTATAAAACCCATACTTAGATTTATTTTGAAAATATTATTAAATCAAGTTATTATATATATTTTAAGATGTACCCGAGGGTACTAAAACATTTTTTTGCTTTGGTTTAAAAAAAACGTGTGAACTTATTATTACCATAATTAAATAGTTTAAACTAATATTCAAGGCAGGTAACAAAATAATAAAGGAGTTATTGGAGGCCTTATTACAACCCAATTAAAATTTAACCAACAATAAAATAAAATAAATAAACTAAAATTTAAGGTTCATTTAAATCAAATGTCTATTGCATGGCCACCTCGAGTCCATCCGGTCCACATCCGCAATCTACATGCCACCTGAAAAATATAAAGGAGAAGGTGAGTCACCAAGACTCAGTATGTAACCCTTCCCCCGGTTTAAACAATTTCATACACAACGTATAACAATTAACATGCATCAAATCATATACCCAACCTAACCATCCATATCACCTTTCTCTACCCCGTCTGGTACCAAACCACTGGTGGTGCCAAACCACTGGTGACTTAAAGTCACAGATGTGATGCCAAATCACTGGAGGTGCCAAACCTCTGGTGTCCGAAGACACAAATCGGTTGATGGGGCCAACCCATCGTGTGATGCCAAATCACTGGCGTCGATCCCGTATTATCATCTGTGGGGCCAACCCACTGTGGTGCTAAGCCACTGGGACAAGACGCGATGAGGTGCCAAACCTTTGGAGTACCAAACCTCTGGTGACCGTAGTCACAGTGTGTTACCAAAACACTGGTGTCCGTCGACACAATATCTCTGCCCCCTCCACTCATCAACCCATATCAAATCATTATATAACAAATCTCATGCCATCAGATATTTAAGTTACAACTAGAAATCATGCCATGCTTCCCAAAAGCATCAAAAGCAATTCACATTAACAGGTACTTAACTGAATCGTCACTTATACCAATATGGTATTAAATCCAATGCTAAATCCATCAGAGTTAGCATTCACAATATTTAGTACAGTTAATAAGTCATAACGTGTGTATGTACACACCTGATGTCGATGAGAAGTCTAAATCCCGAAAAGAGAAGTCGGCCTCCCTAGATCTCTCTGCACCTATATTCGGCCAACCTCAGGATTAGTATTATGGCCTATTCGGTCAACCCAAAATAATTAAAAGGGGTCATCTTTGAACCCGAATCCTTACCTTTTCTCTTTTGGCTACTAACCACCGTACTTGATACACGAATCTGTTTTACCAAATAGTCGGTCAAATGACCATGTCAATAACTTTCGGCTTTCAATCACTTACAAGAATAATCTATTAAAAGTAAACCCTCTATCACCACTTACCAACCGAATGCTAGAGATTGGAGAGTTAGATCTACTGCTTGAACGATCCCGAAATTCCTAGATGACATCGATTTCAAAGAAAGATTAGCCGAACTATCACCAAATGCCAAATTTCGGCTTTTCCTCACATCCAAATCGACAGGACACAAGAGAAAGTATTAAAACATTCGGCTAATGCCCCTTACCTACTGAAACCGATTGCAAGAAAAGTCCCGAAGAGTCTTATACCACCTTAAGTGTTCGGCCAAAGAGCTTCCAAAGAGGAGAAGGGAATTTCGACACTCTAGAGAGGTATATTCGGCCAAAACTTGAAAATATAGAGAGGGGAAATTCGGCTATGGCTAGGGAGTAGGTTCGGCTAACTAAGAAAAAGGGAAGAGGAAGGATTGGGGATTCGGCAAAGAAGAGAGTAGAGGAGAGTTTCGGTTCAAGGAAGAGAAGAAAAGAGGAAAAGAAATGGAAAATGAGAGTGAGTAGAGAGTTTCGGCAAAAATCTAAGGAAAGGAGAATGGTTTTTAGTTTTTGCTTGAGAGAGCTTGAAGAACAAAAAGAGGTGCTAGCCGAAATTATCAAGAAGACTAAAAAGAATTCGGCCCCCCTTTCACTCATGGTTGCCGTCCACTTCACTCCTTGAAGTGTTTAAAATTCGGCCAACTCCTTGTTTTTCTCTTGGCCACTAACTTGAACTAATTCAAAATAATTTGAATTAGCCACATGCCTATTTTTCCTCTGCCAACTATTTAGATTATTCAAGTAATAATCCAAATAAAAATTCCTATTATCCACCTTATTAAAAGAGTTTAAACTGAGGAAAACTCCCCCTATTGCCGTCCCACTTAAAAGCAAAAAGGGGATTTTGTGACTCGAACCAAGGCTCTCCCTTATCCCTTGTGGCGTCACATGTAGCTCCTAAGTGGCCCTCCTCTTGCCACTTATCCTAGGCTCATTTTATGAAAATAAATCCCTTATTTATTCTTGTAACCCCTACCTGCTAAGGCTCCTTACCTTTAAAGTTCCCAAATAAAATTTTCTACTAAACTGAGCCTACTCAAGACCTTTAATTAAGTCTTAATACACCACAATCAATATCATAACAATTCAAACACAAGGAAAACTTTTAATCACAAATAGCCCCGGTTTTAGGATGTTACAGTTCTACCCCCCTTAAAAAGAATTTCGTCCTCGAAATTACCTGATCAGAAGAGGTGGGGGTATTGCTGCCGCATAACATCCTCGGGTTCCCACGTAGCTTCCTCTGCACCATGGTTCCGCCATAGCACTTTCACCAAGGGTACTGACTTCCTACGTAGAACCTTCATATCTCGATCCAAGATCTGAACCGGTTCTTCTTCAAAGGACAAATCCGAGTTGACCTCAATTTCTGCCACAGGCACTACGTGCGAAGGATCTGATCGGTATCGCCTAAGCATTGACACATGAAAAACGTCGTGAATCTGACTCAACTCTGCCGGCAGTTCGAGCTGATAAGCTATCGGTCCCACTCGCTTTAACACTGTATATGGGCCAATGAACCTTGGGCTTAGCTTCCCTTTTCGCCCAAACCTCAACACCTTTTTCCAAGGTGACACCTTCAGGAAAACCTTGTCTCCTACATCATACTCCATTTCTTTGCGCTTCAGGTCGGCATAAGACTTCTGTCTATCTGACGCTTCCTTAAGACGAGCCCGTATCACCTTAACTTTGTCCTCCTTTTCTGTAACCAACTCTGGACCCAAGACCTGCCTTTCACCTAACTCAGTCCAACATGTAGGAGAACGGCATTTCCGTCCATACAATGCTTCGTATGGTGCCATCTGGATACTCGCTTGGTAACTATTGTTGTAGGCAAATTCCGCTAATGGTAGAAATTCTTCCCAACTACCTCGGAATTCCAAGACACAACCCCTCAGCATATCCTCTAAAATCTGTATGACCCTTTCTGACTGCCCGTCTGACTGCGGATGGAAAGCTGTACTGAAATCCAATCGCGTACCCAAAGCTTGATGCAACGCTTTCCAAAACCTCGATGTGAACCTTGGATCCCTATCTGAAATAATTGATACCGGCACACCATGCAATCTGACTATCTCGGCCACATACAACTTTGCTAGCTTCTGGAGTGAGTAGTCCATTCTCATCGGTACGAAGTGAGCTGACTTAGTCAAACGGTCCATAATTACCCAAACTGCATCCTTCTTGCTGGGCGTAAGGGGTAGCCCACTGACGAAATCTATAGTGATCCGCTCCCATTTCCACTGAGGAATCTTTACTGGTTGAAGTAGTCCCGATGGTAACTGATGTTCAGCCTTGACCTGCTGACATGTCAGACACTTCTCCACGAACTCAGTCACTTCCCGCTTCAACCCAGGCCACCAGAACTGTCTCCGCAAATCTCCGTACATTTTGCTACCTCCAGGATGCATAGCGTATGGGCTACTATGTGCATCTTGGAGAATTCTTCGTCTTAGTTCTACATCTTTCGGCATGCAGGGCCGTCCTTGAAAACATAATACCCCATGATCAGTCAAACTATACTCTTCCAAACCACCATTTTGGACTTGCAATCTCTTTGCATTCAATCCCTCGTCTACCAACTGCTTATCCTTAATCTCCTCGATCCATGTTGGCGTGACTTGCAACTCTGCCAAAAGACTTCCATCGTTATATAGACTCAAACGAGCAAACATTACTCTTAAATCTGCCACAACCTTCCGGCTCAACGCGTCAGCCACCACGTTAGCCTTACCCGGATGATACTCGATCGAACAGTCGTAGTCCTTTAACAGTTCAATCCATCGGTGCTGCCTTAAGTTCAAATCCTTCTGAGTCAAGAGATATCTCAGACTTTTCTGATCCGTATAAATTATCGACTTCTCTCCATAAAGGTAATGTCTCCATATCTTCAAAGCGAAGACCACCGCTGCTAACTCTAAGTCGTGCGTTGGATAGTTTACCTCGTGCGGTCGTAACTGACGGGATGCATAAGCCACTACCTTCCCTTCCTGCATCAACACACATCCCAACCCAGTGTGGGATGCATCACAATAAACCGTAAACAACTTTCCTGCCTCAGGCTGTACCAAAACCGGAGCTTCCGTCAGAATCTTTCTCAGCTTATCAAAACTTTCTTGCTGCTTTTCCGACCAAACGAATGGTACTCCCTTCCTTAATAACTTAGTTAATGGTGCTGCGATTAACGAGAATCCTTCCACAAACCTTCGATAGTACCCTGCCAGACCCAGAAAACTTCGAATTTCGGCCACTGACCTAGGCGGTTTCCAATCCAACACCGCTTCAATCTTACGGGGATCCACCCTAATCCCTTTCGCTGACACCACGTGACCTAAGAAAGCCACTTCCCTTAGCCAAAATTCGCACTTACTAAATTTGGCATATAACTGCTTTTCCCTCAGTACTTGCAGAACTATTCGCAAATGCTTGTCATGCTCCTCCTCCGTCTTTGAGTAAACCAATATGTCGTCTATGAACACCACGACGAATTGATCCAAGTACTGCTGAAACACCCTATTCATTAAGTCCATGAATGTCGCCGGTGCATTGGTCAACCCGAATGGCATCACTAAGAACTCGTAATGCCCATACCAAGTTCAGAATGCCGTCTTGTGAACATCAGCCTCCTTCACCTTTAACTGATGATAACCCGACCTAAGGTCAATCTTTAAAAATACCGACGCACCCTTCAGTTGGTCAAACAAGTCATCGATCCGAGGCAACGGATACTTGTTTTTGATCGTTAACTTGTTTAACTGACGGTATTCGATGCACATTCGCATAGAATCGTCCTTCTTCTTGACAAACAACACAGGTGCTCCCCACGGAGATATACTTGGTCGGATAAACCCTCTATCCAGGAGCTCCTGAATTTGAGCCTTCAGCTCCACCAATTCCTTTGGTGCCATTCGATACGGTGCTATAGATACAGGTGCCGTTCCAGGTAGCAAATCTATACCGAATTCGACTTCCCGATCCGGAGGCAAACCCGAAAGTTCTTCTGGGAATACATCAGCGAATTCCCCTACTGTTCGGACCTTTCCAACCGCTGACTCCTTAGCCTCCAAGGCACAAATTCGAACTATAAACGCCTCATACCCTTTCCTGACCATTTTTACGGCCTTCAAAGCTGACACCACATTAGACAGGTAATTCCTTCGATTACCGATCATGACTACTTCATCCCCTTCGGCCATTTTAAGAACCATGCGCTTAGCAACGCAATCCAACCGCGCCTGGTACTTAACCAACCAGTCCATCCCGAGGATCAAATCGAACTCCCTAAACGGTAGTTCCATCAGATCAGCTACAAACACGACCCCTTGGAGTTCTAGGGGTACATCCTTATAAAGCTTGTTCACAACTACAAAATGGCCTAAAGGGCTAATTACAGTCATCTTCCTAGCAGCAGTCTCAGAGTCTAGGTTCAAAGTCTCTACCACACTACTAGCTACGTATGAATGCGTCGAATCCACATCAATTAATGCAACATAAGGAAGACCGAAAATTAGAAACGTACCGGTTATCACATCCGGTACGTCACCCTCCTCGCGACGCCTTGCCGCATAGACTAAGCCAGGCTGCCTTGCCTCTGTATTGCCTGCGCCTCTGCCCTGAGTTCCGCGACCACGATTAGCACCATGGCCCCCTCTACCATTACCACGACCTCTTTGTGGTCCCACACTTCTATCCTGAGTACGGTTCTGCCCCTCTGACTGATTCTGAGCTCGCTTCCGGGGACAATCCCTTACACGGTGATCCAAGGACCCACATTCAAAGCAGCCCCTCTCACCGATCCAACAACCTCCCCAATGGGATTTTCCATAGCGGTTGCACTGAGCCGATCTCTGATTAGCAGTCGTGGGCCTTGCTGCCTGATTTGGCCCACTTTGTCTAGCCTTTTTCTGGACATTACCACCTGACCCAGATGACCCAAAACCTCTCTTCTGCCTGATCCTATCGTAGTTTTGCCTCACAGATTCTTTGATCCCCTCGGCTACCTTAGCCTTTTCCACTAGAGATGAAAACTCACGAACTTGCTGCGGAGCAATCAGCAACCTCAACTCATCTCTAAGTCCATCCTCGAAGCGGACACAGCGCTCATGTTCGGTAGCCACAATGCCTCTAGCATATCTACTCAGCCTTAGGAACTCCGCCTCATATTCCGATACTGACTTAGTTCCTTGCACTAATCCCAAAAAAGCCTTTCTCTGCGCGTCAGTGTAGCTGGTACCCACATACTTTTTCTAGAACGCAGCCTTAAAG
Organism: Gossypium australe; assembly: GCA_005393395.2. Classification (NCBI taxonomy): domain Eukaryota; kingdom Viridiplantae; phylum Streptophyta; class Magnoliopsida; order Malvales; family Malvaceae; genus Gossypium; species Gossypium australe. Next base: position 88,365,126 of record CM016619.1, on the reverse strand, counting down.
TAATCCCACGTAAGACCATCTGCCGTGGCCCCATCTCGGACAGTGAGCCACCACTGATACGCTTCATCCTTCAGAAGCGACACGGCTCCTTTCAGCTTCTCCTCATTAGACAGGTCAAGATCATCCATGATCCTTTCTGTAGATTCTAGCCAGTATTCCACTGCACTGGGTGCCACTCCCGACACGCCCCGGAACACCTCAGCTCCGTTGGACCGAATTCGCTCGGGAACAGATTTCTGAGCTCCCAGATTTCCACTAGCCCCAGCCACCAACTCGAGAACTCGCAACACAGCTTGCGAAACTGCCTCACCTCCGGTCTGATCCTGCTCCTCAGCTCCAAAAGCTGGAGGTGGTGGTGGCGGTGGTACCTCATTTTCAGAACCTTGACCCGACCTGACGGGTTCAGATACGGTCATTCTTCCCCTACCATGTCCACGTCGGCCACGTCCTCTAGAACTCATTCTATCTAACGCGCTTTTAATCTGATTAAGAAAATTTTTATGGATTAGCAAGTTGTTCCACTTGATTATCCGAGACGAAATTTTATGAAGAAGTTTAATAAGGATTCTTTCGATCAAACAATGTTTTAAGTCTTCTACCCTAGTTCACACAAAAGGGCACATCCATTCCCTAATACTTTCCATACTTAATCACTCTTTGGACATTTCTGTCCTGTTTCTATCCCAGGGGTATTTTCGTCTTTTTCCTACAGGGGTATTTTTGTAATTAAAAACCGAGAGATTTCAAACTTTAATAAAGCAGGTCGCTTTGAAATTCCCAAAACTGGAGAGTATTTCTGAAAATTTGTAAAATTTGAAGTTATGGCATCATTTTAGAAATCAGGGGCATTTTGGTAATTTTGTCAATCGGGGGTAATTTTGTAATTTTAATAACTCCGGGCTATTTTAATAGTTGTAAAACTCTGAGGGTTCCTTTTGCGAGTTTCTCCCTTTTAAACGATGATGTTGCAAAAATTTTGAATTCGAGGTCATTTTGGTAATTTTGCAAGTTGAGGGCATTTTTGTAATTTTCGAAATCCAGAGTATATTGGTGATTTGCAAAGTAGAGTTTTTGGGTATTTATAAAATAACGAAATTTTTGGCCACAACCATTGAATTAATATTTTATGAGTCAAGGGCGTTTTAGTAATTTCACCCCTAAGGGCATTTCTGTAATTTTCACAAATCAACTTTTTCGGGGAAAACATTGAAAAAAAATGGTTGTTCTCATATTTGAAAGAGTGATTTTTTTAGAGTTTTGAAAACCAAGTTTTTGTTGTTCCCTTCTTCTTCGAAAACATGGCTAGTTCCCTTTCGGGTTTTAGTCGTTATGTTTAGCCTATGACCGAGCCCTCTTGGTCAGGGTGAACCAAAGCTACGCACCAGGTAGGATTCAAGTGGAGAGGAGGTGAGTCACGCGGACTGCTTAAATACCAAGCTCCCACCGAACCTTTCTAGACATGCGCACAGAGGTTGCCACACCACTGAGCCCTTTGAGTTAGGGTGAACCGAAGCTACGCACCAGGTAGGATTCCTGCGAAGAGGTGGTGAGTCACTAGGACTGCTTAAATACCAGGCTCTCCCGGATCCAATCCTAGACATGCGTACAGGGGTTACCACACCCTAGCTCAGTGACTTAGCCATAGGTTGGTTTAATTTATTAAGTCTTATGTCTTGTCTGTGTGTTTGAGTAATCTAATCCTAGGGTTCAAGTTCCTATGAGTCTATTCTACGCTCCATGCTTCCTACCCTTCTATAGAAAATAATTCATACAAAAGTTAGAAACACTTACCTGGGCGGATTGGTGCCGGAGACTCGGGCCATGCCGTTCAAAACCCAAAAACATTTCAAATTCTTTAATAAGGCCTACTAATCATAAAACAGAACCTTTTTGGGCCTTGCACCCCCACAGCCGAGCTTTGAACTGGGCTCTGATACCAATTTTGTAACAACCCAAACCCGGCCCAAACGCTATGACCGAATTTGGTTTGCTACGGAGAAAACATTTGGAAAACGTTTCGAAAATCCCTTTAAGTCGAATCATCTTTTTGATGAGAGATGGTTATTTTGTTTAAAACATTTGAGGTGTATAAAACCCATACTTAGATTTATTTTGAAAATATTTATTAAATCAAGTTATTATATATATATTTTAAGATGTACCCGAGGGTACTAAAACATTTTTTTGCTTTGGTTTAAAAAAAACGTGTGAACTTATTATTACCATAATTAAATAGTTTAAACTAATATTCAAGGCAGGTAACAAAATAATAAAAGGAGTTATTGGAGGCCTTATTACAACCCAATTAAAATTTAACCAACAATAAAATAAAATAAATAAACTAAAATTTAAGGTTCATTTAAATCAAATGTCTATTGCATGGCCACCTCGAGTCCATCCAGTCCACATCCGCAATCTACATGCCACCTGAAAAATATAAAGGAGAAGGTGAGTCACCAAGACTCAGTATGTAACCCTTCCCCCGGTTTAAACAATTTCATACACAACGTATAACAATTAACATGCATCAAATCATATACCCAACCTAACCATCCATATCACCTTTCTCTACCCCGTGTGGTACCAAACCACTGGTGGTGCCAAACCACTGGTGACTTAAAGTCACAGATGTGATGCCAAATCACTGGAGGTGCCAAACCTCTGGTGTCCGAAGACACAAATCGATTGATGGGGCCAACCCATCGTGTGATGCCAAATCACTGGCGTCGATCCTGTATTATCATCTGTGGGGCCAACCCACTATGGTGCTAAGCCACTGGGACAAGACGCGATGAGGTGCCAAACCTTTGGAGGTACCAAACCTCTGGTGACCGTAGTCACAGTGTGTTACCAAAACACTGGTGTCCGTCGACACAATATCTCTGCCCCCTCCACTCATCAACCCATATCAAATCATTATATAACAAATCTCATGCCATCAGATATTTAAGTTACAACTAGAAATCATGCCATGCTTCCCAAAAGCATCAAAAGCAATTCACATTAACAGGTACTTACCTGAATCGTCACTTATACCAATATGGTATTAAATCCAATGCTACATCCATCAGAGTTAGCATTCACAACATTTAGTACAGTTAATAAGTCATAACGTGTGTATGTACACACCTGATGTCGATGAGAAGTCTAAATCTCGAAAAGAGAAGTCGGCCTCCCTAGATCTCTCTGCACCTATATTCGGCCAACCTCAGGATTAGTATTATGGCCTATTCGGTCAACCCAAAATAATTAAAAGGGGTCATCTTTGAACCCGAATCCTTACCTTTTCTCTTTTGGCTACTAACCACCGTACTTGATACACGAATCTGTTTTACCAAATAGTCGGTCAAATGACCATGTCAATAACTTTCGGCTTTCAATCACTTACAAGAATAATCTATTAAAAGTAAACCCTCTATCACCACTTACCACAACCGAATGCTAGAGATTGGAGAGTTAGATCTACTGCTTGAACGATCCCGAAATTCCTAGATGACATCGATTTCAAAGAAAGATTAGCCGAACTATCACCAAATGCCAAATTTCGGCTTTTCCTCACATCCAAATCGACAGGACACAAGAGAAAGTATTAAAACATTCGGCTAATGCCCCTTACCTACTGAAACCGATTGCAAGAAAAGTCCCGAAGAGTCTTATACCACCTTAAGTGTTCGGCCAAAGAGCTTCCAAAGAGGAGAAGGGAATTTCGACACTCTAGAGAGGTATATTCGGCCAAAACTTGAAAATATGGAGAGGGGAAATTCGGCTATGGCTAGGGATTAGGTTCGGCTAACTAAGAAAAAGGGAAGAGGAAGGATTGGGGATTCGGCAAAGAAGAGAGTAGAGGAGAGTTTCGGTTCAAGGAAGAGAAGAAAAGAGGAAAAGAAATGGAAAATGAGAGTGAGTAGAGAGTTTCGGCAAAAATCTAAGGAAAGGAGAATGGTTTTTAGTTTTTGCTTGAGAGAGCTTGAAGAACAAAAAGAGGTGCTAGCCGAAATTATCAAGAAGACTAAAAAGAATTCGGCCCCCCTTTCACTCATGGTTGTCGTCCACTTCACTCCTTGAAGTGTTTAAAATTCGGCCAACTCCTTGTTTTTCTCTTGGCCACTAACTTGAACTAATTCAAAATAATTTGAATTAGCCACATGCCTATTTTTCCTCTGCCAACTATTTAGATTATTCAAGTAATAATCCAAATAAAAATTCCTATTATCCACCTTATTAAAAGAGTTTAAACTGAGGAAAACTCCCCCTATTGCTGTCCCACTTAAAAGCAAAAAGGGGATTTTGTGACTCGAACCAAGGCTCTCCCTTATCCCTTGTGGAGTCACATGTAGCTCCTAAGTGGCCCTCCTCTTGCCACTTATCCTAGGTTCATTTTATGAAAATAAATCCCTTATTTATTCTTGTAACCCCTACCTGCTAAGGCTCCTTACCTTTAAAGTTCCCAAATAAAATTTTCTACTAAACTGAGCCTACTCAAGACCTTTAATTAAGTCTTAATACACCACAATCAATATCATAACAATTCAAACACAAGGAAAACTTTTAATCACAAATAGCCCCGTTTTAGGATGTTACAGGCAAGCACGGCAAGAGAGGTTTGATATCTCTAAGGCCCTATTCCAATGTAAGTTGGCTGAAGGAAGCCCAGTAGGACCTCATGTCCTTAAGATGATTGGCTATATTGAAAGCCTGTCTAAGCTTGGGTTTCCATTAAGCCAAGAGTTGGCCACTGATGTTATTTTACAATCGTTTCCGGATAACTACAGCCAATTTGTCCTCAATTTCAATAAGAATGAAATTGACAAGATTCTACCACAATTGCTCAGTATGTTACGAACTACTGAAGGCAACTTGAAAAAGGTTGGACCCAAGCCCATACTGATGGTCTGTAATAACAAGGGCAAGGGAAAGGCCAAAGTTCAAACAAAGCCCAAGGGCAAAGGTAAGCCCAAACTTGGAAAAAGAAAGGCTACACTGAAACCTAAAGGTGGGGTGTCTAAGGAAGGAAACAGCTTTCATTGTGGTCTGACTGGACATTGGAAACGGAACTACCCTGTCTATCTTGAGGAAGTCAAGAAGGCTAAAGCAAGCAGAATGTCTGCTTCAGATATTTATGTTATTGATATTAATTTATCAACTACTACTTCTTGGGTATTAGATACTGGTTGTGGTTCTCATATTTGTACTTCTGTACAGGGACTACAAAGGAGTAGGACTCTGGCTAGAGGAGATATGGACCTACGAGTTGGAAATGGAGCAAAAGTTGCTACATTAGCTGTGGGAACATATACTTTATCTTTGCCTAGTGAACTTGATTTATGTTTAGAGGATTGTTATTTTGTGCCCAGTTTGACTAAAAACATTATTTCAATTTCTTGTTTAGACAAAATTGGTTTTAAGATAATTATTAAGAATCATTGTTGTTCATTATTGTAACACACTGAATATTTGGGTCTGTGCATTTTATGTGTCTGACTGCTCAAAATATTAAATTGGGAATTTAAGGTACAATTGGGGCTCAAGTTCGGGCTGAAACTTGGGTTAGTTTCTAATAAAGAGCTAAAGAACATTATTTAAATAGATATTTGTGTTTAAAAGGCAAGGTGGGCTTATGGCCCAAAAATTTGGAGGTGTTATAAGGGGAGCATGTAGGTGGCGTCAATAAGGGATGGATTGGGCCAAGTGTTGGCTACTTAGGGCCCAAGTTTTTGGGTCAAAAATTCGGCACTTAGAAGGGAAGGGGAGGATGGCACACTTGCTACAATTTAGGGGTTTTAATTCTTTTATTTTTATTGATAAATAGGAAGATAATGAAGAGAAAGATAAGGGCTATTTTTTGAGGAGCTAAGGGATTAAGATAATAGGTGGGATAAAAGCTATCAGATGACAGTAGAGTTGGCCGAAAATCCAACTCTGGGAGGGGGATTGATTTGCCGAAATTAATAGCCAAGTTATCATCTTTTCTTTTATTTTTTTCTCTCTTCTCTTCTTCCTCACCTAGCCGAAATTCTCTTCTCCCATTTGCTTTAGTTTCTTCTCAAAACCGAAATTCCCTAGTTGTTTTCTCCTCTCCTCAATATTTCCTCTCTAAAAGCCGAATTCTCCTTGCTATCTTTTCTCTTCTCTTTTCTTCAAGTTGGCCGAATCTCCCTTGGTCATCCCTTCAATTTTTAGTTCTTTCAAAAAAGCCGAAAGCGCAACAGATTCTCTTCCCGGGATTTTTCCTAGAAGCCGAAACTCATAGATTTCAAATAGGGTAAGTGGCGATTTGGATTTCTTTTAATTTTTCATCTTTTGGAGGCCATAGTCGATTGGCTATATGGAACTAACCTTGTGTTTTCTTTTCGGCATTCTGGGATTTGAAAAGGGAGTCAATTGCATAGATCTTTAAGTTATAGAATCGTGATACTTTCGGGATTTCAAGGTAAGAAATTTTATTGATTTTAGTATATAAAACCAGGTAGAATACTAACTATGGCCGAATATAGGAGAGGCCTATTTCCACATCTTTTCCGACTTTTAGAAGCAAAGTGTAGATCGGTTTAGCAAGGGGTATCTGCATTAATTAGATGTGTAATTCTACACACCATCTAGATCTGTTTGTTAAATATATGATTATAAGTTTTATATGTCTTGATAAATGCCGAAATTCCGGCTTAATGATGGAAACCCAAAGTGGGTAAAAGCAAATCACCAGGTTAGTGAATGTTCTGATTAAATGATATAAGTATATTGATATTCTATGATTGCATGGGTTGGGTTGATGAAAGGAGGAAGTTATACGTTGTAGCGGTTTTTACCGTGATCTGTTGTAGCGGCTTTTCCCGTGATCTGTTGTAGCAGTTTTTATCGTGATCTGTTGTAGCGGTTTTTACCGTGATATGTTGTAGCGGCTTTTGCCGTGATCTATTGTAGTGGCTACGGCCATGATCTGATGATGAGCAGCAAGACTGCCATCAAGGCGTGTAGCGGTGTGGGTTGATTGTAGAAATCCCCAATGGTGTGAATGGCTGGTACGGGGGCGTGTAGCGGATGGAAACCTAGGATTTGGGTTGGGCTTGCATATTAATTTTTATTATGTATATTAAATTGTTTATTTTGTTTTATGGGGCTAAGGCCCAAATCTAATGGTGCATGAGGGTTGCACACTGAGTCTCACGACTCAACCAATTAATTAATATTTCAGGTAGCACTTAGTGCATCGGACCGGGCTGGAGAGGAGCGCAAGGTGGCCATGCAAAAGTACATTTGGATTCAGCAAAAAGACTCTAGTTTATTATTTTATATTTTTTAATGGGTTTTAAATCTCGTTGTAATAAGGCCATGGGCTACTAGTTTATATTTTGTTTTATTATGGGCTTTTATTACTTTTAGTTATTTAAATTTTTATTTTAATTGAACTAAGGCATATTTTATTTAAACTATCAACTATTTATTTTTCCAACTATTTTATTTTTTTCCCGAATAAAAGGATAAACTTCAGAAAAATATTTTCTAAAAATACGATATGTTTTCCAAAATTTTCTTAGTGACATACCAGATTCGGTTGTAATGTTTGGGCCGGGTTTGGGGTGTTAAAAATTTGTATCAGAGCCCGGTTCAAAACTCGGCTTTGGGGTTTTTGGGCTCAAAACATTTTCTAAAAATGGGTTTTTGAAACATGTATATTTATAAGTGATACAGGATGGTTTTCTCGGCATGGCACCTGCGTCTCCAGCCCAAGTCCGCCAGGTAAGTATTCTGAACCATTGTGTGATATAAATATGTGGGCTTGATGGGCTTTATGGGACGTAGATTAGTTAGATTAGAACTTGATGGACTCTAGGCTTAGCTGAAACAACTCATTAAATCTCATAAGACTAAATTTCACTAAACAAACCCATAAATGAGTCGCAAGATTAGGGTGTGGCAACAGGCATGCGCATGTCTAGGATTGGATTCGGAAGAGCCTGGTACTTAAGCAGTCATAGTGACTCACCTCCTCTTCGCTGGAATCCTACCTGGTGCGTAGTGACTGTTCACCCTAGCCACGAGGATTTGTTGACGGGCCAAAATCTATAATTAAAACCCGAAAGGGACCAGCCACATTATTTTTACAAAATGATCAAAATACCCCTGATTTGTAAAATTACCAAATTACCCTTGATTTGCAAAATGACTAAATTATCCCTGATTTGTAAATTTCCAAATTACCCCGGATTTGTGAAATGACCAAAATTCCCCTGATTTATAAAATTACCAAATTACCCTTGATTTGTAAAATGACCAAATTATCCCTGATTTGTAAAATTACCAAATTACCCCTGATTTGTGAAATGACCAAAATACCCTTGATTTGTAAAATTACCAAAATACCCCAGATTATAAAATTATCGAAATACCCCTAGATTACAGAATTACCGAAATACCCCTGGATTGCAAAAATTACCAAAATACCCTTATTTCATGAAATTAACAAGGAACTCTATTCTGAAAATTATGAAAATACCCCTGTAGGATAAATTACGGAAATACCCCTGGGTAGTGAAATGACGAAAATACCCCTCCATGATGAATATAGGTTTGTGGATATACTTGTATGCTAATGTCTGATGACTGAATGTGTGTGCTTCCTGGAATTAGAAGGTAAACTTGAGACTGAAACTGTAGATAGGTTCGAATTCGAAAAAAACTACCTCTAAAATTACTATTCATAAGACTGTTCATGGTTAATCAGTGAAAGAAATTAATAATTCATAAAATTTCTAATTTAGATAATACAAGAATCAATGATGAGCGCTAGAAGAGGAAGAAGAGGCCGCGGCCGAGGATGTGGAAGTGTTAGGACTGATGTGCTGACTCAGCTAGTTAGGGAGGTACTGAAGGAGGTTAAAGAAATCGGTGAAACACTTCGGGATGGGTGCGTGGACTGTAAGAAAAAAAGAGATCGTAGTTTTCTAGGGTTGCAGTCTCGTTCTGTGAAGCATGTTAAGGTACGTCCAAACTTCCGGATTTGCGAATATTGCAGAAGGCGTCATCCGGGTGAATGTTGGAGGAAGTCAGGAACGTGTTTAAGATGCGGGTCTGAGGAGCATAAGGCTCGGGATTGTTCAATCACTATTAAGTCGGGTATATTTTGTATGGATGCTATATTTTTGGGTATAGAAACTGTATGCGTTCAATGTTTATATATTATTAAATTAGAGTGCGCAGCGAAAGCATAGTGGTGAGACTTGGGTAGTACGATTAATAGTTAGTTGGAAATTTTGAGGACGAAATTTATTTTAATGGGGGATGAACTGTAACACCCTAAATATTTGGGCCTGTGCATTTTATGTGTCTGATTGCTCAAAATATTAAATTGGGAATTTAAGGTACAATTGGGGCTCAGGTTTGGGCTGAAACTTGGGTTAGTTTCTAATAAAGAGCTAAAGAACATTATTTAAATAGATATCTGTGTTTAAAAGGCAAGGTGGGCTTATGGCCCAAAAATTTGGAGGTGTTATAAGGGGAGCATGTAGGTGGCGTCAATAAGGGATGGATTGGGCCAAGTGTTGGTTACTTAGGGCCCAAGTTTTTGGGTCAAAAATTCGGCACTTAGGAAGGAAGGGGAGGACGGCACACTTGCTACAATTTAGGGGTTTTAATTCTTTTATTTTTATTGATAAATAGGAAGATAATGAAGAGAAAGATGAGAGCTATTTTTGAGGAGCTAAGGGATTAAGATAATAGTTGGGATAAAAGCTATCAGATGACAGCAGAGTTGGCCGAAAATCCAACTCTAGGAGGGGGATTGATTTGCCGAAATTAATAGCCAAGTGATCATCTTTTCTTTTATTTTTTTTCTCTCTTCTCTTCTTCCTCACCTAGCCGAAATTCTCTTCTCCCATTTGCTTTAGTTTCTTCTCAAAACCAAAATTCGCTAGTTGTTTTCTCCTCTCCTCAATATTTCCTCTCTAAAAGCCGAATTCTCCTTGCTATCTTTTCTCTTCTCTTTTCTTCAAGTTGGCCGAATCTCCCTTGGTCATCCCTTCAATTTTTAGTTCTTTCAAAAAAGCCGAAAGTGCGACAGATTCTCTTCCCGGGATTTTTCCTAGAAGCCGAAACTCATAGATTTCAAATAGGGTAAGTGGCGATTTGGATTTCTTTTAATTTTTCATCTTTTGGAGGCCATAGTCGATTGGCTATATGGAACTAACCTTGTGTTTTCTTTTCGGCATTCTGGGATTTGAAGAGGGAGTCAATTGCATAGATCTTTAAGTTGTAGAATCGTGATACTTTCGGGATTTCAAGGTAAGAAATTTTATTGATTTTAGTATATAAAACCAGGTAGAATACTAACTATGGCCGAATATAAGAGTGGCCTATTTCCACATCTTTTACGGCTTTTAGAAGCAAAGTGTAGATCGATTTAGCAAGGGGTATCTGCATTAATCAGGTGTGTAATTCTGCACACCATCTAGATCTGTTTGTTAAATATATGATTATAAGTTTTATATGTCTTAATAAATGCCGAAATTCAGCCTTAATGATGGAAACCCAAAGTGGGAAAAAGCAAATCACCAGGTTAGTGAATGTTCTGATTAAATGATATAAGTATATTGATATTCTATGATTGCATGGGTTGGGTTGATGAAAGGAGGAAGTTATACGTTGTAGCGGTTTTTACCGTGATCTGTTGTAGCGGCTTTTGTCGTGATCTGTTGTAGCAGTTTTTACCGTGATCTGTTGTAGCGGTTTTTACCGTGATCTGTTGTAGTGGCTTTTGCCGTGATCTGTTGTAGTGGCTACGGCCATGATCTGATGATGAGCAGCAAGACTACTATCAAGGAGTGTAGCGGTGTGGGTTGATTGTAGAAATCCCCAATGGTGTGAATGGCTGGTACGGGGGCGTGTAGCGGATGGAAACCTAGGATTTGGGTTGGGCTTGCATATTAATTTTTATTATGTATATTAAACTATTTATTTTGTTTTATGGGGCTAAGGCCCAAATCTAATGGTGCATGAGGGTTGCACACTGAGTCTCACGACTCAACCAATTAATTAATATTTCAGGTAGCACTTAGTGCATCGGACCGGGCTGGAGAGGAGCGCAAGGTGGCCATGCAAAAAACATTTGGATTCAGCAAAAAGACTCTAGTTTATTATTTTATATTTTTTTAATGGGTTTTAAATCTCGTTGTAATAAGGCCATGGGCCACTAGTTTATATTTTGTTTTATTATGGGCTTTTATTACTTTTAGTTATTTAAATTTTTATTTTAATTGAACTAAGGCATATTTTATTTAAACTATCAACTATTTATTTTTCCAACTATTTATTTTTTTCCTGAATAAAAGGATAAACTTCAGAAAAATATTTTCTGAAAATACAATATGTTTTCCAAAATTTTCTTAGTGACATACCAGATCCGGTTGTAATGTTTGGGCCGGGTTTGGGGTGTTACAATTTTATCTCAATAATGTTTTCTATGGTTCGGCACAATTGATTAATGGCCTCTATATTTTAGATCAAACGAATCCTATTTACAACATAAATACTAAAAGATCTAAAATAAATGACTCAAATCAAACTTATCTTTGGCATTGTCGTTTGGGCCACATAAGTGAGAAACGCATATCCAAACTCCATAAAGATGGTCTTTTGAATTCATTTGTTTTTGAACAATTTGAAGTATGTGAATCTTGCTTATTGGGAAAAATGACTAAATCTCCTTTTACTGGAAAAAGTGAACGAGCTAGTGATTTATTGGGCCTAATACATTCTGATGTATGTGGACCAATAAATACACAGGCCAGGGGTGGATTTTACTACTTCATTGCTTTCACTGATGATTTCAGTAGATATGGATATGTTTATCTCATGCGCCATAAATCTGAGTCCCTTGAAAAGTTCAAGGAATTCAAAAATGAAGTACAAAATCAACTAGGCAAAACTATCAAGTCACTTCGATCTGATCGAGGTGGAGAGTATTTGAGCCTAGAGTTTGATGATCTTTTGAAAGAATGTGGGATTGTCTCACAACTTGCTCCTCCTGGTACTCCTCAATAGAATGGAGTATCTGAGAGAAGAAATCGAACTTTGTTAGACATGGTTCGATCCATGATGAGTCATGCTGATCTATCGACTTCTTTTCGGGGACATGCACTTGAGACAACTGCTTTCAAACTAAATCGTGTTCCATCTAAATCGGTTAAAAAGACACCATATGAGATGTGGACTGGGAAACGTCCTAGTATGTCTTTTATGAAAATTTGGGGTTGTGAAGCTTATGTTAAACATCAGACGTCTACTAAGCTTGAACCCAAATCTGAAAGGTGTATTTTTGTGGGGTATCTAAAAGAAACCAAAGGATATTATTTCTTTAATCCCACTGAGAACAAAATGTTTGTTGCTCGGACTGGTGTCTTCCTAGAGAGAGAATTTACTTCTAGAAAAGGAAGTGGGAGAAAGATTGAACTTGAAGAAGTTCGAGAATCACAAGATACCACTGAACCAGAGATTGAACAAAAGCGAATTCCACAAGAAATTGAGGAACAAACAACTGTTGTAGAAACACAACCACCGCGCAGATCTTTAAGAGAACGTCGTGCACCTGAGAGATATGGATTTCTCATTACAACGCATGGTGACGTTCTTCTTATATATCAAGATGAGCCTAGGACTTATCAAGAAGCGGTTACGAGCCCAGACTCTGAGAAATGGCTTGAGGCCATGAGATCTGAGATGGATTCCATGTATGAAAACCAAGTATGGACTTTGATTGACCCACCCGAAGGGGTTAAACCTATAGGGTGCAAATGGGTTTTCAAAAAGAAAACTGACATGGATGGTAATGTACAAACATACAAAGGGTGATTAGTCGCTAAAGGTTTTCGCCAAATTCATGGTGTTGACTATGATGAAATCTTTTCTCCTGTAGCTATGTTTAAATCCATCAGGATCTTACTCACCATAGCTGCATTTTATGATTATGAAATCTGGCAGATGGACGTCAAAATAGCTTTCCTTAACGGGAAACTTGAAGAGGATGTGTATATGACACAACCTGAAGGTTTTGTAAATCCAAGGATGCTAGAAAGATATGTAAGCTACAAAGATCCATTTATGGATTAAAGCAAGCTTCTCGAAGTTGAAATCTTCATTTTAACGATGCAATCAAAGAGTTTGGTTTTATCAAAAATGAAGATGAACCATGTGTTTACAAGAAAGTTAGTGGGAGCACTATCACATTATTGGTACTATATGTGGATGACATACTTATCATGGAAAATGACATACCTACCTTGCAGTCTATTAAGACTTGGTTAAGAAGTTGTTTTTCTATGAAGGACTTGGGCGAAGCCACTTACATCTTAGGAGTCAAGATCTATAGAGATAGATCAAGACGACTACTAGGTCTAAGCCAAAGTACATACATAGATAAAGTACTAAAAAGGTTCAGTATGGAAGAATCTAAAAGAGGATTCCTACCTGTGAGACATGGTATTTCACTCTCAAAGGAAATGTGTCCTTCAACTCCACAAGAGAGAGAACGTATGAGTAAAATTCCATATACTTTCGCTATTGGATCTATCATATATGCTATGTTATGTACCCGTCCAGATGTCTCGTATGCCTTAAGTATGACGAGCAGGTATCAAGTAGATCCCGGTGAAGGTCACTGGACCACAGTCAAGAGTATCCTTAAGTACTTAAGAAGAACTAGGGATACGTTCCTATTATATGGAGGTGAGGAAGAGTTAAGTGTAAAAGGTTACACTGATGCCAGCTTCCAAACCGACAAGGACGATTCTTGATCGTAATCAGGTTTCGTGTTTTACCTTAATGGTGGTGCTGTGAGCTGGAAGAGTTCAAAGCAAAGTACAGTAGCCGATTCTACAACAGAGGCTGATATATTGCAGCCAGTGAGGCAGCAAAGGAAGCAGTTTGGATCAAGAAGTTCATTACTGGACTAAGGGTTGTGCCTAGCATATCAGATGCTATAGAACTCTGATGTGATAACAATGGAGCTATTGCACAAGCTAAAGAACCCAGATCTCACCAGCGATCCAAACATATACTTAGACGCTACCATCTTATTCGAGAGATTATCGATCGAGGGGATGCAGAGATATGCAGAGTACCTTCAGATGATAACATTGCTGATCCCCTGACACAGTAGAAGCATGATCGTCACACTAAGTCACTTGGTATTAGATATATGAGTGATTGGTCTTAGTGCTAATGGGAGATTGTAAGAGTATGCCCAAAGATCAATATGAGATGGTTGTAATAACATACTTAACTTACCATGTTTATTAATATAAAGCGTTGTCATTATTATTTCAGTTTTTCTTTCTGTGTGTATAAATAAACTGTTTTATAATAATGTCCTGAGAATAATATGATTATTCTTAAAATATCCTTAGTCGAGTATTATTGTTGACTAGGACAACAATAATGCATTAAGACTAACATGTAGTTGATTGATGATAAAGAGTTGTCATTGATATGGAGTGTCAAAATCAATGCATGAATATGTGTGTTAGAGAACAACATATTGGATTGACCCGCTATGAGTATGTTTCTTGGATTATTATGTAATTGTCACAACATTACTCATAGTGATTAATATGTATATGATCCTCAGACTTGAGATCATTATTATCCCAGCATCGTGAGTTGTATATTTTGATACAGTCAAATGTACACCGTAACAGGTTGTTCTATAAAGGCTGATGTTGGATATACCTCAATCTATGAAGAGGGATATGGTTGATCAATAAAGGATAAGTCCCTCCTACATAATAGGAGTAATATCTTAGGCCACTTGATTGAGTGAGACTAGAAATGCATGGCCATGCTCAAATAAGTTGATATGAGATGTTATACTAATTTGTATATCATAGTCTACACAAGATATCAAGAAACATGGGATGGACTATGCAAGTGTGACTATCCCATGACTTGTATCTGTTCCAGAGATAAAGGACTTAAGGATTAATGCATGAAAGGTTAATCACAAAAGGTTATGTCGAATCATGACTTCTTGTAACTTAGGTAGCAATGATGCATTGCTAGATGCCACTCATTGTTTGTGACAATAGAATCGTTCTAGTATTACTGCTAACGTTGCAAGAACCTATAGGGTCACACCCTATGGTTGAAATGAACGGAATAAAATATAGTTGGTATTGTGTTTGGTTGTCACATGAATTAAATTAATTAAAGAATTAATTTAACTGGGCAATCAAATATTGAACATATTATATGTACAAGGATGTTGTACACATAATGATAACATAATTTTATTAATATATGAATTTGATTCATATATAAATTTAAATAAATATAGTTTACCAAAATCCTTATTATAATTAATGTAATTATAATATTCGGATATAATTAATGTAATTATAATTTTCGGTTAAAAACTTTATTGTATTTATTTAATCTTATAATACATTCAAGAGATACCAATTATAAAAGGCCCAATTAAAAGGATACCAATTATAAAAGGCCCAATGAAAAAGACACCCATTATAAAAGGTATTAAAAGGAGACAAAGCAAAAAAAAAGAAAACCCTAAGTGATTGCTTGTTAGGTCTAGCAGTCATCAAGCAAATAAACCTCCAAAACAGTTTTGGAGATTTCATCCGTTCATAGTCAAACCGGGTGGATTACGTAGAGGCCGACATCGAAAAAGGTTATGGCTTGATTCGACAGTAGATCAAAACTCTTGTTGCCAAGGCGTCGCTGTCTACTCAGATTGAAGTTTTGGTAATTTCGAAACCTTTATTTCACCCTGATTCGTTCCTCACACATGGATTCATGGTTTGGATCGCCGGATCTAATTTTATTTTGCTACGCCATGGGGCACCGGAGTTCCAACATAAACCACTAACCCTTAACCTTTAACCCTTGATCCTTAACCCTTAAACCCCTAACCATTAAGCCTTAAACCTTAAACCCAAACCTTAAACCTTAAACCATAAACCATAATCCTTAAACATTAAAATAGTAACTCTAAACCTTACACCCTAAACTATAAACCCTAAACTATAATAATAATTACTTCAATATTTTAAAATTAATACTATCTCTTTTACGATTATATAAGAAATTATTTAATATATAAATTAAAAAACAATCAGTCATATACCCAAAAAACTTTAAAATTATTTGCGGCGTTTTTTAAAAAGCGCCGCTAATGGTCGACTAATGCCCTTAAAGCTCAACATGAAACTGGGCATTGTGCTTAATCTTTTTGTGGCGTTTTTAAAGAAGCACCGCTAATTGTCGACCTATAGCGGCGTTTTTCAAAAAGCGCCGCTAATGCCCTTAAAGCTCAACATGGAATGACGGCGTTGTGCTTAATCTTTTTGCGGCGTTTTTAGAAAAAGCGCCGTGTAACATCCTGAATTTTTGGGCCTATGCATTTAATGGGTGAATATGTGTAATGAGTTAATTTGAGCATTAGGGGTCCAAATTGGGCTCAGGATTGGACGGAAGCCTTAGTTAAATTTTTGTTTGGGCACTATAGGGTTTAAAAGGTGGTATCTGAGTTTAAAGTATCAAAATGGGCTTGTGGCCCAGTGGTCAGTAGCGCCACTTAGGGAGCAAGGAGGTGACACCACACAAGGGAGTAAGGGGCCCAAAGTTAAGTTTCATGGAGCCCAATTCTTTTAATTTAAGTTAGCTAATTTTCGGCATTAGGGTTTTATTCTCCCACTCTCTTCTTCAATTTCGACATTAGGGTTTCTCTATTCTCCCATTCTCTATAAAAGCCGAAATCCCTAAGCCTATTCTCTCATCTTCACTTCTATGCAAAAGCCGAAAGTCTATTATTCTTTTTTCTGTTTTCTTCAAAAGCCGAAACCTCTCAATCTTCTCAACATCTTTTGTTTCAAAAGTCAAAACCTCTCAATCTTCTCAACATCTTTTCTTTCAAAAGCCGAAACCCTGAACCCTCTTCTCATCTCCATAGCCGAATACTCCCTATTCTTGTTGCCGATTCCTTCAACTAAAAGCCGAAACTACTTGGATTTCTTTTTATTATCTTCTCTTCTTGATCTTCTCAAAAGCCGAAAACTCATAGGAGTTGCCGAATCTTCCCTAGTAAGGTAAGTGTCGACTCTTGTTATTCCTTAAGATCTCTTTCATTTTTTAATAGACAAGGCCGAATGGCCACTTGGTTTATTTGAGGCTAATATTTACTCTCTTCCTGCGTTTTGCGCGGCATTCCGGGATTTGAATGAAACCTGTTCGTTTAGATCTAAAAGCCGGAAATCGCTAGTCTCTAATTTTGGGATTCCAAGGCAGATAGCGGTGGTGTTGGCTACAGATAGCGTCGACTTAAAGGGTCTCATTCTAACGGTAATCAGGTGTGTAGATCTCTAACACACTAGTTAACTGTAATATATATATGTGTTATGGGCTAAAAGCCAGAAAGAGGCTATGTAGACAGTCAAATAAAACCCTAAAAGGGTTAGGCAAAGGATGCCAGGTACGCGATCATAGAAATCTCTATGTGTATCGATATGTAAATATGAAAGCCTGTTTTCTTAAAGATGGTATGATGTTTTCTGTGTGTATGCATGGGATGGGATTGATATGATGAAGGAGAAGAAGGTCGCATAACGATAGGTGGCTTTGCCACATAGGTCACATAGTGATCGGTCTTTATGACAGGCAGCTCAGCTGTCGAAATGCTACAATGTATTATTAAGGTCGTATGGTGATCGGTGGCTTTGCCACATAGGTCACACAGTGATCGGTCTTTAAGACAGGCAACACAGCTGTCGGTATGGTGTGTAGCGGTTGGCGGGTTGATTGTAGAAATCCCCAAAGTGTGATGGTTGGTACCGGTTGGTGTGTAGAGGATGGAATTCTATGATGGGCTGGGTCATTCATCATTTATTATTTATCATGTAATTCTGATTGTTGCCTTTATGTTTGGGCCAGGGTTCATAATGTGTTTGTGAGCCCAAGCCTTTTATGTGTTTTCGGGATTTGCACACTGAGTCTTGGTGACTCACCCTTTATTTTCCATAACTCTTTCAGATGAGCAGTAGATCGTGGACATGGGAGCCGAGACGGACTCGAGAGTCCATCAAGTTTTTTTTTTTATGGATTATTTTCGCTTTTCTTTAAGTTTTAATTTTTGGAATATTTATGTAATAAGGCCTCATAGTTTATACTTCTCTGCTTAGTATTAATATTTGCAACTTATGAGATTTTGTCAAAAGGTTTAATTATACGAACTAATAATAATAAAAGGGTTTTTTTTTTCAAATGTCACTTATTTATTCAAATATTGTCTAATTAACTTGCGATTTCCAAAACCAACAAAGCAAAAGTTTTCAATGTACAACCCGTAGCATACTAGATCTGGTCGAAACGTATGGGCCGGGTTTGGGGTGTTACACGCCGCTAAAGGTCGACCTAAAGCGGCATTTTTCAAAAAGCGCCGCTAATGCTCATTCTATAACGGCGTTTTTCAAACAGCGTCGCTAATGCCCTTAAAGCTCAACATGAAATGACGTCGTTGTGCTTAATCTTTTTGCGGCATTTTTTATAAAGCGCCGCTAAAGGTCGACCTATAGCGGTGTTTTTAAAAAAGCGCTGCTAAAGGTCGACCTTTAGCGGCATTTTTCAAAAAGCGCCTCTAATGCTCATTCTATAGCAGCGTTTTTTGAAAAGCGCCGCTAATGCCCTTAAAACTCAACATGAAACAACAGCGTTGTGCTTAATCTTTTTGCGGCGTTTTTTAAAAAGCGCCGCTAAAGGTCGACTTATAGCGGCGTTTTTCAGAAAGCGCCTCTAATGCTCGATCTATAGCGGCGTTTTTTCACTAATGCTCGATCTATAGTGGCGTTTTTGTTCTAAGCGCCGCTAAAAACCTATTTTGCTGTAGTGGGGTAAGAAAAACCGGGAAAAAAAAAAGAAAAGGGAGAGAACCTTTTTCTTCTCCTCAACTTTCCCAAAATGCCGAAACCCTAGAGGAGAAAAGGGGGAAAGAAATTCTTATAAGATTTTTGTCGAATGACAAAAAGGTTTTTTATTTGCCTCTTTAGATTATATGGTTTGTGAAAACACCCTTCTCTTAGTAGGAAGTCATCCACATAAAATACTGGTCCATTCTTGTACTGCAGGGTCTCTATTCTGCGTCATTTAAGGTTCTGGATGTTTATGGTGTTTTCCAGTTCAAGGTTGAGTACCAAAAGCTTGGGTATACAAGCTTATCCCTTTCAAAACAGGTATTGTATTTTGTTTCTCATGATTCTGGATACAATTTCTCCTTTGAAACTTCTCTTACTAGTTATCTGGAAGAAACTTGCAATAGAAATAGTTCTCAAAAATCAGTAAAGGAGAGTGACTGATAGTGATTTATGTAACTAATATTATTTTTCGTAATTGCTTTTGAGGTTTATCACATCTCATGGAAATTTTTATTTTACAAATAAACTATCAAAACTTTGAATTTTGCGGATTCCAGCCAGGCCATATAGACACAATGAATATGAAAGATTCATACCAACTGCTTATCCCTACTATGGATCCAAGGGGGCGCGGAGTGATCATCCGTTTAAGTCATGAGATTGATCTCCTTTGAAGAACCCCCAATTCCATGCATAACTTGTTGTTGGTAGATAGAATTAATTCTATATGAATTTACTACGTACTTATTAATATAATTGCTTAAGGCTATTTAAAAAAATTTCCATATTAAAGCATGTAGATTTGGTATAATAATAACTATCTCAATTAATAAAAAATTTTTATATTTGCAAACAAAACCTTGTTATAAATATATATCTATATATAATGTATATACATATAAATGATGTATTGAAAGAAATACATATATAATAAGCACAAAACTAATCCAATACAAAAATATAAATACCGAATAAAAAAGCTCAAATTTAATATAAAATTACAAAATAATAAGTAATAATTATTTTAATAATAATTAAGATCTAAATTATATAAATAAATTTAACTTGTACTAAATTTCCTTTAAAATTTGAAATTCTCAATCCTCTCTTACCACTCTTCACCAAATTGAAATTTCAGTGCCTGGCCGAAGGCCAGTCCTCTCTCGCCTTCAGGTTTCTAACAGACCATGAAATTAAATCAGGTAACCTTTTAAACCCTAAACTTATCTCCCGCATTTCTTTCTTCTCCACTCATCAGATTTTGAGTTATCTCCGTCTCTGCATCACGCTGCTATGTTTCGATCCTACTGCTTTTACTGTCTTTGTTTGCTTTGTTGGAAGGAGAATAGTGGACCGTTATTGCCACTATTGAGATCTTTAGTGGTGGCGGACGGCGCCGGTCTGCGAAATAGCGGCCGCATCACTGCTATGCCACCTGTATTGGAAACCCTTTTCTTATTATTTGTTTGTTTTCATGGGAAAAAAAACGATTTGTTTTTGCAGGCCGATTCCACTACGGATGATCTTGAGCCTTTGTTCGATTACCGCAGTGTAAGAAAAATCGGGAAACAAAAAAATTGAAAAGGGGAAGAACCTTTTTCTTCTCCTCAACTTTCCCAAAATGGCGAAACCCTAGAGGAGAAAAGGGGGAAAGAAATTCTTCTAAGATTTTTATAACTATGCTATACTTACAGAAATTGATATGGAATGTATTCGCCCTTTTCTGTAAGTTCCTTGCATCTTCCCCCTTTTCTGTTTGTGTTAATAAGAGAGAGCAGTGCTGAAATTTGATTCTGGGTTTTGTTTTAAATTACCATAAAGTTCATGGAAACCAGAAGTCCCCGAATCAAAAGCTAAGTCAACCCGGTGAAATAGTGGTAGTATATCCCAGAACCTCCTAAAATCCTCACACTTCACACTTCAGTTCACACGAAAAAAATCCCTAATCAAAAAAGGGGGAATTGTGGCTAATTTGCATTGCTTCGATCTTGATCCTTCTCACATTCCTCTGCAATGCTTTCTCTCCCGAAACGCCGACGGATCGCCGAGTCCTTGTTCTTCTTGATGACTTCGCCATCAAGTCGTCACACTCCCTCTATTTCAATGTCCTCAAATCACGTGGCTTCGACCTAGAATTCAAACTCGCTGATGATCTAAAGATCGCCTTGCAACGCTACGGCCAGTATATTTACGATGCCTTGATCCTCTTCTGCCCCTCCGTCGAAAGTCAGTCATTTCACATTACCATTTTCTTTCTTTCTTTTAATGTTTTCGAATTAATTAGAAATGTATTTTGTTTTATTAGGATTTGGAGGATCTATTGATGTTGCCGCCATTGTCAATTTTGTTGATTCAGGTCATGATTTAATTGTTGCGGCGAATGTTAATGCTTCGGATTTGATTTGGGAAGTTGGTACTGAATGTGAAGTTGATTTTGATGAGGTCTGATACACATATATTTTTGTATAGTTTTATGCTTCAGTCTTTGTTATCGCTTGCTTGATTGTTCATTAAAGCTTGGTTGTTTGCTGTGTAGGATCCTTCTGCTATGGTTATTGATCACATTGGCTATGTTGTTTCGGGAACTGAGGAGATCATACATTGATTGCCAGTGATGATTTTATTAAGTCTAATGTGATCTTAGGAGGCAAAAAATTGAAGTAAGTATAAATGTCAGCCAGCATTGTTACTCTTATCCTCTTATTATGTTCTGGATACTTTTATGACCAAGTAAGTTTTGGGGTTGTTCCGATTATGATAATGATAAAATGTTATATGCTAGTGCACCTTTCTTAAGATGATTTCTTGTTTGTTATACTGAACTGGGGTTCTGGAGCCACTTGCTGATTATCTTCTAGGATGGATGCAGGATGTGAATCAATGGGGCAAATTTATCGGAAGAACTCTGAATAATTTTATATTAATTTGTACAAGCAAAATTCTTGAATCATTTGCTTAGATTTAGTTTAAGTTGTAAAGAAGGAATGAAGTATCGAAACTTTTACCTGATTCTACTCATAAATGAAGATTAAAAGAAATGAAACTTTTAATCACTTATGATAGTTGCTAGAGATTTAGTTTTCAATTTAAGGGAACACAATTGATATATATATTGTTGACTGTTAACCCAGGAATATTCATATGCTCCAAATGCTAAATTTTGATTAGAAGTTTTAAAATTTTCGATTTGTGGGGGCTAAAATACTACTTTTATTAAATTTTAAAATTTCTATAATAATTTCAATATTATTTCAAAATTTAAGGGCATGATGACCTTTGATTATTTTTACTATAGCTGTATATTTTATGAGCCAACAGGAATTCTGATATATTTTTTTAAGCTAATTGCATATTATGGACTTATTAGATTACATCGATATTTCTGATTAGTTTTCATTAAACTTCCTGCAGGCTCCTATACTTTTCCGAGGCATCGGCTATTCAGTGAGTCCTGCCAATAGCTAAATATAGCCAAGAGTCAAGAAGCAATAAAGGTGAAAAGAGAGAAAACTGCATATGTTACAAGTACGTAGTAAACAAAATGGATTGTTAGGGTATATGGTATACTTGGATCTGGATATATTTCACTACTTGGGGCTACCTTTTTAGAAATAAGAGATCAACAGAGTTTCTTGGAATTAAAGTTGCAGTTTCAAGCTGTATTAGCTTTTTTGTAGTACAACATCAATATCAATGTCCATAGCCTTAGGTACTTTCTTATTTGTTTACTTTTGTACATTGAGTTGAATGTTAGTGGTATACATTTCAACTAAATGTTAGTGCATTTTGATTGTTGGATCGATTTTTGTAGTGAATATTCAATCTTTATTTTAATTTTAATTTTATATTTTATATATCTTTAGTTGTATTTAAAGCAAAATTCCTATCATTATTCACTGTAAATATTTATAAAAATATATTAATATTGAAATAATAAAAAATAGAAAAAAAATTACATTATACGTGTCTATCCCAATCTTTTTCAAGTTATTTTAGACGAGTTTATCTTAACTTTTTTAAAGATTGTCTTAGACAAGATTTATCTCAACCTTTTTAAGGTTGCTTTAAACGGGTCTATCCCAACCTTTTTTTAAAGGTTGCCTTAGACATGGTCTATCTCAACCATTTTAAGGTTGCCTTAGACGGGTTTATCCCAACTTTTTTTAAAGGTTGCCTTAGACATGGTCTATCCCAACCTTTTTAAGGTTGCCTTAAACGGGTCTATTCTAACTTTTTTTAAAGGTTGCCTTAGATATAGTCTATCCCAACCTACTTAAGGTTGCCTTAGATAGGTCTATCCCAACCTTTTTTAAAGGTCGGCATTGACCAAGCTTTTCACAACCCTTCAATAAGGGTCGGCTTATGTTGACTCAAAAGCGTCGCCATGCATATACCAACTGTACTATAGACGACCATTTTAGAAGCATCTTGAAACCTATGCCAACCTTTTTTGCGTCGTCTTAGGTCAAAAAAAGTGTCGCGGTAGGGTTGTTTTGTTGTAGTGACTATAAATTATAAGGAATAGAAGTTTCATAAAAATGGGAGAATGGAATTACGATTACAGTGGGCTTGATGGTGGTGGAGCAGGTGATGTGGCCATGTCGGACAGTGTTGGTCTTTAAGGGGTTGCACAAGTCTTTTGAACTATTAATTTACATCTGGTAGTGGAAATTCAATGCTTTCTAAGAAACTTATAACACTGGACGCATACGGCGAAGATCTCTTTCCGGGTGTCGCCATTGTACCACCATCGAGAGAAAAGATTGCTTAAGATTCCTGAGAAGTACGAAAGGATTTGACATTTCTATGTTTCTATTAACGACTTGACACCTATTCTTTTAACTGTTGTCTTTTGATCAAATTTACCATGGTCGACATTGTGATCTGGCCCATACTATTTTATGCACTTTCCACATTCCCATAACAAATGACGACTAGTCTCAAAACCTTAAGTAATCCCATAACAACTTGAACTTCAAGCCTAAAATCGGGATATTAAAAGAATGTGTTTAAGCTTTCTGGATCCTCCAATTAGACTCATTTTGATTGTTTGGATTCGAATTTAGACTTCAAATTTGGATCTTGAAAAGTAAAATCTTTAATGGGTTCTCAGAAATAATTTAAATTTAATTAAAAAGAAAAACTGTGATAGTAGAAATGGATTGTATTTTTGTTATTGAATCTATCAGGGTAGATTTTAAAGCCAATTGAATAGCGCTTTAACTATAAAAATTATTGAACTGTGTCGAAGACAATGAAAGGTAGTGATCCAATATGCCTCGAGGCAGGTTAATATGATTGCACATGCTCTTGCTGGATTGATGAAGTAATTTCCTGTTGGTTCACATGTTTTTCAGGATATACCTTTATAGTGGTAGCGAAACAATTACGAAGAGAGAATTCTTCCTCTAATTTAGGATACTGTGATTAATGTGTAATTGTTATTATTTTATAAAAGAAAAAAAATCAAATTTTCATTATTATTCTTGTTTTCTTACCCACCTCGTCAAATTTTTGAATGGATTTAAAATTAGTTCAAATCCAAAATTATGTCAATTCTAACCTAAAACGAACATGGGACATTATGTTCCGTTTGAGTTTTAATAAAAAAATTGCCCCCAAGTTTATTCTCAAAATTTGGAAAACTTGGGTTTAGCCCTTGTATTAAAACTGAAACTTTAATCTTAGTTTTAAAACCAAATTAAAAAAATTAATTCAGTTATAAATAGATTAAAAGTATATTTAACTCAAAAAGTCTAAAAAAGCTCCTATTTTAATAAAATCAAGGCCCAGTAAAATTAAAATAGAAATGACTGGATAAAATTAGGTGTCAAAACTTATGAAACATTTGTTAGGCTATATAATGTTGTTTGGTCAATGATAAAGGGATAGCATCCACAAAGTCCCAAAAGTATACAAAGTTGCTTCGATGGCAAGAAACAAATGGAATAGAATAGGGAAGCTCTAAACCAATCCTAAAGATGCTTTGGAGAATGATTTGGATAATAAGAAATGATGGTAGACCTGAACAAAATTGAAAAAGAAAACACTAAACAATCAAAATCAAATAGCAAAATGAAGGAAAATTTTAAAATCAAAAAAAAAAAAAGAATCGAATTAGGGAGCAAAGATGGAGTTCGAATAGAGTTGATGGTTTCCCAAGGCCGTCCGAGTGCTTAGATGTGCTATCTTGAATCTGAAAATTGATAGTCAAAATTAGAACAAGTCAAGAAAAATAAACTAAGTAATTTACAAAATAAGAAAAGCAAAATGGATAGATGAAAAGATAAACCGGTGGATATGGATATAATGGTAAGTGTCCAATTGAACCCTTCAAGAAATATTTCCTAAGAAACTCAAAACTTTAATCGACTATTCAAGAATGAGTTCTTAGGAACTTGGGGTTTGAAGAACTTCCCTCAAAATCTTGAACAATATTTAGTAAAAAAAATCTTCTCAATAAAAACAACAATTGAATCTTGTAAAATAAAATAATCCAGTAAGTGCTTTCATTCAAAAAATGCATTAGATTAATTGATTTTTTAGAATTTAAAATTGGTAGCTTCAGTGAACTAAATTTAAAGAATGTCAACCTATCTGCGTATGTATCAATCTAAGTACTAAAATTGAACATTGAAACCAAACTCAAGTATCAAATTGAGATGAAAAAAACTTAAATATCCAATTAAATATTAAAACCAAACTCAAATATCACGCTTAAATCATTCTCAGCTTGCAAGTTGCAACAAGTTCTAATTTCAGAGAACAATAAGAAATTGTGAAATTATGTCAAGAGAAAGTTGTTGAGAGAAAATTCTGTGAAGAAATTATTTCAAAAGATTTCTGGAGATATTTTTTTGTTTACAACTTAACCCTAAAGTTTAGAGAAATTATGAAATTGCCCTAATAGTAATTTTGTGGAATATTTTCTGATTCAAAGCAAACCCACACTCGGCAGACGTAAGCTTGAGGATATCAGAGAAGACTACTCGATCGAAGTGTTCATCCTAGAGAATCGAAAAGGTAAAATTTTGATTAAGTGTTTATTACTTTAGACATCACAACCAAGTTCTTGTTTTAGGAAAAACAATTTAAAACTCTAGTTTTTCCCTTAAACTTATTTTTTGCCGCATTTTTTTCCAACAATAATTTACCAGGTTAGTTTCTTCGGCCTAGAACTCCTTCTCTAAACTTGTGTTTAAAAGCATACTTCGGGATTCGTAAGTAAAGTTTTGTTCATCTTTTCAGCAACACCATTCTGCCGTGGGGTAACAATTGTGTGATGTCTTTCCATTCTTTCTCATTTGTATTAATCGTTAAACTCAGCTGAGCAGAACTTGAGACCATTACCCGTTCTTAACTGATTTACGGACTTCCCATTCTGCTTTTCAAGTAAGGTCTTCCACTGTTTAAAGATCCCAAAGACTTCATTCTTGTTCTTCAAGAAATAAACCCAAACTTTTCTAGAGTGGTCATCAATAAAAGTTAAAAGATATCTACTACCTCATTTGGACACTACTGGAGTCGAACCCCATAAGTCGGAATGAATGTAGTCAACGATCCCTTTTGTCTTGTGCACTGCCAAATCGAATTCGACTCGAGTCTATTTCCTATAAACGTAATGCTTGCAAAAATCTAACTTTCTTACTCTAGTGCTTGTTGGAATACCTCTTTTATTTAAACTGGGCATACCTTTTTCGCTCATATGACCAATCACAAGTGCCATGACTAAGTTGATTCAGAATCCGTAAAGAGGGAATTTTGTCTTCATCGCAACATCATTGGAGTCCTTGTTGTGACGTGGCGACGATTTCTTCTCTGTTTTTGTAATTTTTGCCGAACTGGTCACCGTTAAACCTTGCAGAATGTGTAGGCTACTGACTTTCTTCCCTTTCATCAAGACAAGATCTCCATAAGATATTTTCAAACCTTTTGACTTAGTGACGATACTGCAACTATTCAAGTCTATAATACCCAAAGAGACGAGATTCTTCTTTAAATCAGACACATGCCTAACATTTAATAATGTTCTAATTATCCTGTCATGCATCCTAATTTGAATGGTACCAATGCCAGTTATTTTGTATGGTGAGTTATTTTCAAAAAGCACAACTCCACCTTCAATCGAACTATATGTGGCGAACCAGTCCTTGTTGGGACACATATGATAGGAACACCCTAAATCCAAGATCAATTTCGATGTGAACTTAGACCTTTCAGTCATTGGCACCAGCAATAAATCATCACCTCTGTCCTCAACTACACTAGCACCTACTACATAAGCTTTCTGCTTCCCTTTCTTATCGTTTTTAGTATCCCACTTTTTTTTAATCTGAAGTTTATTATATTCTGTTTTGATGTGACCCATCTTTTTGCAGTAGCCACATTGCTTATCTCGACTTCTTGATTTCAATCTCGCCCTAAGCTTCTTTGATATGCTTTTCTAGAGTGTTGCTTGCCTCTTGCAACCAAAATTGAGGCTTGCCCATCTGATTTGTTCTTCGAACCGAACTCCTTGTCAAGTTTATCTTTACTCAATAAGTTTCCCTTCACGTATTCAAATGAGAATCTTTCTGTACTATAAATTAGGGTTTCTGTGAAAGTTTTATATGAATGGGGCAAAGAACACAACAATAACATAGTCTGATCTTTATCTTCTATGTTGGCCTCGACATTCTCCAGGTCATTCAGGAGAGAAACAAATTCACTAATGTGAGCCCTAATATACTCACATTCGGCCATACGGAACGTGTATAATCATTATTTCAATACCAAACAATTTGCGAAAGACTTTGTCAAGTGAAGGGCTTCTAATTTTCTCCATAAGGCTACTGTCATTTTCTATGTAAGCACCTCCTGCAATACATTGTTCATGAGGCACAATTGAATTATTGATAGAGCCTTCTCGTCAATATCCTCTCATTCCATCTGATTCACATCAGCGGGCTTTTGCCATGTAGTGACCTTTTTCAAATTATTCTGAACAAGAATTGTTGTCATCCGAATTTACTATAAATTAAAATTTGTGATTCCATTGAACTTTTAAATATCGTATCTCATTTCCATCTTTAAACGGGTTGAATATGGAATTCAAACTTAGCTGTTTGATTGGATAAACCCGAATTAATCAATAAACATGATTGAATAGAGAAAATTGGACACAAATATTTACGTAGAAAAACTCCTCTTAAGAGGATAAAAAAACCACGGACAAAGAAAATTTCACTAAAATGAAAAATAATCGATAAGGAGCACAATATGGAGAAACAAAAATAAACCCAAACCCAAGATACAAAGTTCTCTTGAAATTCCCACAAAACTCCCTTTTAATTGTGTTGTTGAATCTAACTCTCTAAGGTTGCTAAAAGTCCTATTTATAAACTAAAATTCGTTGGATAATCTAATTACAATATCCTTAGAGTTATTAGAGTTCAACTAAGAAAAGATAACAGAGTTTAACTAGGAGAAGAAACCCGATTTAGTAAGGAACACGTCGCCACGTCGTGACGTCACTATCAGCTCGTCAGGACGCCACATGTCCCGTCTTCGAGACTTCAAGTTCTTCTTGTCAGGACGTTGTGTTTCGCATCATCAGCTCTTCATCACCATGACGTCGAATACATGTAAGACCCCCTTACCCGTATCCGTCGCCAGATTAGGGTTATGAGGCATTACCGAACTAAACTCAATTCCAGATAAACATTTATTTGAATCCAAGCACAAAGCAATGCTATCTTTTCTATTTCATATAACATTACAACCATTTAAAATAAATAATGTACAACTAGTTTTTCTTACAGTTATTTAATACATACAAATGTCCGAATCACATAACTTAAGCATTCATGACATATATACATTTAAACCATATCCCAACCTATATCATTTTATAACATATATCAGACATAAATCAAACCCATATAACATAAGCTGATTTTCATTCATATTACTATAATACATATGCTTATTAAACCAACCGAACCATTATACCATTTAATAATCAACTGCATATACAAACATATTAATATTACATCTTGGCCGAACATACTATTTCACCTTTCATTTGGATTCATATCTAACCAACCAAGAAACATATTCATTTCTTACCATTAACAATTGGATCTATATAGCCAACTATCATATACATATCGCATTATAAAAGTATAAATATCACATAGCCAAATTCACTTAAACATAGCATTATTTATTCTTACTAAACACATCAAGCATATGCCATTTACCATATGGCCGAAACACATGTCTTAACTCAACTATCATTAGTAAAGCGTATTAAGCAAGTAACACATAAATTCACCTTAATCTAGATCATGCACACATCATAAACACAGCAACCATGTTTCACATATAATAAGCCAAGACCAAGTTTGCTAAAACCATCACCTAACATATATATATATATATATATATATACCAAATGATCACCTTCCACATATGATATAAACCATGACCGAATTTAAAACATCCATTAGCATTATGAACAAGCTACGAAATCAAAACATAGAAATGAAACTTAACCAAAAGAAATAGCCATTTTCGCAAGGCTATATTTATATACAAGACCAAATATCAAAGGTTTCAAAACTTAGTCTAACCTATACATGCCTTTGATTCAAAAACTAAGCTTAAGTACCAAAAAGGGGTGATAGTGTGGTTGACTTCTCCTACGATCCTCAGATGCCCGTAGCTTGATCAAAATCTATAAAATAGAATAATGAGCGCACACGGAGTAAGCTTACTAGCTTAGTAAGTCTTATACGGATTTAAAGAAAATAATTCAATTTAACACCTAAGCGTTCCAAGTCAAATACTTAATATTAATTCAACTTTAACAAAGCACACATATGGTATCACATTGCCGAACTTCAATACCATATTTAACTTGACATTACTCATTATCTTACCTTCAACAAATAATTCATTAACTCAACTCAAAATTCAAATGGTAAGTATCCATTTCCTACCAAATACTCAATGCGTATGCACATCATTTAAATGGAACCACATACAAGAATATATATACACTTATTCACTTCACATCTTATAACTCTAAATGTTCAATATACACAGAATATCAATATGATTTCATAACCAAATGGCCAAATATACATACATAATCATTAACCACATTCTCATCCAACAATATACATATATAATTTTCTAATTGACCGAAGATATAAATTCAATTAAACAACTCACAGGCACTTACCTGTACGGCCCCATAATTTAATTCATACGAATAAGCTTAAGTTTGTTCTTTTGTCAACATAACTCCACCATTTCATATTCATAAGCTCGTATTATAAAAAATCACCGGCATTAAGCCTGCTAGACCGAGGTCTGACATTTGATCACCGGCATTTAACCTGCTAGGCAATAAGCCCGAAACACTTCACCGGCACAAGGCCTGCTAGGCTCGAAGCCCGATATATTTCACCGGCACAAAGCCTACTAGGAATTAAACCCGATACATTCCACCGGCATAAAGCCTGCTAGGTATTAAGCCCGATACATTCGATATAATTCAAATATAACATATGCCATGCTTAATTTAAATCACTTGCACAAAATGAACTCAAATAAATTTAATTACCATTCATAATCAAATATTTATGACACATTCGGCTATGATCAAATTTAAATCCAATAGTTCAAAGTTCGACATGTAAACTAAATTACGAACAATATTTACAGTAATAACTTGCTTTAAGACTTACCTCGACTATCGACGGACGACGAAGACCAACTATTCAACTATTTTTGTTTTTCCCCAATCCAAGTCTGTTTTTCTTTGTTCTTGATCTAAACACATTCAATTTAAGCTCATTCAAACACATTTCATTTCAATTTAGTCCAAAAACACTTAAATAGGCAAATTACTATTTTACCCTTAATGTTTCACACTTTTACAAATTAGTCCAATTTGTACAAAACACAAAATACACCAATTTTGGTTACACACATCAAGGGCCAAATGTTCCTAGACTTCATACAATGCATTTCATTTGTTTCATGTTTTAGTCCTTCAAGAATTTATTTTTTTCAAACTAGTCCGTAACACTCAATTTCACCAAAACTTTTAATTATAAACATGATGATTTAAAACATACTATTAATAATCTACCATCAAACATCACATACCATGAATATACATCAATGGCTGAATCTTAATGTGTCATAAACTCAAAAATTTCAACATGGGTTGTATAGCATTCAAAGCAACGATTCCAAAAATGTAAAAATTATTAAAAACTAAGCAAAATACATACCCCAAATTGAGCTCCCAATTGCCGAAATTCAAGCTTCAACAATGGAGTTTTCTTCCTCCCACATTCGGCCAAGAAGATGAACAAAGGTATGTTCTCTTTCTTTCCACTTTGTTTCATTTTTTTACGTCTTAAATTAAAAATAACATTTATTTACTTATTAATAATAAAACATGTTATTATAATAACAATATTTTATCTAATTTCTCTCATGTTGCCGTCCACTCTACTAACATTGGATTAATTGTCCTTTAAGGACTTCACTTTGATAAAGCCATCACAATTTAACACATAATCCATTAAAAGGTCACAATTATACAATTTAGTCCTTTAGTCAAATTAGACACACAGATAAGCAAATTAATTCACAAAAATTTAATACATGCTAATTCACTAATCATCAACACAGAATATAATACTAAAAATATTCAGACTCAGATTTGTGGTTCCGAAACCACTGTTCCGATTAGGGTCAATTTCGGACTGTTACAATACAATTCAGCCAAAGTGCGAGGCACACTCCACAAAAAACCTTAATGAAAAATAGACTCCTAATTCAAATAAACTTCTAATTTGGCTAAACAATAAGTAATTCTAGTTGAATTAAATCGTCTTGTCAACTAAGAAAAATAAAACTTCTAAACAACATAAAATATTTAAAAATATCCTAATATTTGAAATAAATAAATACAAAAAAAATAAAACTTAACAAATAAAATATCGGGGATTATATATAATCAAAATTAAGCCTTAAAACCAAACTCAATATGATTTAAACGCGAATAAGATCCCAAAACTCATAATTCCCATAATAATCTCATCTTGAAAATTCTACTCGTGTAGTCTTCACTAAAATGGTCATAACTCGAGCTACCGAACTCAAAATAAGGTGATTCAAAGTGTGTTTTGAATATAAGAGATCGATCTTTCATAAATCAGAAGAAATCTTGACTAAAAAATGTCTAGATTTTATTCAAAAATGCGTTGCAAGTTAACTGATTCTTCAGAATTTAAAATTATCGACTTTAGTGAACTAAATTTAAAGAATACCACCCCATCTACGCATGTATCAGTTTAGGTACTAAAATTGAACATTCAAACCAAACTAAAGTATCAAATTGAGATAACAAAAAACTTAAACATCCAATTAAATATTAAAACCAAACTCAAATATCAAATACTGCATTAGGCTTAAATCATTCTCAGCTTGCAAGTTGCAACAAGCTCTAATTTCGGAGGACAATAAGAAATTATGAAATTATTTCAAGTGAAAGTTGTAGAGAGAATTTTTTGAAGAAATTATTTCAGAAGATTTCTAAAGATATTTTCTTATTTACAACTTAACTGCAAAGTTTAGAGAAATTATGAAATTTCCCTACTAGTAATTTTGTGGAAAATTTTCTGATTCGAAGTGAACCCACACTCGGTATACGTGAGCTTGAGGATAACAGAGAAGACTACTCGGTCGAAGCATTCATCCTAGATGAATTGAAAAGATACAATTTTGATTAAGTGTTTATTTCTTTAGATATCACAACCAAGTTCTTATTTTTGGAAAAAAATTAAAACTCTAGTTTTTCCTTTAAACTTATTTTCCGTTGTGTTTTCCAAAATCGTTTTTCCAATAATAATTTGCTAGGTTAACTGCTTCGCCCTAAAACTCCTTTTTTAAACCTGCGTTTGAAAGCATACATCAGGATTTCTCAAGTAAAGTTTTGTTCATCCTTTCAGCAACACCATTCTGTTGTGGAGTAACAACTGTGTGATGTCTTTTGATTCCTTCTCGTTTGCAGTAATCGTTAAACTCAGCTGAACAGAACTCAAGACCATTATTCATTCTTAACCACTTTATGGACTTCCAATATATTTTTCTAGTAAGGTCTTCCACTATTTAAAGATCTCGATGACTTTATTTTTATTCTTTAGGAAATAAACCCAAACTTTCCTAGAGTGGTTGTCAATAAAAGTTAGAAGATATCAGTTACCTCATTTGGAGACGACTAGAGTTGGACCCCATAAGTCGGAATGAATGTAGTTAAGGGTCCCTTTTTGTCCTGTGTACTGCCAAATCGAAGTTGACTCAAGTCTACTTACTATAAACGCAATGCTCGCAGAAATCTAACTTTCCAACTCTGGTGTCTATTGGAAGACCTCTTCTATTTACCTTTTTCACTCATATTACTGAGTCGTATGTGCCACGGGTAAGTTGATATGAATTCATAAAAAAAGGGAATTTTTGTCGTGTCGTCGCGACATCATGGGAGTGCTTGCCGCAATATGGCGATGATTTCGTCTATGTTTTCATAATTTTTTCCGAACTGGTCACCATTGAACCTTGTAGAATGTATAGGCTACCAGCTTTTTGCCTTTTCATCAAGACAAGAGCTCCACAAGATATTTTCAAACCGTTTGACTCAATGACGATCCTGCAACTATTCGAGTCTAGAATACCCAAAGAGATGTGATTCTTTTCTAAATCAGGCACATGCCTGACATTTGATAATGTTTTGATTATCCCATCATTCTTCCTAATTTGAATGGTACCAATGCCAGTTATTTTGTAGGGTGAGTTATTTCCTAAAAGCACAACTCTACCTTCAACTTAAATGCATGTGGAGAACCAGTCCCTGTTGGGACACATATGGTAGGAACACCCAGAATCCAAGATCCACTTGGATGTGAACTTAGACCTTTTAGTCATTGAAAACAGTAATAAATCATCACCTCTATCCTTGGCTACACTAGCTTTCTGCTTCCCTTCCTCATCATTTTTGGTAGCTCTCTTATTTTTAGTCTGAAGTTTATAGCATTTTATTTTTATGTGACCCATCTTTTTGTAGTAGCCACATTTATTGTCTTGGTTTCTTGATTTCGATCTCGCCCTAGGCTTGTTTTGATCTAATTTTCTAGATTGTTGCTTCCCTCTTGCAACTAAGATCGAGACTTGCCCATCTGACTTGTTTTTCAAATCTAAGTCATTGTTAAGTTTATCATTACTCAATAAGTTTCCCTTCATGTCTTTAAATGAGAGTCTTTCTCTACAATAAATCATGTTTTCATTGAAAGTTTTATATGAAGAAGGAAAATAACACAACAATAACATAGTCTAATCTTCATCTTCTATGTTGGCCTTGACATTTTCTAGGTCATTCAGGAGAGTAACAAATTCACTAATGTGAGCCCTAATAGACTCACGTTCAACCATATGGAACGTGTATAATCGTTATTTCAATACTAAGCAATTTGCGAAAGACTTTGTCTTGTGAAGGGCTTCTAATTTTCTCTATAAGGCCGCTGTCATTTTCTCTGTAAACTCCTCCTACAATAGATTGTTCATGAGGCACAATTGAAATGTTGATAGAGCCTTCTTATCAATATCCTCCCATTCCATCTGATTAACATCCGCGAGCTTATGTCCTACAATGACCTTTTTCAAACCATTCTGAACTAAAATTGTTGTAATATAAACTTACCATAAACTAAAATTTGTGATTCCATTAAACTTCTCGATATCGTATCTTATTGCCATCTCTGAATGGGTTGAATGCGGAATATGAACCAAGCTCTGATACTAGTCTATTGGGGGATAAACCCAAATTAAGCAACGAACACGAATGAATAGAGAAAATTGAATACAAATATTTACGTAGAAAAACTCCTCTTAGGAGAATAAATAAGCCACGAGTAAAGAAAATTTCACTAAAATGAAAAATAATCGATAATGAGTACGAGATAGAGAAACAAAAATAAACTCGAACCCAAGATACAAAGTTCTCACAAATTCCCACAAAACTCTCTTAATTGTGTTGTTGAATCCAATTCTCTAGGGTTGATAAAAGACATATTTATAAACTAGAATTCGTGGGCTAATTTGATTAAGATATTCTTAGAGTTATTAGAGTTCTTCTGAGAAAGGATAGAAGAGTTTAACTAGGAGAAGAAACCCGGTTTAGTAAGAAACACGTCGCCATGTCGTGACATTACTATCTGTTCATTGGGACGTCACATGTCACGTCGTCAGGACGTTGTGTGTTGCGTCGTTGAGACGTTAGCTCTTCATCGTCATGACGTCAAATCTATTTTGGCCAAAATGAGAGGTACACTCCACAAAAAACTTAATGAAAAACAAATTCCTAATTCAAATAAACTTCTAATTTGGCTAAACAATAAGTAATTCTAGTTCAACTAAATCTTCTTTCCAACTAAGAAATATAAAACTTCTAAGCAACCTATAATATTTAAAAAATATCCTAATATTCGAAATAAATAAATTTAAAAATATTAAACTTAACTAATAAAATATCAGGATTATATATAATCAAATTAAGCCTTAAAACCAAACTCAATATATTTTAAACACGAATAAGAGCTAAAAACTCATAATTTCTATAATAATCTCGTCCTAAAAATTCTGCTCATGCAGTCTTCACTGAAATGGTCAGATCTCGAGTTACCGAACTCGAAATAAGGTGATTCAAAGTGAATTTTGAATATAAGAGATCAATCTTTCATCAGTCAGAAGACATCTTGACTAAAAAATGTCTAAATTTCATTCAAAAATGCGTTGCAAGTTAATTGATTCTTCAGAATTTAAAATTGGCAGCTTCGGTGAACTAAATTTAAAGAATGTCAACCCATCTGCTCATGTATCAGTCTAGATGCTAAAATTAAACATTAAAATCAAAATCAAGTATCAAATAAATATAAGCAAAACTTTAATATCCCATTAAATATCAAAATCAAACTCAAATATAAAATACTAGGCTTAAGTCATTCTCAAGTTGCACCAAGTTGTAATTTCGGAGTACAGTAAGGCTGATGAGTGAATATGTTATTGTTAGTGGGTCAAATGTTTAGTCATTGATGAGTCAGCCATTCCATATTCAATTTGTCGTTATGATGGATTGATGCTACAATGCCAGCCTGTATGTTGCAGAACCTACTGAATAAACAAAATCATTTCAATTGTGATTGCATTAGGTAATCCAAGACCCTCCATTTTTGGAACCTTCTTAAAACAAACACCATGTTTTTAATTTCTCAGCATACATGCATAAATACACTGAGCTTATAACTATTAAATGTATCAAATAATAATACTAAAATGGGCCATCATAGAAAGCAAAAGATAAGAAAAAAAAGAAAGGGATAAATGGATGGTGACAAAAAATGATTCTCATTACCAACTCTTTATTTTAATGATAAAGTCCCTTTTCTTTTTTTCAATAAAGTCCTATTTCATCATTAATAAGACTTCATTTCAACCTTAATAATTAAAATTTAATTGATGAGTGTGACAAAAAAAATTAATTGATGATTCAGTTTATAATTTTTTATTAAATTAAATTATGTGATTTGTTTTTTTTTTTAAATTTGTTTGGTTAATATTATATTTGTGTGAGGTTAAATAAGCAAATAAAAACATTAAATATGGTGTTGTAAGATTATTCATACTTTTTTTCATGGCTTTTATTGTATTAATTTAAAAATATCACATAATCCATTGCGTCATAATCAATTTTAAACAAAAATAAATTTACGAATTTGAGAAAATATAAAAAAATTAATTTAAAAAACATTGGGTTTTTATTAAGAAAACACGAGATATTTTTTTGTTAATAACAATAGTCATGGTTAAAAAATAATCATAAAATTCAAAAAGCTTGAATCTTTTTATTGTGCAAATCAAGCTTAATTCGATTTTAACTCGAACAAAAAATACTTACAACACACTTTAATATAAATATTTTAATGATTTTATTATTTAATTATTAATTGAACAGAATTGAGGGATTTTACAGAATTAAAAAAGGACTGAATGTCAAATGTGAAAAAGTACATGAATTGGGAGCATAATTAGAACATGAAACGTTCCAAATATATTGCTTACGAACTTTCCGTATGTTTTACAGAATTTAGCATCTTTAGTCAAATCAGGAAGAAACAAACAACATATGGCAATTATGAAATTACCTCTCAAATGTGGGCCTTTTTTTACATTAAAATATTGTTTTAGATACCTAGTGCTATTGGCTAGTACTATTATATATGCCACACTCTGTGAAATAATAACTAAGCCAAGTTGAAAGGAATAGCTAAACCCTAAATTTGTCATTGTAATAGTGTGACGAATATGGGATATTCGGGCAATGAATTTGACGTAATTATTGTAGGGGTGAGAGTCATGGGGAGCTCCACGGCATACCAACTAACCAAAAGAGGCTAGAAAACGCTACTCCTCGAGCAGTTTGACTTTTTGCACCATGAAAGTTCCTCTCACTGTAAGTCATGCACCATACTAGCAATACCCTGAAGACTACTACTTCTGCTTTGTCGATGAGTCCTATCGATTGTGGGAGTAGGCTTAATTTGAAATTGGGTTCAAGGTTTACTTCAAGGCCCAACACTTTGACATGGGCCCATCCGATGCCAAGAGTCTCCTTATTGTGATCGCTACTTGTAGAAAGAACACCTCCCATACCAAGTCCTCAATCATCGACAAGTCGCTGAGAGATTTTCGGGATAGATTGATATACCGGAGGTCTAGATTGGCGTGTTGTGCAAGCTCGATTGCATTATCAAGCCCACCAATGTAGTGTTAATGCTCTAAATGCTGGCTTTCAAGAATGGTGCATGCCTTAAGGAACAATATCACAGTGGTTAGCATAAACAAATATAGTGACTGAGGATTGAAGGTAGCTGCAAGCAATGGTGAAAATTTTTGGGGTAAAAAATATGTGGTGCAGTGGGCGATTGGATGAGAAATTTGGTTAAAATGGTGTGCGGCATTGAACTTCCTATCCAACCATTGGAAGCCAATGCATGTTATTGGCGGATTAAGGATGGACACGAGGTCGAGTATGCAATTGGGAATGATTTTCTAATGTTCACTAGCTACGGACTTTCGTACATTTCTGGCACACCGTCATTGGAGTACCCAAATTGATTAAAGTAGTGGTACATGGAGGATATCAATGTAACCCAGACAAAAGACCATAGGGACCAGAACTTGTGCCCGACTCATTAAAGCAATGGGTCGAGCAAAGATTCAAAAGGAAAGTCAATTCGAGCACACTGATCATGATTCATGTAACAACCCTAACCCGTATTCATCGCCAGAGTAGGGCTATAGCATACATTCTCATAAATCATTCAACACAATTACATTGTCCCTTATAATGGCCTACGAGGCCTTAAATATGCTTTAGAAGTGGTTCGGGACTAAACCGATAACATACGAAAATTTTTGGAAACTTAAAAAAATTTCAACCATATAGGGGTCACACGTCCGTGTGAATAGACTGTGTGCCTCACACGGCTCCAGACCGTGTCTCGGGCCGTGTGGAAACAGGGCATACATACTGACTTGGGTCACACGGCCAACCACACGCCCGTGTGTCTAGCCCGTGTTCCCTTTGAAGTGGCCACACACGCCAGTGTGCCAGGTCGTGTGCTAAGCCGTGCCAAACCTATAGGGTATACTAACTTATGCAACACGGCCAAGTCACACGCCCGTGTGTGAGACCGTGTGGAGCATACTGACTTCAATTCAATTTCAACACCAGGGGACACACGACCGTGTAACATGATCGTGTGTCACACACGGCTTAGACTCACGCCGTGTGGAAAAAAATAGGCCATTTGCAAGGCCAATTTGCCACCCCAACTTCAATCTACCTACACAAGGAAAAATGGTACCATTTCATCATACAATAAAGCAACTAAAATCATCAATCAAATGCACAATTCATACCATTATAATTTCATCTATTCCAATTCTCAAATCACTACCATTTACTTAGCCAAATACATGCCAAAACAATATCAAACAATATGGTTCATTTAACATAATTCACACATACATAACTTACACTATAAATAACCAACACAACATCTAAAATCATACCTCATCAAGGCATTTCTCAAGAACTTATACTCCACAAATCAATTAACCATTTGAGCAGCTATAAAACCATAACCACATTCATACCAAACATACCAAAATAAGCCATCACTCATGGCTATATATACAAACTAAAACATATACATTTACAAGCTATATCTCATGGCTAAAATCACAACCAAAATACCACATCTAACCTATACATGCCATATACCATAAATGTATAATTCAAAAGTACCAACTTAAACGTTTGATAGTGCGATGATGTTCCCAACGATTCCCAGATCCGAGCTAGCCTTGATTCACTATAAAACATAAAAAAATAACACGAAGTAAGCTTCATAGCTTAGTAAGCTCGTATGTGAATAACTTATTTCATCGAATAAATGCAAATCAACCAATTACATATGACAAAGCCATATACACATTAACTACAAACCTTTCTCATGTCTCAAAACTTGATCAAATACAAACTCATCGAACTTTCACTATTTAATACACGAATAGGTTCTGTACGTACCTGTATCACCTCGTACTAACCTCTTTCTCAACCACATCATTCATTTGCCTGTTGAACCATTCAGAATAGAAATCGGATACTCAGGAGTCTTGTACGATAAGTATCTATACCATGGCCCGTAGCCAAATCAAGCTAACTGATGTAAGCATGCCCGAGAGCTCAACGAATTCGAGCAAACACCCCATCGAGCTTCCTAAAGGCCAAATGACTCGAGCTCGAGCTAGGCAATTCCAAGAAGCTGTTTCAGCTTTAATCACTCAATTTTGGGAAGAAAACAAGCTCGATGTTAATGGAGAAGCTTGGGCCAGTTCCTCAAAGACTCCTTGCACCTTAGTGTAAGCCGAATTTAGCTCATTTCTAGCTCCCCAAGCTCCACTCAGCTCAAATTAGCTCACTTGAGCTTATTTTAGCTCATTTGAGCTCAATTTAGTTTCATTTCGGCTCATTTTTTAATCATTAAAATAAATTAAGTGTTTGTTTTATTTTATTTATTATGTTTTAGCTCATGTCTGAATATGATAGCTCATTACAGCTAATTAAGTGTTTCACATCTTTTTGAGCTAGTTGAAATTAATATGCTAGCTAAGTCTATATTAATTAAGTCTTAATTTAATTAGTGTGTTAATTAATATGTCTTGATGTTATTTAATCTTAGTTTAGCTGAATATATCTTTGAATTAATGTGTTCATGGCTTTTATAGGTGCAGCCTAATGTATGAGGTGCATTAAATACATGGTAAGGTACATGCACGGTTAGGTTTAAAGCAAGGAAGGATTCATGCATGACTTCCTACAATGCATGGTGTGCTGATCAATGGTCT
The DNA here is from genome assembly GCA_005393395.2 of Gossypium australe. NCBI lineage: Eukaryota > Viridiplantae > Streptophyta > Magnoliopsida > Malvales > Malvaceae > Gossypium > Gossypium australe. The sequence continues at coordinate 88,324,690 of CM016619.1, read as the reverse complement.
CCCAAGCACCTATTCGGCCAAGGAGCAACTACTAAATTAATTTCCAAGTCAAATTCATGAAGGAAGCCTAATGAATGATGTATGAACAACTAGTTAAAACGAATGGGAGAATGCATGTATGTCTAGCTACATGAACTGTGTGATGATTATTTTGCTCCCCTAAGTGACTATTCGGCCAAGAAGCACTTATTGGATGATTCATTCAACCCATAGCCGAACCTAGACATAGCAATTAAGCTCCCTTGCATCCAAGTTCATCCAGCTAATTTTTCCTTCAACAAGAAGTTTTCCATTGAAGATCCAACAAGCCGAATTTAGATAGTACAATTAGTGATTTTATTCTAGATTATTCTAGCCTATTCCATAGCCGATTGCTTAGCTCTTAAGTCTTGTTAATTTGTCCATTCAGCTAGCCTTATGTAATGCTATAAATACTTAGCATATTTCAAGTTGTATAGACTTTTGCCAAATTATATGAACATTGTGTTCTTTGTGACGTTTCTTCCTCTGTATTTCGTTTGAGTCTCGATTGACTTATCTAGCTTGCTAGTGGCGTCAAACCCGACTCCTTCTTAAACTTATCACCTAACCGGTGTGGCGTTCATCCATCCTATTATACCTTTGGTTCCTACCTCTTTAGGAATGGGTCAAGGTTCATCTTCACTTCATCACCAACCACCTTAAGCGATATAAGTCCCAGGGAACTACTCCTTATAGTATTGAATCGATGTTGGAGCCTGAGTTCACTTTTCCATTCCATCCTATCTATCAACTATTTACCTTATTTCTTTGTGAAATTGGACCTACCAAAAATCATACCTAGCCTATTGTTCGAACCACTTTGTCAACTTCTGCTCATACTTAGCCTAATACGTCCTTTTCTTAAGCTGAACGATACTCCTCGATGACGATCGGGCAACTTAGGTGACTCGACTCAACATCACCGAGCTTGTCTACATCAGTAACTTATCCAAAGAACTATTATCATGGCTCGAAGCCAAATCATCCGATATGGATGGACCGAAGCCAAATTGGTAAAATACGCACCCGAAGTGCTAATATCATGGCCCGAAGCCAACTCAACGTATTACTTACAACATGTCAATAGTATCCAAAACTATTCTTAAGGTTCAACCGGGCTTTCACACATTTCGTTTCTATCATCGAATGCATCCGTAAAATTGTTTTCACAATTCGTACATTATCCATAATCCTATTTTAACAATTTATGCAATATTAAAACATTTTAACATACATTTATAATGTAATCATCATATATGAACTTACCTCGTATTCGGAATTGACAGATCGGGTCCGAATTCTTTCTTTCTTGATCCATATGAATTCAAAATTAACTTATTTATTCGTCTGCTCATTCAATTAATCCAAAAATACACATTTGGGCATTTTTACACATTAGCCCCTAAACTTTTGCATTTAATCAATTTAGTCCCTATTTCACAAATACACAAAATTCACAAAATTCAACAAAACCCATGCTTGGCCGAATTATATATAGGTCCCTAGCAGTCCAAAAGTTTCATTTATTTCACATTTCAACCACACAATTTGCTCATTTCATAATTAAATCCCTATTATGCATTTTCATCAAAATCATTTAACAAAACATGTAAAACTATCATCAAGCTTTCATATTTCAACATTAATCATCAAAGAACACAGAACACATAGATTCAACAATGGCAACTCTCAAAATCTTTAACAGTTTCGAAATTAAAGGTACGGGCTAGTTAGATTGAGCTACAACGATTACAAAAACATAGAAATCATAAAAAAATCGAGCTAAAACCGCACCTTAATCAATCTAGGAGTGTGCTGAACCTTCAAACAAATTTCATGGCTTTTCTAGGCCCTAATTTTCGGCTAGGAAGATGAATGTAGGCTAATTTGGTTTTTGTTTTATTTTAATTATAACTTAATTACTAATTTACCATAATAACCTTTGTTATAAACCTATAAAAACATATAATGGATGGCCATAATTGTCCACTTACACTAATCATGGACTAATAACATTATAAGGACATTTGATTTATTAAATCATAGCAATTAAACACCTTTAACAAGTAGAATGCAACTTTTGCATTTTAGGCGATTTAATCCTTTTTATCAAATTAACCAACCAATCGATAAAATTAGCTCACAAAATTTTCACACATATCAAATAATATGCTGTAAATACCAAAAATAATATTAAAATAATTTTTGACATCAGATTTGTGGTTCCAAAAATACTATTCTGATTTAGCTAAAATCGGGTTGTTACAATTCAATTGTGTGTGTACTCGATGACACCTGATGAGGATTTCATGATCGATATTTTAGGAGGGGAGTTTGGGAAGGATGTGGTGATTGGAGGTGGGTTTTCAGGTCATGGGTTCAAGATGTCACCCACAATAGGGAGGATATTGACTGATTTAGCACTTATAGGAGAGGGATAGGGAGTTAAGCTAAAACAATTAAGGACAGCAAGATTTGAGAGAACCCTAAAGGGAACATTGAGGAATATGAAGATCAAGTTGGGTTATTAAAAAGTACATTCTGAATATTTTCTTTTGTATGTGTTTTTTTATTCATTCATATCAGTTGCCATCAACATCACCTTCCTCCCCTCAAATCTTAATCTTTGCTTCTTTTTCTTTTGCTTTAGAATAATCATCAAGAAAAATAAATAAAACTTCTATCATGTTGATAGAAAAATTTGCTATTGAAAAGTGATTTAAAATTTCAAGTCTAAACCATCAACTCCTAGTATAGACAACCAAGTATTTTATCCAATCTACTAATTATCTAGATTAGAAGAATTTTTATTGCATTAATTTAAATTTGAGCCATTTTCACTATTTGAGTCATGTTTTAAAAGTTTTGGGCTTTAATTCATTGGTATGTATATATAAAAATCCTTTTTACTTTCACAAATTATGGATCTCGATCCCTCACATAGTCACCATCTCATCAAATGATTACATTCCTTGCCCTATCACCCCTATGTCTCCACCACCATACGCTTTGCCGGTAAATCCCATCAAGCACCGTATTGCACACACCAACTTCACCAAAGTCCCACACCAATGCTCCGTTATAAGCACCCTACAACAAGAAGAAGTGGAGGTTAGCAACATTTTCATAAAAAAAAATACAATAATATCACAACAAGATTCTTGGTTTGTCTGAGCTAACCCAGGAGCCAAAACCTCCATTACCAACACCAATCAAGCACCCATTGCCTTCACCATTCAACACCTTCCCTCATCTATACACTAGCTTCTCTCCCTCAATTAACCATTACCATATTTAAATAGCACCCTCCTCAACTTTCCTAACTCCACCATTTCCATAGCCCTCTTACAACACCTTACCTATCCATCATCATAATTTAACACCAAGCCTAACCATAGCTCAAAAATTCAACATCACGCGATCAAAGACCAATAGAAAACCCAACCACAAATTTTTAAAAAAAAACCAAAAGAGAAAGAGACCTGAATCGAAGCCTGCAAAATTGAAAAGAAGGAAAAGCTTCATCTGAACCGCACCTCCAAACAGAGAAAAGTCGATATTTAAAAAATAGTAAAAGAGACGCCACTAATCTTTTGGGTTCAGAGCTCCAATCTAACATCAGCTCGGTCAAAAGAAAGAGCCAATTATAGAGAATAACATATTGGAAAATCTCTAATGGTTTTAAAGTCCTTCAAGCATTCGATCCTTGATTTATGTATGACATTAAGTCATTTTCTTGTAATTTTTTATAGATTTGGGGTAATGAGAGTTTGATTTAGGTAGTCCATGTACCAATTTGATAAATTGCTATATTTTTAGAAATTTTCCATTTTTGATTGTTTGAAGAATTAGGCTTGGAATTGATAGATTTTAAGCTTAAATTGTGAAAATGACTAGATTGTAAAGTTAATTTAGCTAGTTTGTTAAATTTGTTATATTAGGGACAAAATTGAATAAATGCAAAACTTTTTATGAAATTATGTTAGAGATATAAAATATAATGTCCCTAATGAGAATATATGAAATATGATTTTAACCCGAAGCTAGAAATTGAAAGTTATGTTATCCCGACTTTAGGGACTAAATTGAATAAAATGTAAAATATGAGAGGAATAGGAACATGCATATCACAGCATAGCATGAAAATGTTTGGTATTAAATGGTTACAGAAAAAAAATTGTATGGATCAAATTCCGGATCAAAGTGGAGCTAATAAGGGAAAGGCTAAAATTACAGATTAGTCCTTGAAGAATCCACTTATTTTGGTGTTTTGAATAGTTAAGTTCATATGGAACTTACTAACTCATCTTATGTGGTATGCGTACTAGTATTTAATTTGGCATATAAATGTATATGTATGTTTGAGTATAAATTGATATACTACTAATTTGGCACATATGGTTAGAAAGGATTGAATTGAAACTTGTGAACAACTACAGGGTATAAATGTATGAAAATGATTGATTATAAGGATTATAATGAAATATATGTAATTTATGCCCATGTGAACTTAGTGAAATGTTAGGATATGGTTGACATGACAATAAGGTAATATGCGCGCTTATACATAGATAATTACATATTATAACGAGATTAAACATTTGTTGCAGATCCTCGAGTAATATAACGAGATCTAGCAATTGTTGCGGATTCTCGGGTAATATATGATGTAGGTTTAGCTCGAATGGATAAATTGATGTTATTTTAGCTAGGATTAGCAATTTAGTTTTCTTGTGTATCTGAATTCGTTTTACTAGTGTTCCATCAGACAAAACATTATAATTGAAAATGGAAGATTGAAAATGTATTGAAATGGATATCTCATAAATGGTGTGACGTTATAGATTGAATATGGAAAGTGACATTGATATGTTATCATGAATTGTGTTTCAAATTGAAATGGTATATGCTTATAACTTGATAAGTGGTATGTAAGTACTTTGATATTAGGTAATGTTATTTATGATATAAAAATGTGTCTAACCTATTTGGATGTTAATGTTGGCATGTGACTAGTTATGACATTATGTGCCAAGGATAACCAAATTTTATGCCAAAATATTTGGTAGTTATCATACTTTTAAGTGATCAAGGTAAGTATAGTATTTCCATTTTAACTTACTATGCATTTGTATGTTTACTCTAGTTGTTTCTCTACTTGTAGATCATCACCTTGCGAAATTTGCCGAGCCGGATCAGTGTGAAGCACACATTAGCAAAAGACAATAGAATTGTTGTAACAACCCAAACTTGACCGAATGAATTGGATCCTAATCTTGGGTGTTACCGATATAACTTTACTTATACAAATTATAATCGACTTCAACTACTTAATTACCATACTTCATAATACAATACATAAGTATAAACATTGACGAATTTCGTATATAATACATAGGGAATTTGATTATAAGTATCACTAATATGATGTCCTGGTCTAACGTAATTGTTTTGATTCAAAGGTTTCTATGAGCCAAACAGACTCGATCATGCCATCAAAGCTTGCTTTGTATGCATAATAATTTGATACATCATTCCTTGGGCATAGTGTTGGCATTAGTCCCCATGGCGTAGCCTCACATTCAAACTGAAATAAAAAACACAATCCATGTAAGTTCATGAGAACTTAGTAAGATAAACACCAATTTACTTGAATTGTTTTTGTATTCCACATCTAGTAATTCAATTCGCCATCTCATTGTTCTTTGTTCCTCAACTTGTCTTTGGCGATTTCCTTCTCAAAATGCCATTCTTCGTACCATAGTTGTCACCCTTGACTTTGAAGACATGCCTTACTTTCTGTATCTTTGATACGTTACTCACGTTCTTCACTTTGTTATTTTCATGATTCCTTAACCATATCCATTCTAGAGGCCCATACAAATAAAATACTGTTATTCTTGCATATATACTTTAAGCCATTGTTTCTTCGAAATTCATGAATGATTTCATACTTAGATAGAAGATACACTATTTAATTATACAATTTGATCCTTTATAGAGAATACCCTTTTTCTTCTAATAACTACAAACATATAACGTTATTCAGTTTACCAGACATAACCATTACTCAGATTTGTTCTTCAAGTCTAATTAACACATTCTTAGAATTCGCTTCATACTCTGGCGCATTCCAGTTTCTCTGTTCTTGTCTTCAGGTCATGTAGGATACACTATAACATTTCATAAGAAGCTCACCACAAGGGAAGTTTATTAGAATATCTCATCAAAGGTGTAACATGATACACCATAAGGGCTTGTCCTTTTAAGTTCATTACAATTATCGTTCCTTTAGAGTTTGCTATGAATACCATTTCTTACTCTCAAGGTACGCCACAGAGGTGTTTCCTTCAGATGGACGAAAAAAGGGTCATTCTTTATAGATTGCCACAAAGACTTCCTTTCTATAGATCACCATAGAGGTTTCCTTTTCATGGATCACCACAAAAGTTTCATTTTGATATGTTGCCACAAAGGCTTCTTTTTCATAGATCGCCACAAAGGCTTCCTTTTCATAGATCACCACAAAAGATTCCTTTTTTTTGGCATGTTCACGATAGGGATTCACCTAGACTCACATTTCATGAGGTTTGCTCCTCATTGTCCTGGGTCACAGAGAGAACCCTTTTGGGTAATCACATTCCTTAGTTCTTTTCCATATGATGCCAAAGCCCAACTATGGTCTTACATAATACGGTGTCATGGCTATGGACTTTTCCTTTAAGATATTGTGTGTAAAGTCCCGATAGACCCCTTTAGACGACTCCGTAGAGACAGACATAGAATCATCATGCTCCCACTCTTATTAAAACATATCATATTGCATACAACTAAGACGCATTTACACAATCCGTACATCCAGTGCAACCAAACTTCACATTGACATACTTGAACTCAACAAATCTATACCAAGTATGCATATCATTCTTATCAAACATTAGCACAGTCATAAACATACTTCAATAATCACACACAGGGTCACACACATAACATATTGTAACCTTAAAGATCACAACATCATCTTTTAGCCACTCTTTTACAGATCTAGAAGTACTATCATCTTATAAATAAGAGTCAGCGTAGAGACTCACCTAATTCTCTCCTATTTCAATTCAAAGCTTCATAACTAGACTTCCATCGTACAATTAGTAGAATCTACTACTACAAAATAAAAAAGCTTATCAAGATATATTCATATACCCCATTTTCTATCATTTTTAACACTGAAAATGCTCAAGGAGGGCCCCATTTTATCTTCTATTTTACTGATCTACCAGTCTAACAGATTTACTCTTCGCAACATAGTATGCGGAGTTTTAAGATTGCCTTAGTGTAATCACTGGTAAAGATCCAAATCTTCATCTTTAGCTCAAAAGTGAGAAAGAAATAGTTTGATTTCTTTTAGATCTAGACAGAAATACTTCTTGAAGAAGGAAGAATAAAATTCCCTCATTTTAGACCTAAATACTTATATATAGAACCCAAGCTCTTATTAGAACCTACCATGTGTCACACGCTTTCAAAGATACTTTTATAAATGGTTTACAACTGTAAATAGAAATCCAATATTTTTATATTTCTTGGTTCGTCCCTTTGTTCCTTTCCAACTACCCCATTAGAATGTAACTAGCACAACAACTGTAATAACCTGTTTTTCTGTGATGTTGAAAATAGTGGTTTCGGAACCACAAATCCAATGAGTGAGTCCTTAGATATTAGTATTTAATATCTAAGAGTCAAATATAATTTTATATTGAATTTTTAATATGATAAATTTTGCTAATTCAATGAATAGTTATGTACAAGTAATTTGTCCTTAAAGTAAGTGGTTTTGAAAAAGGAGGTATTAGAACCTCATTGCTATAAATCAAGCTTGTAAATATTTTTATTAAATATTTACGGAGTGACTGTATAGGTATATTGAAATTTGTTCTAGAAATTTTGACGTTTGGATAGTTAATTAGGAAAAAAAGACTAAATTGTAAAAACTATAAAAGTTAATCACTATTGGTCTATAAGGGCTAAATGGGTTTAAATTAATTGTTGGATGGGTTTAATTGGAAAATATGGCATATGTACTTAAGTTGGCCAGTTAATAAATGGTTTAAGTATAAAAATTATATGTTTTATTATCATTTAATAAAGTTCAAAGTTAATAAAATAAAAATAATAAAAATGTGGCAATTTTATTCTCACCTTCTTCAGCCTTTCTTCAACCGAAAACCATTGTTGAGAAACCAAAGCTTCGGTCAAAGATTGTTTCTTTTACATGACCAAGAAATAGATTAGTCGATTGATAATCACGTGAAAGGAAAAGTGATCGAGTAGTCATCGTCTAAGTGCCGGAAACTATTGTGTTTTGTTACGTTCGTAAACTGGTTGAACTAATTAATTTTCGTTTTTTGTGATTTATTACATATTTATGTATGTTGTGATTGAGTTTATTTTCTTGATAAATGGTAATTGAAGAAATTGATCAAGTTGCAATGTTAATTAAGTTAAAAGTCATGTTTGAAAATAGGAAACTACACGGGCCAAGTTCTGTCAAACGGCCTGATCACATGGCCGTGTGACCATTGTTTTCACTTTTTGCCTAAATTGTTGTAAAAGTTTTAGTTTAGTCTAGTTTTCGATTTGTTTTAAATACTTCGTATGCTTAATTTAAGTCTGAATATGATTGATTAGTATGGAAATGATTGTAATTATGAAATGATATTTAGATATCTATGTCTAGTTAGTGAGCAATGCTAACGTTTTACAATTGTAATACCTTATAGCTTAAACCGGGTGACCGGACTGGGTATAGGGTGTTAGACAGAGCTATGGTTTAGTTGAATCTAGGACTGAACTTAGCATGTATTTGCATGTATTGAATCTAGAAATACATGCCACTTTGTAACTTGTAATAGTGTGACAACTCCTAATCAGTTCGACTTGTTTCTTATAGATCAAAGATGTCAACTGAAACCAATCGAGTAGATTCTAGCGGAGTACATAGTTATGTTCTAGATACCAATCAAGGGGTTTTCTATAATGTGTCCGAGTATCGAGGGCCCGGGGAAGAGGCTGTCGCGTGTTAATATGATGTGCGAATTGTGCAAGTATACACGTTGAATCAAGTAATAAAGTGATGAGTGAGTATAGTTCCTACGAGGATTGGATTAGTATTCTTTGTCTAAATTATCACAATTGAGAAGAAAGATAAATGAATCAAATGATATTTTGAGAAATAACAATGCAATTAATACACTAAAAATGAAAGTAATAAAAAGTACTAATGTAGATTGCAGTTGCAACAAATCGAATAAAAACACTAAGGATTTCTAGCAAGTATGGAATATTGATTGTAAAGGTTGGGATTACTAATGAATCAGTTATAACCCAGGAATAGTGCCATGGCAAAAATATGATAAACTACCGCTCGATTAGATACTAACATGGTCTACCTCTATCAAAAACAAGACCTAAAGTTGCTCACTCCTAAGACACTATACATCTATAGGCTAAGAATTAACAGCCATGACTGAAGCATAATCCTGTAAATCGTATAAGGTAAAGCTCTATTTCTAGACACGAGCATTTCACTGAATGTTCTCTTATATTACCCAATTTTGGTCCAAGCAACCTAACTCTATCGATATTAAGTTATTTTTAGACTTAACAAGCATTTATCAATACCCTAATAAGCATATAAATAGAAATAAACATTGGGTAAAGTAGTAAACTAATCATATTCATCCATAAACATTCATTAGAGTTAAAACATCATCAAAAGTAATCCCCATCTGTGCTAAGTCAGTTCATGACTAGTCTAGGCAAATTCAAGTATTTTAGTATCATCAACATCCCAGAATAATAGTTTAAATCAACATATTTAGAACAAAGTGCAAAGAAAGAAATATGGGTTTAGAACACAAATTCCCCTAACTTGGCGTCTATTGTGCGTCTTCATCCAAGCTCCCAATAGCTCAAATTACCCTCATTATCACAAAAAGGCCTCTTTTGAAGCTCCGTATTTGCAACCAGTCTTACCTTCAGCTCTCATTAATGGAAGATCACTCTTTTTCATCTATCAATCCCCCCTTTTCTTTTATACTTGGGTCCTTCTCTAGGGTAAAATCTGTAAGCCAATGATTTCTTTTTCCCTAATTTTGAGGTGGATATTTTCCATTACACGTGCATGTTGGGGGAGACCTGCTGAAAGCTCTAATTGATGACTAGGTATTTGTCATTTTCTTCCTCAGCATTGCCATGGAAATCTCTCATAATGCCTCGGAAAATCTCCATCCTTTGCTATCTTTTTTCCTAAAACCTGTCATTCAACCACCACAAAGCCTTTCCACCAACAATTAAAAGTATAGATGCACTAAAGTAATCAGCATCCCAAGCCTTTACATGCAATGCTCGATTAACTAAAAATAATTATGCAATTACCTAAAATGAAACTACTTTTACTTAAGTACAAGCAGTTAACTAAGTCTAAAAGTATGAATTATACCTCTTTTCAAGAGTTATCACACCCTCAAACCTGAATCATTGCTTGCCGTCAAGAAAATATGCATGAATGTATGAATGTAAAAATTGCCATGGCACATAACCACCTTGTACTACCAGTCCACTCAAAGAACAATTTATACATCAATTCTCAACAATCTTCTATGTCTAAAAACTTGTTCTAGTTTCAAAGGATTGCTTTGCAATGGTAGTGCAGAGAATCTCACCCTAAAAACAAAAATCCTAACTACTCATGTGTGCATTTTGGCTATAGCTAGTATCTCCAAATTTATTTAGCTCGTCTTTTATCTAAACTCATTTTTTAAAGCAGTAATAAGGGCTCAGCTTGTCACACAATTTTTTGACTGGACAATCACAATGGAGCATACACTTAATTACTGGCTACTCAATCATGTTACGATTTGAATGGAATTTACTCATTAAGCTAAGGCTTTTAACTTAGAAGATGGATGGAGCAAACAACTACCTCCTTAGCTACTCAACTTGTTACTACAATGGAGTGCCCCTAATTATCCTTTTTCTTTATTACACACTCTTGCTTAAGCTATTTTTCTAGCTAACAGCACGATGGAGCAAACAAAGTTTTGCTTACCTATTTGGCAATTCTAAGCATTGGAGTGTCTACTGGGAATTCATTAAGTAATGCTTTGGCAATTTTACTAAGTTTAGCTTCAAGAATCTCTAAATTTATTAAAAGAAACTTGATATAGTCCAATGGTAATTGAGGTTAGGATATTTCAGTTTTAGGATTCGATTCTCAAGCAACCTAACCTAAACTAAATTCACCTAATCCACTGTCACATGTTCTAGGTTTATTGAAGAATTAAGCTCATCATCAAACATCACAACTAAAAATTGTACTCATCATAGTCTAACTAGTTCTTGGTAGTTACGTGGCAAGACAAATTTGGCTATACTAGAATGCCTATACTTAAATGAGCATGCTTAATAAATACATGATGCAACTTAAATGCTCGATGCACCCCAAACCTAAGAGATACATTGTCCTCAATGCATGAACATCTATGTAACATGAATGCATGAATATATATGTAACACCCCTTACCCGTATTCAACTCTAGAATAGGGTACGAGACATTACCAAACTTACATCACAAGCAATCATACAAATCCGAGTAATAAATTTGCGTCCAAATTAAAACCATTTGCAATTAATCGTAAAGTCCCTAACAAGTCTACGAGGCCCAGAACATGCATCGGAAGTGGTTCGGAACTAAATCGAGAACTCAGGAAATTTTTACAAAACTTAGAAACTTTTTGCTAACTGCAGGGCTCACACGCTCGTGTGGTCCAAGGGACATGCCCGTGCTTCAAACCGTGTTCGATTTAGGGTGCTTTCTGACTTGTGCCACACGCCCGTGTACTAGGCCGTGTGGTCAATTTAATTTTCATAATTCTTTATAAATTAGGTGCAGACTTCACACGGTCGGGGCACATCCCGTGTTCAACGCCGTGTAGCACACACGGCCGAGACACACGCCCGTGTCTCTACCTGTGTGCTCAATTCTGGGCATTCTGTTTTGCAACAATTAAGGTGCAAGGTACACACGGCTGAACTACATGCCCGTGGGGCAGACCGTGTGTCACACACGGTCTGGACACACGGTCGTGTGGACAAAAAGAAGGCTATTTACCAAGCCATTTGCTACCGTAACCGTCACTGGTCTAGGGTTAAGAGGCATTAGCGGACAATCGGAAACTTTTACGGACATTTCAAAACATAACTTAACATATCACATCAAAGTGTCCCTTAAATAGGTCTTCGAGACCTCAAACATGCTTTAGAAAAGGGCTGAGACTAAACCAAACACATACGGAAATTCTCAAAAATTTAAAAATTTTTCAAAGTTATAGAGGTCACATGCCCGTGTGGGCAGGCCGTGTGCCTCCCACAGCCTCAGAAACGCCAGTGTGTCTAACCCGTGTCAAAACAAGGGATACAAATTGACTTGTCCACACGACTGTGGACATGCCCGTGTGCCTCACCCGTGGTCGCTGACTTGCACCACACGGCCAGTCACATACTCGTGTGTCTTGCCCGTGGTCGATTCTAACTTGTTTTGAATTCCAACCACGAGGGACATGGTCGAGCCACACGCCCGTGTGCTCAACCATGTGGGCAAATAGGCCATTTTCAAGGCCAAATTGCCACCCACACCATGGTCATTCTTTCAAACACAATTAAGCACCAATCCAAGCATCAAAAGCAACCAAAAAATGCCTAAATATACATTATTACTAATCACTTATGAGCTTTACATCCATACCAACTTAATAGCCATTCAACTTAACTCAACCACAAGCATTCCAAGACAAAATCCATCACAAACATTTTATCAATAATGTGCTAGTTATTTATCAATAAACTTACTATCCATATGACCATTTTGTAACATCCTAAAAATAGGGGTCTGGCATTTTTGTGTTATTGCTTGCGTATAGCTTGCTTAGCTTATTATTTAGGTGTGGTTGAGGGTCCTGGAGAGGCTCGGGTTTGAGCCCAAGTCCTGGCAAAATTTTGGTTTTGGGTACTTAAGTGAGGTGAGCTATTGAAGGCAAGACTTAGGTATAATTGTTTGTGTTTTGATAACACAAGTGAGGTGTGTTGGTTGTGGCGTCAAGGTGGAAGCTAGGTTGAGTGGGGTTCGAATCCCACATGCTGCAAATATGGCTTTTATTTTGTGCCCAAGGTGGAGAAGAGGTGGTATTTGGCTTGGACTCTGCAAGGAGGTTGGAGACTCAGTCAAATTAATTTGAATGAGTAGAGAGGAGTAAGTGTAAGAGAGAATCAAGGAAAGAATCAAGGGGAGTTGGGAGTGGGTGATAGTTGGTCGAAAATAGGAACTTGGGAGAGGGTGGAAATTCGGCTAGGAGGGTGTTGGGAGCATATTCGGTCAAGTGGGGTGGTTGAGTGCCGAAATTCTTTTCTTGTGCTCTTTTTGTTTTCTCTTCTTGTTTTCTTTTCTCTCTACATTTTTGTGCAAATTGAGTGCTTTTCTGCTTGGTGCTTTTCGGGTCAAAGTTGCATTTACCAATTGGTTAAAAAACCTTTTCTTCTTTTCTTCTTTACCACTTCTTTCTTCTAGCCGAAACTCACTTCCTAATCATTCCCACAGTTGCATTTTTTTTCTCTACACCATTAGCACATAGCCGAAACTCCCTCTCTTCTTTTTCAGTGTTCCTACTACTCTTCCTTCATCAATTGAGTTTCTCTTTTCATCTTTTAAATTGGCTTCTCTCTTCTTTTGCCAATAGTCGAATCTGTTGTTGTGCGGTTCCTCATTAATCAAGGTAAGCAGTTTTCTCTCTGATTTCTTTGCGACTATTCTCTTTTCATTTTACTCTGCCATAACCAAACCTTCTTGTTAGACAACCACCATTCTTTCACTGTGATACTTTATTGATCAAGACTTTCTTCATGGAGGCGAGTGATAACCGATCTAAGGGGGTTGTGCTAAGGGAGCCTAAGGGGAGTGGACTCGTAGTCTCTGCTCCCAAGTTCAAGCGACGTAGGGTGTCAGCGATTCGGGATTTTCCGCCTGGTTGTGGAAGGGAGTCAACATCAAATTTGGATAAGCAAATCGTGGTTGTTTGCGCTAGTAAGGGTAGTGTTGGTAAATCATACGGTTAGTAGTGGATTATAGATCTTCCATTGTGGTTGCTGTAAGCTAATAGTGTGATGTGTTGGCTAGGTGACGTCGAGCGGGAGTGTTTAGTTCTCCACGTAATCAGGTGTGTAATCTCACACCTTTATTCGTTTGTTATGTATTATACTGTGTGTCGGCTTAAAGCCGAAATACCCTTAATGGGTAAGCTATGAGATACCCCTAGTGGGTGAGTTTGGAAATGGCCCAGGTGAGTAAACTTATGATTACACCCTTTTGGGGTAGATTTAGCATGACTGTGAATTTCGCTTATCTGTTATATTGGTACGTTCATGCATGCACTCAATTATTATGTTATGATATGTTGCATGGGATTGGGATATGATATTGATGAATGGGGAAGTGTAAATCTGTGGCTCTGCCACATTCTGTATGGTGGCTATGCCACGTATATTTCGTTAATCTGGTGGCTTTGCCACAATTTCGACGATGAGCAGCGTGACTGCCATCGAGGTGTGTAGCGGATGGAGGGTTGATTGTAGAAATCCCCACAGGTGTGTTAGGCTAGTACGGGTGGTGTGCAGCGGATGGATTATTAGGTGGGGCTGGGTTGCATTGCATGCACTTATCTGTATAACCATGCTGATAGGGCTAAGGCCCAGTTTGTTTCCGTTAGGGCTAAGGCCCAGTTTGTATCTGAATGGGCTCAGGCCCAGTTAATGTTCGATAGAGGATTATACACTGAGTTCTCGTAACCCACCCCCTTCTGCTTAATTTTGCAGGTGATACCCGACAGTGAGGATTTGGGGCCGAGGTGGACTCTGTGGTGGCCATACATCGTTACTTTAGTAAATTCCGTATTACTTTACCTTAAATTTTATTTTAAGTTGGGTTTACATTTTGTAATAAGGCCTTTGGGATTTTAATTTTGGTTTTGATTTTTAATTCGGTTACTATCTATTGCTAAATGTTCCATATGGGGTTTTTCCTAAACATAAATGGCTGCTTTCCAAAACGATAACGAATGATTTACAACTTATGAACTTTGGGTTCTCATAAACTCCTAAAATCATTTTCAAAATATCTTTTTTCTGAAATTCAATGAATCTAAATTCTGTTTTAAACAAGTTTTGGAAATAATAATAGTAATATTAATAACACTAATAACAATAACAACGTTGTTCTCATTTTTGAAAACCATAAAAGAAAATGCTCAAGTTTACAAACAACACATCTTGAAATTTTTTTTTTAAAACGAACGCGACGATTCTTTAACAACCATTCCATGTGACCTGCCAGATCCGGTCGTAACGTCTAGGCCGGGTTTGGGGTGTTACACATTTCATATACTATCAAGTTATATCAAAACTAGCATCATAGGACATAACTAACCATATATCTAGCCATATCACATGGCTATGTACATATACCAAACATATCCCAAAACAACTAGCCTATACATGCCATATTTAGCTATATACACATTTTCAAAGTACCAAAATATGATTGAGTAGTGTGGTGACAATCCTCTACTGCTCCCCGAGCCTTCAGTAGCTTTGACGATCTATAAAATAGGGCAAACACACATAAAGTAAGCTTTCCAAAAGCTTAGTAAGCCATATACAAATAAACTTAATACACAATACACATAGCCACGTAAACACAATGACATTAATGTTTCTTATTTACAAATTCATAATATCATCCTTGGCTCATTACTTAGCCATTACTTACTCATATTTCACAACTCAAATATCTCATATGCTCATAACTCATTTAAGCATGGATATCACATATCATCACATCATTTACTCATGTCACATTCATTCATATATCACATTTTGGTTTATTGCATCCATATGCATATTTACTCACCTTCCATGCCTATTCAAAACATATACATCAATCATACCTAAAGCGGATATACAAATCACATAGTCATTCATTTCTTGGACTTGCCCGTTCAACCGTTCGAAATCTAATAGGATACTCAGAGTGCTCGGAATAGTCGTACAATGCCAACGTCCCCGACGATGTCTTACATGTACTCAAATATCGATGCCACTATCCCAGATAGGGTCTTACACGAATCAATACAATGCCAATGTCCTAGACATGGTCTTACACGTAAATCTCAAATCGATGCCAACGTCCCAGACATGGTCTTACTCGAAATCTTGAATCAATGCCAATGTCCTGGACGTGGTCTTACATGATATCTCATTTCGGAACCTATGTCATGGCATACGTTATCCTATCTATTCCTAGGTTCATACGGGACTTCTCACACCTTGATAACTTCTCGACATATCCTCGGATTTCATATACACTCCATTTTGAGCATTTACCATACAATATATTTCTCGTAGATGCATAAATAACTCAATTCAAATATATTTATTTGTATATCGACTTACCTCGGATTCAGATATCGGAAACAGACTCGGCTATCAATTACTTTCGATTTCCCGCGATCTAAGTCCGTTTTCTTCGGTTCTTGATCTATACATATTCAAATTTAACTCATTTGTTCATCAACTCATTCAATTCAATCCAAAAACACATATTTAGGGAAATTTACAAATTAGCCCTCACATTTTCACATTTTGACATTTTAGTCCTTATTTCACAAAATCACAAAATTCACATAATTTGCTTGGACCATGCTTAAGCCGAATATCACCCATGCTCATACATATCCATACATTTCATTTATTTCACAATTTAGTCCTCCAAAATATTATCTTCTCAATTAATTCCAAATTACTCAAAATCACTAAAAATTCGAAGACAAAACTTGTTAATCAAACTTGTTAATCAAAACTTGTTAAAAATTCATCATCGAACATTAGAAAAATCATAGATTCATCAATGGAACTTTTCAAAATCTTCATTAAATCACAAAATTAAAGCAGGGGTTTTGAAGTACACTAAGCAACGATTACAAAAAAGTAGAAGTTATCAAAAACTAAAACCAAAACATACCTTAATCATACACAACAATGGCTGAACCTAGCTTAGGTTTTCTTCTTTTTCTTTCTCTTTAATTTCGGCACAGGGATGAGCATTTTCTCATCATTTTAATGTTTGATTTATTAAAACATTACTAATTTAGCTAATTACCATGTTAGCCTTTTTATTATCATTCAAAATCCACTATCATATGGCATTTTTGTCCATTCAAAATCCCTTTGGTTTAATTGCATTATAAGGACTTCTCATTTATAAAGACATGACACTGAAGTGCTTTTAACATATAATATGCAAATTTTGCATCTTCCACAATTAAGTCCTTATGTTAAAATTAAGCACACAATCGGACAAATTAATTCACGAAACTTTCACACATGCTACAGACATAGAAAATAATATTAAAATATTTTTTGACTCAGATTTGTGGTCCCGAAACCACTATTCTGCCTAGGGTCTAAACCGGACTGTTACAATTCTCCCCCATTAGGGATTTTCGTCCTCGAAAATCTTACCGTTGAATAGATTCGGATACTGTTGTTGCATTATATCTTTAAGCTCCCACATAGCCTCTTCCACTCCGTGTCGATGCCATAACACTTTCACTAATGAGATTTTCTTATTTCTCAACTTTTTCACTTCATGAGCTAAGATACGGATCGGTTTTTCTTCATAAGTCATATCGGATCAGATTTCAATTTCAGACGGAGTAATCACATGAGAGGGATCGGGTCAGTATCGTCTAAGCATTGACACGTGAAATACATTATGTATCTTTTCCAACTCTGGTGGCAACATCAATCTATACGCAACAAGTCCAATACGCACGATAATCTCATACGACCTAATGAACCTCGAACTCAATTTGCCTTTACATCCGAATCTGAATACTTTCTTCCACGGAGACACTTTCAAGAACACTTTGTCACCGATATCAAACTCAATTTCTTTTCTTTTCAAGTCTACATAAGATTTCTGAAGATTAGACGTTGCTTTCAAACTATTACGGATTACTCTCATTTTCTATTCTATGTCTTTCATCAAATCGACCCCATGTATCTTACTTTCACTGAGCTCAGTCTAATACAGAGGTGTCCGACATTTACAACCGTACAAAGCCTCATAAGGTGCCATTTTAATGCTTATTTGAAAATTGTTATTATATGCAAACTCAATCAATGGCAAGTACTATTCCCACGTACCATTAAACTCAAGAATACAACATCTCAGCATATCCTCGAGTATCTAAATAATCCGCTCGGATTGACCATTCGTTTGCAGGTGAAAAGCTGTACTGAAATGCAATTTAGTACCTAGGGCCTCTTGCAGTTTTTTCCGGAATCGTGATGTAAATCTTGTATCTCTATCAAACACAATAGACAATGGCACTCCGTGCAATCTCACAATCTCAGAAATGTAAAGCTCAGCTAACTTATCAAGTGAGTAATTAGATCGTACCGAAATAAATTGGGCAGATTTCCTCAATTGATCAACCACGGCCCAAATTGCATCTTTCTTTCTCAAAGTCAAAGGCAATCCAGAAACAAAGTCCATCGTCACTCTATCCCATTTCCACTCGAGAATCAGAATCGGTTGTAGGAAACCAGATGGAACCTGATGTTCAGCTTTAACTTGCGAACAAACTAAACATTTTGACACAAAGTCAGAGATATCTCTTTTCATACCAGACCACCAATAGTGTTGCTTCAAATCATGGTACATTTTAGTGCTTCCCGGATGAACAGATAGGTGACTATTATAAGCTTCATTCAATATTAACTGAATCAACTCTGGATTCCTTGTAACGCAAATCCTATCCCGAAATCTCAAACAATCCTTATCATCAACTCTAAATTTTGAATCACTCTGAGTTTGTTTCACTAGCATTTCATTGTCAACTTTCTGAGCATCACATATCTACTGTAAAAACAATGGTTTCACTTTCAATTCCGCCAAAACTGAACCATCACCAGAAAAGTCTAAATGAGCATTAATAGCACGCAATGCAAATAATGATTTTCAGCTCAATGCATCAGAAACAACATTTGCCTTACCCGGATGATAATCTATCACAAGCTCGTAGTCTTTCAATAGCTCTAACCATCTTCTCTGCCATAGATTCAAGTCTTTTTGAGTCATCAGATACTTCAAACTTTTATGATCTGAAAACACGTGGAATTTCTCACCAAAAAGATAATGACGCCAAATCTTTGCAAAAACAATAGCAGCTAGTTCAAGATAGTGTGTCGGATAGTTCTTTTCATGCAGCTTCAATTGTCTCGAGGCATAAGCTATTACTTTGCCTTCTTCCATCAAAACGCATCCCAGACCGTTTAATGAAGCATCACTATAAATCACGAATTCTTTACCCGATTCTGGTTGTACCAAAACTGGAGCTTCAGTCAACAAGGTTTTCAGCTGATCAAATCTCACCTCTTTCTGAAGCAATCTAGTCAACGGAGTAGCTATCATCGAAAATCCTTTTACAAACCGATGATAATAACCCGCTAGTCCTAGAAAGCTACAGACTTTAGACACATTCCTGGGAGGTTCCCATTCCAGAATAGCAGAAATCTTACTCGGATCAACTCGTATTCCGGAGGCTGATACAATACGTCCCAGAAAACCAACTTCTCTTAACCAGAATTCACATTTACTGAACTTTGCATACTCGCAGAGTTTGCAAAACAATTCTCAGATGCTCAGCATGCTCAATCTCATTACGTTAATAAATCAAGATGTCGTCAATGAATACTACAACAAATTGATCTAGGTATGGTCTGAAAATTCTGTTCATCAAATCCATAAATATAGCAGGAGCATTTGTTAGTCCTAAAGGCATAACTAAAAACTCATATTGCTCGTACCTCGTTCTAACAGCAATTTTCAGTATGTCTAAATCTTTTACTCTCAACTGATCATATCCTGATCTCAAATCTATCTTTGAAAACATAGTAGCTCCTTTCAATTGATCAAATAGATCATCAATTCTGGGCAGTGGATACTTATTCTTTATAGTCACCTTGTTCAACTGACGATAATCAATGCACATTCTCATCGTGCCATCTTTCTTTTTCACAAATAGAACAGGAGCACCCCAAAGTGAGAAACTCGGTCTTGCAAACCCTCTATCTGTCAATTCTTGCAATTGTGACTTCAATTCTTTCAGTTCTGTTGGTGCCATTCTATACGGAGCTATTAAAATAGGAGTTGTTCCCGATAATAGATCAATACCAAATTCAACTTCGTGTATCGGAGGTAATCCCGGTAACTCTTCAGGAAACACATCAGAGAACTCACAAACAATTGGCACTAATTCAACTTTCCTTTCAGTTACTTTCGAGTCAATCACATAAGCGAAATAAGCTTCATAACCCTTTCTCAAATAATTCTGAGCTTTCAACATAGATATCACAACAGGTAGCCCAATCAACTCATTAGACTCAACCCGAACTATTTCATCATTCTGACATCTCAAATCAATAATATTTCTTTTACAATTCACAATAGCATCATGTAGTGTCAACCAATCCATAACCAAAATTATGTGAAACTCATTAAAGGGTAATAGCATCAGATCAGCCGGAAAAACAAACATTTCGAAACATTAACGGACAATTCTTGCATACTTTATCAACCAGGACACTTTTACCTAAGGGGTTTGATACTTTTATAACAAACTCAGTAGGCTCTACAGGCAAAGTCTTACTGGATACTAAGTTCATGCATATATACGAATGGGCAGAACCTGGGTCTATTAATGCAATCACAGAAGTATCATAAAGAGTAAATGTACCCGTTATAACATCCAGAGATGAAGCCTCCTCACAAACTCGGATGGCATATGCTTTGGCAGGCGCTATAGCTTCAAATCTTGCAACAGTGTCTTTCAGTGTTCTCTGACTACCATTGACATTTCTTGCATTTCAGGAAGGTCTTCCTCTCACTGAAACATTATCATATCTCGGATTCTGAACAATCTCTTGCTCAACAGATTTTGGGCAATCACAGATGAAATGATCTAACGATCCACATCTGAAACAAGCTCGATCGTTCAATCTACAACTTCCTGGATGATTTTAACCACAATGCTTACATTCAGGTCGCTCAGATCGGACATTTCCAACATTGGCCATCGAAGTAGCAGGAGTTTTAGATTTCGACTGTGATCTAGTTCGATTTCTCGAATTCGAATGCCCCACATTAGTTCTGGAACGACTATGCTCATCTCTAAATTTCTTTGAAGTAAACTAAAATGATTTGCTCGCAAATCTCTTTCTCGCATCTCTGACTTCAGAATCAGCTTTTCTTTTATCTTTCCCGAGTGCCTCAGCTTTGCACACTCGATTGACAAGCACAACAAACTCTTTTATTTCCAAAATCCCAACAAGCAAACGGATATCTTTATTTAAGCCATCTTCAAATCTTTTGCACATTATTGCCTCGGTTGATACACATTCCCGAGCATACTGACTTAATCTCACGAATTCTCTTTCATATTCAGTAACAAACATGCGACCTTGCTTTAATTTCAAAAATTCTTTTTGTTTCTGATCAATGAATCCCTGGCTGATGTATTTCTTTCAGAACTCAGACTGGAAGAAATCTTAAGTAACCCGTTCCTTTGGAACAACAGAAATCAAAGTCTTCCACCATTGAAAAGCTACGTCTCGTAGCAAAGATACAACACATTTTATGCATTCTTCAAGATTTAGCGACATTTCATCAAATACTCAGATAGTGTTCTCTAGCCAAAACTCAGCTTTCTCGGCATTGTCTTCACTAATGGCACTGAACTCTTCAGCCCCATACTTACGGATTTTGTCAACCGGAGGTTTATTCAACAGATTTATACCCATTACCGGAGGTACAACTGAGGTCTGAGGGGGATTAGGCGGGGATGGAGGTTGTGAAATAGCCGGATTGTTTCTTACAAACTGAGTGAACCACTCACTCATCATTTGGAAGAAAGCTTGTTTAGCTTCTCCCTCTTGACCGCTAGTAGCCGGTCTTGAATCAGATGGCGCTGTCCCTTGAGCGGGAGTAGGCGCGTTACTTTCTACATCGTCAGCTACGGCTCTTTCAGGATCCATTACTATATGATAAACACATTTTATACATCAGGATTCATCACTATCACATTTCATATATATGGCATGTATAGCTAGACTCTCACACACTACGTTAGTCCGAGAATCGACTAAACCGTAGCTCTAATACTAATCAAATGTAACACCCCTAACCTGTAACCGTCGACGGTCTAGGGTTAAGAGGCATTACCTGACAATCGGAAACTTTTACGGACATTTCAAAACATAACTTAACAAATCACATCAAAGTGTCCCTTAAATAGGTCTTCGAGACCTTAAACATGATTTAGAAAAGGGCCGAGACTAAACCGAACACATACTGTAACACCCCAAACCCGGCCTAGACGTTACGACCGGATCTGGTATGTCACATAAAAAGGTTGTTTAAAGAAACTTCGCGATTGTTTAAAAATCTTGAGTTTCATTTTCATTTTGAAAATCAGATTCGTTTTTAAGGTTTCCTTGCAAAAAGTTGTGAATATTATTAACCACCGAAAACTTGTTTTATAATACGAGAATCGAAATCGGTGGATTTCAGGATGTGATGTTTTTGAAAACAATTATTGTAGTTTTAACAAAATCCTGAGTTTCATCGTTTATAACTTGTAAACCGTTCGTTAGTGTTTTGGAAAGTGGTTATTTACATTTTTAAGAAAACTCCATTTTGAACATTTCAAATTAGGCAGTCAATGTTTTGAAATAAAAACCAAAATAAAATCCTAGAGGCCTTATTACAGAACAACTTCCCAAATTAAAACAAGTTCAAAGTAATGAGAAATGAAGTTTACGAAAGAAATAACGCATGGCCACCACAGAGTTCTCCTCGGCCCAAATCCTCAAGCTAGGGATTACCTGCAAAATTAAGCAGAGGGGTGAGTTACGAGAACTCAGCGTGTAATCCTCCACACGATCAATAACTGGGCCCGAACCTATTCAGATACCAACTGGGCCTTAGCCCTTACAGAATCAATATGGGCGAAGCCCTTACAGAAACGAACTGGGCCTTAGCCCTTACGGAGACAAACTGGGCCTTAGCCCTATTAGCATGGTATAGCAGATAATGTGTGCAATGCAATGAAATGCAATGCAACCCAGCGCAGCCTAGTAATCCATCCGCTACACACCACCCGACCAGCCAAAACACACCGGTAAAGATTTCTACAATCAACCCTCATCCGCTACACACCATCGATGGCTATCACGCTGCAGTCATGCTGCTCATTGCCGCAATTGTGACAGAGTCCCCGAAATATATGGCATAGCCACCGAAATAATGTGACAAAGGCACCGAAATATGTGGCATAGCCATCGAAATAGTGTGACAGAGTCACCAAAATACACTGCCCCTTTCATTAATATCATATCCCCATCCCATGCAACATATTATCATAATGTGATGAATGCAAGACATATATCAATGTACATCAGATAATTAGAACACACATAAATCATGCTAAGTTATTTGAATGACATAGTCATAAGTGTTACTTACCTGGTATCTCCAACCTTACCCACTAGGGTATCTCAATTGCCGTTACGGTTATTTCAGCTTTTTGTCAATACACATATTAATGCTAGACAAACAAATGAAGGTGTGTGGATTACACACCTGATTACGCGAAGGACTATACACTTCTAATCGTTGTCACTCTCACTATCACGGACAACTACGATCTGTCTATTCAAATTGGATGTCGCCTCTCTTCCACAACCCGGTGGAAAATCCCGAACGACTGACACTACACACCGTTTGAACTTAGGAGCGGAGACTGTGCGTCTGCTCCCTTTTGGCTCCTTAGTCGATACCCCCTTAGAACGGCTGCCACTCGCCTCCATGAAGAAAATCTCGTCAGTAAGGTATCACAGTGAAACGGTAGTTGTCTAACAAAGAGGTTTGGTTATGGCAGAGTAAAACGAAAAGGAAATGATAGCTAAGAGACCGAAGAGATGACTCCTTACCTTGATAAACGAGGAATTGCACCACCACAGATTCGATTATAGGATGTTCGGCCTATCTAACGAGAGTCTATCACGAATCATAGAAAAAGCAAGGTCACAACGTGATAGAGTAAACAGTTACAAAAGAGAGGAACCAAATTCGATTTGATGATTTAGAAGATGAGTGTTCAGATTCTTTAGGGGAAGTAAGAGAAATGAAAAGAATAATAAATAATAAAAAGAAGAGAACATTACCCTGAACAGAGAGAAGCCGAATGGAACCCAAGGCAATTCGGCACTAGCAGAAATAATAGAAGCAATCCAAGTTCGGCTATGAAGGCTTAAAGAAATGAAACTCCAATGTTAAGCAGAGGATTAAGAAAAGAATGATCGATAGAAACAAGTAGGAGAGGAGTTGGAATTCGGCTAACAGTATAAGCAAAGCACTACTTCAAATTGAAGAAAAGTAAAGGTTCGGCTATGATGAACATACAAGAAAGAAGTCGATTTAGAATGGGGTAACAAGGGGATTCGGTTATGTTGATGAAAACAAATTGTAGGAGATGAACAAAAGAGATTCGGCTTAAGGGAAAAATGGAAAACCAGTGAAAGAAAAGCAAAGTTTCGGCTATGTCAAAATAAAAAGAAGGGAGGAAGAGATAGACGTTGGAGAGAAAAGATGAAAAGAGTGCACGAGTGGTCACTCTCTAAAGGTTAGGCTATACCACACTATGAGGAGAAAGGATGAAAGAAAGAAGAAGAGAGGTTTTTAACAAGAGCAAAAATAACCCGAAATGCACCAAAAGAAAAAGAGAGGAACACGAAAAGAGTCTAAGAGAATTTCGGCACTCACTCTTCCTCAAAACTGAAAATGTTCCTCCCACAACCCCCAACCATATTTCACCCCCTCCAAGCTCCCACATTCGACCAAACTCCTCCTCTCTCCCCACATCCCATGATTTTCTCCTCAACTTACTCTCCATCCACCAATTCAAATTAGTTGACCACTTCAACCTTCCCAAGCTCCTTTCCTCTATCCATTTCAAATTGTTTGACTCATTCAATAACCACCATGGTAGAGTCCCAGCCGAATGCCACCTCCTCACCAACCTGGCACAAAAATTAAAGCTCCACAATACAGCAGATGGGATTCAAACTCCTCCCCCTTTGCTCTACCAGTGATGCCACGACCACTCCACCTTATGCTCACTTTTGAGTCATCAAACACAAATAATTATCCTTAAAGCCTGCTTCCACTACCTCTCTCCCCTTATGCCCAAAAACCAAAATTTTACCAAGGCTCTGGCTCGAACCCGAGCCTCCCCAGGACCCCTAAACACACCTAAATAACAAGCTAATCGAGCCAAACACATAGAATAGCGCAAAATGCAAAACCCCTAATTCTAGGATGTTACACATACGAAAATTCTCAAAAATTTAAATTTTTTTCAAAGTTATAGAGGTCACACGCCCGTGTGGTCAGGCCGCGTGCCTCCCACAGCCTCAGACACGCCCGTGTGCCTCACCCGTGGTCGCTACTGACTTGCACCACACGGCCAGTCACACGCCCGTGTGTCTTTCCCGTGGTCGATTCTGACTTGTTTTGAATTTCAACCACGAGGGACACGGTCAAGCCACACGCCCGTGTGCTCAACTGTGTAGGCAATTATAGGCCATTCTCAAGGCCAAATTGCCACCCACACAAGGGTCATTCTTTCAAACACAATTAAGCACCAATCCAAGCATCAAAGGCATCCAAAACATGCCTAAATATACATTATTACTAATCACTTATGAGCTTTACATCCATACCATCTTAATAGCCATTCAACTCAACTTAACCACAAGCATTCCAAGACAAAATTCATCACAAACTTTTCATCAATAATGTGCTAGATATTCATCAATAAACTTACTATCCATATGACCATTTCATCTACTATCAAGTTATATCAAAACTAGCATCATAGGACATAACTAACCATATATCTAGCCATATCACATGGCTATGTACATATACCAAACATATCCCAAAACAACTAGCCTATACATGCCATATTTAGCTATATACACATTTTCAAAGTACCAAAATATGATTGAGTAGTGTGATGACAATCCTCGACTGTTCCCCGAGACTTCAGTAGCTTTGACGATCTATAAAACAGAGCAAACACACACAAAGTAAGCTTTCCAAAAGCTTAGTAAGCCATATACAAATAAATTTAATACACAATACACATAGCCACATAAACACAATGACATTAATGTTTCTCATTTACAAATTCATATCCTTGGCTCATTACTTAGCCATTACTTACTCATATTTCACAACTCAAATATCTCATATGCTCATAACTCATTTAAGCATGGATATCACATATCATATCATCATTTACTCATGTCACATTCATTTATATATCACATTTTGGTTCATTGCATCCATACGCATACTTACTCACCTTCCATGCCTATTCAAAACATATACATCAAACGTACCTAACGCAAATATACAAGTCACATAGTCATTCATTTCTCAGACTTACCCGTTGAATCTTTCATAATCTAATAGTACACTCAGAGTGCTCGGAGTAGTCGTACAATGCCAACATCCTCGACGAGGTCTTACATGTACTCAGATATCGATGCCACTTTCCCATATAGGGTCTTACACGAATCAATATGATGCCAATGTCCTAGACATGGTCTTACATGTAAATCTCAAATCGATGCCAATGTCCCAGACGTGGTCTTACTTGAAATCTCGAATCAATGCCAACGTCCTGGACGTGGTCTTACATGATATCTCATTTCGGAACCTATGTCATGACATACGTTATCCTATCTATTCCTAGGTTCATATGGGACTTCTCAGACCTTGATAACTTGTCGACATATCCTTGGATTTCATATACACTCCATTTTGAACATTTACCATACAATGTATATCTCGTAGATACATAAATAACTCAACTCAAATACATTTATTTGTATATCGACTTACCTCAGATTCGAATATCGGAAACAGACTCGGCTACTCAATTACTTTTGATTTCCCGCGATCTAAGTCCATTTTTCTTCGGTTCTTGATCTATACATATTCAAATTTAACTCATTTATTCTATAAATTGTTCAATTCAATCCAAAAACACATATTTAGGGCAATTTACAAATTAGCACTCACATTTTCACATTTTGACATTTTAGTCCTTATTTCACAAAATCACAAAATTCACATAATTTGCTTGTACCATGCTGAGGCCGAATATCACCCATGCTCATACATATCCATACATTTCATTTATTTCACAAGTTTGTCCTCCAAAATATATTAAGTCCAAATTACTCAAAATCACTAAAAATTCAAAGACAAAACTTGTTAATCAAACACACATATTTCATATTTCATTATCAGACTATCTACAATCTTATTTTGGTATAAATAGTAAACTTATTTTGGTATAATCGGATGTATAGGTTAACTTGACCATTGTTGGCTTGAATATGTTGTTTGTAATTGATGGGCTCGAAACTAACTAATATTTCGACAAAGGCAAGCGCACCTGTCGAATAATAGTATAGTTATGATGAGTCCAAAATATCGTATCCTCAAGGACTAAAATTACTAGTAATAACTATCTTCTTATTATCTAGCCTAATAATTAAAAGGGATTTGTTTTAATCTAATTTTTAACTAACTAATTGACTATGAACGCGACAGAGAAAGAATTAGGAAAATACTTTTTAGATAACTTTATGAGATAGGCAATACCTAAGGAAGAATCCACCTAGACTTCACTTATTACTTTTGATTCATATGATTTATTCACTTGACTTAATCTGTAGAAATCCCTAATTTATGTTAATATCTCTTTCAAGACCAAAAACAATTGACTCTAGGTTGATTAATTAAAATCTCTTTCTAATTAAAACCCCTATTATTGCATTAACTCAATCTATGGATCCCCTTATTAGATTTGACTCTAATTCGGTAGATTTATATCGCCCTATTTCTAGGGTTGCAATCAACTCCGCTTAATTGTGTTGATCTACTCTTAAATAGGGAATTTTGCTCCACTGAATAAGCACATTCGACTTGAATCAATAACTTGAATTATCAAAACAAGAATAAGAACTCATAAATAAGAATAAGAACAAGTATTTATCTTATAAATCAAATAGTAATAAGATCTGTCTTATGTTTCATCCCCTTAGGTATTTAAGGGATTTAGTTCATACTGATAGAGGGAAACATCTTAAAATACGAAAAATAACAAAACATAAGAAAACCCTTAAGAGAAATTGATAGGAGATCTTCAGTATTGATAAAGATCCTTCTTCCGAGCTGCTCTTGACGGCTGTCTTCGAGTATTTTCTGCCTTCTACTCACCGTCCTACTCGACGTCCTTTTGGGTTGCCCCCTAGGGTGTTTATATAGGCTTTGGAATGCCTTTCTTGGCCCACAAGTAACCTTTTTCGAATAGGATTAAACCTGGTTTTGGCAAGGACACACCCGTGTTTGATGGCCTTAAGCCGTGCTCGCTTCTGCTCACCATACACGGCCGTGTGATCTTCCCGTGGACGATAGTCCAGGCCGTGTTTGATCCTACTCGTAACACACGACTGTGTTCAATGGTTCAAGGCCGTGTTGATTTCCTAGGTAGGCCTATTTTGTCCCTTTTTGGCTCGTTTCCCGATCTTTTCGACTCTCTAAGCTCTCCTGAGTATAAAACATGAAATTAAGGGATTAGGAGCATCAAATTCATCAAATCTAATGAAAATTCATCCAAAAATAAGCCAAGCATGGGGTTAAAATATGCGTAAATTATGGTTTATCAAATATCCCCACACTTAAGCCTTTGCTTGTTCTCAAGTAAAATCCTCAACTCACAATTAAAATTAACTTCCTCAATTCATAATCCCCATCAATAATGTTTCATCATAATTCTTAGATAATTCATACGTTGATAATTTAACTAAAAGAGTCCTAAAGATTCAAACAATCTAAGTCATAAATTTTTTATAGCACAAAAACATAGGTGTTTCCCCTTATCTAAGTAATTACCTTTGATTCAAAACCGACAAGAGTTGGCATCCTCACTAAAGATTCATTCAAATCACTCAAGGTGTTTAAGGTTCAAATTAAGCATTCAAAAAGTCAAACATGAAAAGTTAATCCCATAGGCTTGCATGAAAATCAAATCTCTACCACTATAAAATGAGATGATACACAAATCAAAAGGTCTTTAAAAGGGTTGTAATGGGGTTTAGGTTGGGGGTGTGGATAAAGGCTGAATTAGAGGGTTAGAATCGAGATTGAATTGACAATTTACTTAACTAGAAAAATAAACTAATGCTGAATAATGATGTCGATTGAAAACCTATCACTAATAACACTAATAATGAATAAATCTTCAATTTTTTTTAAGAATAAGTAATAAGTGCTGAAATGGATAAAATAGTTAGGCAAATAATCAAATCAAATCTCGACAAAAAGGGTTAATTCAATAGGAAAAAAATTCTTAATGAATAAAAAATAATGAGTTTTAGGTTAATATTAAGGGTGAATCAGGAAATGGTTTATTAGGATTCAAAGGGGTTTCACTAGGGGTTAATTATGAAGGTAGGCTTTTTAGTGGAGTAAGTGGGTTAAATCCTAGGTACCTTTATCATCTCAGCATATCAAATCAAGGGTGTGGTCTCGACATGCATAATCGAAGCAAGTTCTAGAATAACAAATCAATATTGACACACTCATAATTAATAAAGTGAGCAAGAATAATATATGTTCTAAAAGGCTCAAAATCTCACAAAAAATATGGTTTTTGATGTCAACGTTGTAAATTTCAAACTTCAAAGTAATATTTAAATTTAGAGAAACAACCTAATAAATTTTTAATTCTGAAAATAGACTTATCATGCTTGATTCTATAATGTCTTAAAGTTTAGACCATCAATGCACAATTACCTATGACTTAATCCAATACATATAAATGAAATTCATAAATCAATAGAAGTTTCATTCTAATAGTAATATGAGAAAATTACTTAAGAACAAGACATAATTCAGGGATTTTCTGAAATACTATGGTTAACCTCCCCACACTTAAGATGTACATTGTCGTCAATGTACAAAGATAGATAATATAGTAAGAAAATCATAAGAAAGGGAGAGGAGTGAAACTTCCTGAATCAGGGATGAAATCCTTAGAAAATGAAAATTGTAAAAATGGAGCCAATGAGAAAGTGGGTACTTCGGTGGTGGTGTGGTCGTTCCTTAATAGCCCCTTGAACCAAAATTAAAGAAATCAAAATATAAAAATATAAATTAAAAACAAGAAAGATAAAAGGAAAGAATTTAAAAATGAAAATAAAAGAAAAAGAAAAAATAAATGGACTCAAAGGTCCTTGCCTTGTCGAGTAAATGAAGCGCCCGACATGAACTTATGTGGAGTGGTCTCGCACGGGGAGACTGTGCCAAGTTCCTTTCACTTTTTTGACATGGGGATGGTGGTCTTGGTCTTGCTTCTAGTAGTAGTCATCGTGTACGGTAGCAAGGATGGTGGTTGGTGTGGTGGTGGTGTAAAGAAGGAATAAGGGAAAGGGGGAAAGGAAAATGAAGGGAGAAAGATAATTGGAAAAGAAAGGGGTGTGGTGGCTAGGGTTTGGGAGAAGAAGAATTGGGGAAGAAAGTGAACAGAAGAAGGGGGTGTAATTAGGAATTGAGGCACCTGGTTGTTGCCCACGCCCGTGTTCCCTGAGTGTGTTAGGTCACACGGCCGAATCGCACGGCCGTGTGATGCTTCGTTCATTTCTCCCACACCTGTGTAGAGGTTTCCACGTCCGTGTAGATTTCTCAGTGTCAACCACGACCTGAAAGCACGGGCTCAGTATCGACCACGGTCGCATCGTACAGTCGTGGCATTTTGTCGCAGCCCGTGTTTGGGGAAAATTATTTGTCCTGTTCTCGTACGGTATTTGCCACGTCGGTGTGCCTATTCGTGGTGTCTACACGACTACAGCCACGCCCGTGTGCAAGGCCGTGTAGGTAAGGAAACCTACGCCTATTAATTTGGTTAGTTTTTAGTTAGATGCTACCAATCGAAAATATAGATGTTAGCGGGGTTAGTATTCGGGTTACCTCTCGAGAAGCGCTCGTTTAAAGTCTTAAGCTAGACCTACCGCTCATTCACATAATCATGGTGGTTTGAGGAGTTGGCACTCCCCTCTCCTGCTATCAATTCGATTATCGATATATAGTTTAAGTCGAGTGGTGTTTACCTTAAAAGTACAAAAATTAGGATTAGTTACCTCGACTGTTCCGTATGGGAAGACATTTAGTACCGTGAAAGGGATTTCTTTGTTTGTATTAAGGTTCAAAATGGTGATTCGAGGGTCTGTCTTATCCAACAATACCTGATCCCCGATTTTAATTTGGTTTGTCCTATCCTTAAGTTTGACATGTATTTGCTTTGGTTCATCGTGTTTTTTCGGGTTTTCCTTGATCTGTTTCCGCCATTCATCTAGTTCATCGATTTGTAATCTTCGTTCCTCATGAACAGTTTTATTCTCAATATAAGCGCTAGGCCATGGCTCTGTTATCTTTTCCCGAGAAATTTCCTGCAAAGAGGTTTTAACATTAAGTTTACTTACATTAACGGGACTTGTATTGTAACACCCCAATCCTGGCCCAAACACCACGATCGGATCTGGCTTGTCACTAAAAAGATTTAGTAAAACATGTCACATTTTTGGAAAAACATTTGTCGAGTTTAAACATTTATACAGAAAACTTAATAATTTGATAATTTATATAAGATATAAATTCTATATGATGCCTTTATGAATAAAAAACCGAAATTTAGTACATGCCTTAGTTCCAATTTATCGGATAATTCAAGTGTCTGAAAGTAAAGCGCAAAAACCGAAAATATAAAGCTAATGGCCCATGGCCTTATTACAAGGAAATAATAAACCGAGTTAACTAAAAATATTAAGAATAAATGATTTTAACAAAGCCCTTCTTCTAAATCAAACAAACTCCTGCAGGGCCACCTTGCGCTCCTCTCCAGCCTGGTCCGATGCACTAAGTGCTACCTGAAAAATGTTAAACAACAGGGTGAGTCACGAGACTCAGTGTGCAACCCTCGTGCACCATCAGATTGGGCCTTAACCCCACATGTCAGAATAACAGAATACCATATGACAGAAATTTATGCAAAGCCCAACCCAATCCTAGGTTTCCATCCGCTACACACCACCCTTACCTGCCAATCACACCGTTGGGGATTTCTACAATCAACCCACACGGCTACACACCATCGATGGCAGTCATGCTGCAGTTAGCTACTCATCATCAGAGTTGTGACATAGTCACCAGAACAGATCGTGGCTGAGCCACTACAACAGATCGTGGCAGAGCCACTACAATAGAACACTTCCCCTTTCATTAATCACCCAACCCCGTGCATACATAGAAATCGGCATACATATAAAGCATATCATCTCAACAGAAACATTCACTTATGAATGACAGAAATCACTAACCTGGTGAATCGCCTTTACCCTCCTTGGGTTTTCAACTGTTATGCCGGGATTTCGGCATTTAACAGAACATAAACAGATTTATATACACATACTAACAGACAATCTAAATGGTGTGAGAAGTTACACACCTAATAACACGTAGTACTACTCTCTATGTCGATACCCTCGCTAATCGGATCTACTGCCCTTTGTCTACAACTTTGCTCAAAAACCGGAAGAACGCGAAGATAAAGCTTCCCCTACATTCGGCAAAGGATTATTATTTACCCGAATTTATATGTTTAAATAAACAAATCTCCTTTCCTAAATCAATTAGATCCCGGAAGTAGGGTGATTCAGGTGCTACCGATTTAGAAACCTATGCGATTAGATCCCTTTCAAATCTCGGAATGCCGCCTATACAAGAAAACACGAGATTAGCCAACTATTTAGCCATTCGGCTATGGTCTCCAAAAGCCGAAAAAGTTTGGAAAAAATAGCACAATCGACACTTACCTCTACAGAAGGTTTCGGCTACTCCTTGCTGAAAGATTCAGCAATCACAGATGAAGATCGAAGCGTAGAAGATTAGAGATCTAGGAATTTCGACTTTTAAGAAAATCCCGGAAAAGAGAATTCGGCTATGGAGGTCACTTCGGGAAAAAGGAACCGAATGGAATGGTACTGAGACTTAGAGATTTCGGCTACAAGAACAAACAAGAGCATAGTTTCGGCTTTTAGTAAATGGGAGAATAACAATGGGGATCAAAAGATTCGGCTAAAAGGGAATTTCAAAGAAAAAGAAAGGGTGAGGGAGGTGGTGATTTTCAGCTTTTTAGAAGAGAAAAGATGAGAAAAGAAACAAATGAGATGTCTTCAAATTTTCGGCACACCCCTTCCCATACTAAACCGATTCTCTCCCCCTCTCCTGTGTTTGATTTTCGGCCAACTCTGCTACCAAATGATAGTTCCTATCTTTCTTCCTTATCTTAATCTACTAACTCCTCAAAAAGAGCCCTAATTAGCATCAACACCTCCCTCCTTTATCAGCACAATATCCACATAATAAAAACATTAAAAATCCCCTATATTTTAGCCTTGTTGCCGTCCCCCCTTACTCCCTTTTAAGGGCCAAAATTGGCCCAAAAACATGGGCTCCAAGCGGCCAACACTTGGGCCCTCCTCATGCACTAGTGACGCCACCCTTTGCCTTCTTTGTAGCGCCACCCACTTTGGGCCACAAGCTCACTTTGCTACTTTTAAACACAGATACCTACCGTTAGAGCACTAGAGTGTCTACACAGGCATTTAATGAAGGCCTCATCCCATTCCTAAGCCCAATCTGGACCCCTATAACAAATTAAACTTACAACACACAAAATACACAGGCCCCCTAATTCAGGATGTTACAGTTCTACCCTCTTAAAATAAATTTCGGCCTCGAAATTTACCTGATCAGATGAGATAGGGATACTGCTGCCGCATAACATCCTCTGGCTCCCATGTCGCTTCCTCTACGCCGTGGTTTCGCCACAAAACCTTGACCAATGGGACGGACTTCCTTCTCAACACCTTTACGTCTCGATCCAATATTTGCACTGGCTCCTCCTCAAAGGACAAGTCTGGCCTTACTTCAATCTCTTCCACTGGCACAATGTGCGATGGATCAGAATGATAACATCTTAGCATCAAGACATGAAACACATCATGTATTTGCTCCAACTCTGAAGGTAACTCCAATCGATACGCCACTGGTCCCACACGTTCTAGCACCCGATAAGGTCCAATAAACCTAGGACTTAGTTTGCCCTTCCGACCAAACCTCATTACCTTCTTTCACGGTGACACCTTCAAAAAGACTTGATCTCCCACTGCAAATTCCAACTCCTTTACGCTTAAGATCCGCATAAGATTTCTGCCGATCAGACGCTTCCTTCAACCGAGCCCGAATTAACTTAACTTTCTCTTCCATTTCCGAAACCAGTTCGGGACCCAACACCTGACGCTCCCCCAACTCTGTCCAACAAGTAGGAGTACGACACCTCCGTCCGTATAACGCCTCATTAGGCGCCATGTGAATACTAGATTGATAGCTGTTATTGTACGCGAATTCTGCCAGAGGTAAAAACTTCTCTCAACTACCCCTGAAATCAATGATGCAACCTCTTAACATATCCTCCAGGATCTGGATTACCCTCTCAGACTGACCATCAGTCTGCGGATGAAAAGCGGTACTAAAGTTTAACCTTGTTCCCATTGCCTGATGTAGAGCCTTCCAGAATCGTGACGTGAATATAAGGTCTCTATTTGATATGATCGACACAGGTACACCATGCAGTCTCACAACCTCAGCCACGTACAGCTTAGCCAACCTTTGCAGAGAATAATCCACACGAACTGGTATGAAGTGAGCAGACTTCGTCAATCGATCCACAATCACCCAAATCGAATCCTTCTTAGTGGGCGTATGAGGTAACCCACTAACAAAATCCATCGTGATTCTTTCCCATTTCCACTGCGGAATCTTCACCGGCTGCAACAACCCCGAAGGCAACTGGTGTCCCACCTTCACCTGCTGACACGTCAAACATTTACCTACAAATTCTGTTACCTCTCGCTTCAGACCTGGCCACCAGAATTGCTCTCGCAAATCCGGATACATCTTAACTCCTCTAGGATGCATAGCATATGGGCTACTATGCGCCTTCCGCAGAATCATCTGCCTTAACTCAACATCCTTTGGCATACAAATTCTCTTACGGAAACACAGAACCCCATCACCATTCAAACTATTCAAACTATAGTCTTCTTCTTCACCACTTTGCACTTGCCGGAGTCGAGCACTCAAAACATCGTCTAAAAGCTGCTTTTCTTGGATCTGACTAGTCCACACTGGTCTCACTTGGAGTTCAGCTACCAAACTGCCATCCTCATACAGACTGAGATGAGCGAACATCACCCTTAAATCTACTATCGCCTTCCGACTCAACGCATCTACCACCACGTTAGCCTTGCCCAGATGATATTCGATCGAGCAGCCATAGTCCTTCAAAAGTTTAATCCACCTGCGTTGTCTTAGATTTAACTCCTTCTGGGTAAGGAGATACTTTAGGCTCTTATGGTCAGTGTAAATAACCGACTTCTCCCTGTACAAGTAGTGTCTCCAGATCTTCAGAGCGAACACTACTGCCGCCAATTCTAGATCATGCGTAGGGTAGTTCAACTCATGCGGTCTTAACTGTCGAAACGCATACGCAACCACCTTTCCATCTTGCATCAACACACACCCTAAACCTGTTTGTGACGCATCACAGTAGACGGTAAACTCTTTTCTCGCCTCTGGCTGAATTAACACTGGTGCTTCTGTCAAAATTTTCTTCAGCTTCTCAAAGCTCTCCTGTTGTTTGTCGGTCCAAACAAACGGTACTCCCTTCCTCAACAACTTAGTTAGAGGTGCCGCAATTAATTAGAACCCCTCAACAAACCTCATGTAATACCCTGCCAATCCTAAGAAACTTCGAACCTCTGCCACAGACTTTGGCGGTTTCCAATCCAATACAGCTTCTATCTTCCGAGGGTCAACCCTAATTCCCTCTGCAGAAACCACATGTCCTAAGACAGTTACTTCCCTTAGCCAAAAATCACACTTACTGAACTTAGCGAATAGCTGCTTCTCCCTCAGCACTTGCAACACCACACGAAGATGTGCATCATGCTCCTCCTCGGACTTGGAATAAACCAGGATATCGTCAATGAACACCACAACAAACTGATCAAGGTATGAGTGGAACACCCGATTCATCATATCCATAAATGCTGCTGGTGCGTTCGTTAACCCGAACGACATCACCAAAAATTCATAATGACCGTAGCGAGTTCGAAACACCGTCTTATGAATGTCCCCTTCCTTTACCTTTAACTGATGATAACCCGACCTTAAATCTATCTTAGAGAAAACCGAAGCTCCTTTGAGTTGATTGAACATATCGTCGATTCTCGGCAGCGGATACTTGTTCTTAATCGTTAACTTATTCAGTTGACGGTAGTCCACACACATACGCATGGATCCGTCCTTCTTCTTCACAAATAGGACCGACGCTCCCCATGGAGACACACTCGGTCGAATAAACCCTCGATCCAATAGTTCCTGGATCTCAGCTTTGAGCTCCACCAGCTCCTTCGGCGCCATTCGGTAAGGAGCAATGGACACCGGAGCCGTACCTGGAAGTAGTTCTATTCCAAACTCCACTTCGCGATCCAGAGGTAATCCTGGCAGCTCCTCAGGGAAAACATCCGCAAAATCCTTTACTGTTCTTACCCTATCGACAGTCACCTCCTTAGCGTCCAAAGCATTGATAAAAGCTAGAAATGCATTGCATCCTTTCCGAATCATCTTAACAGCCTTCAATGCAGATACCATGTTGGACAAATAATTCCTTCCTTCTCCTAACACAACCACATCCCCGCCTTCTGGGGTACTCAACACCATGCGCTTAGTCCCATAATCCAACTTAGCATGATGTTTAGTCAACCAATCCATTCCTAAGATAAGATCAAACTCTCCAAACGATAATTCCATTAAGTCTGCCGGGAACACTACCCATTGAGTCTCTAAAGGTATGTTCCTAAACAGTTTGTCCACTACCCTAGATTGTCTTAAAGGACTAACCACAGTCATCTTCCTAGTAGTTGTTTCAGAGTCTATACTTAGGGTCTCAGATATCAAACATGCAACATAGGAGTGGGTTGACCCAATATCAATCAAGGCAAGAAAAAGGTTATCAGCAATAAGAAACGTACCGGTTATGACGTCCGGTGCGTCACCATCCTCTCGTCGACGAGCTGCATAAACTAGACCCGACTGCCTCGCGTCTATATTACCTGCACCCCTACCAGGTGCTCCACGAACCCGATCGAATCCACTTCCTTCTCTGACTGCCCCACGACCCCTCGGTACTGGCTGACCACCTCTCTTAACCTGATCAGAACCTCGTCCCGCGGGCTGTGCCTGATTCACCTGTAGACAGTCCTTAATCATATACTCCTTGGATCCACACCTAAAGCATCCACCGGTTCTCCTTCTGCACTCCTCATAATGTACCTTCCCACACGAAGGACATGCTCGATTCTGACCCGTCGGAGCAGAGCTAGCCCATCAGACTTAGGCCTTTTCTGAAATTTTCCAGATGATCCCAACACCCAAAATTCCTCTTATTCCTATTCCTATCCTTATCCTTATTCAGTTTCTCGGTCCGTTTAACCTCCTCAGATATCTTAGCTTTCTCAACCAAAACTGCAAAGTCCCTCTCCCGCTGCGGTGCTACTAATACCCTCAGCTCATCCCTTAGTCCATTCTCGAACCGTACGCAACACTCATAGTCAGTCGCCACAATCCTTCAAGCGTAACGCTCAACCGCTGAAACTCCGCCTCGTATTCAGATACAGACTTACTTCCCTGTACCAAGTTCAGGAATGCCTTCCTCTGTGCATCTACATAGCTGGCCCCAATGTACTTTCCCTGAAATGACTCCTTAAAGAAATCCCAGTCAATCCGGTCTGCGACAGTACCCTCCTTTACCGTGAGCCACCACTGATAAGCCTCGTCTCGAAGAAGAGACACGACCCCATTCAACTTCTCCTCTACAGTGAAGTCAAGGTCATCCATTATACGCTCACTTGCCTCTAACCAATACTCAGCTGTATTAGGGGCTACACCAGAAACACCCCTAAACATCTCTGCTCCATTGGCTCGGAGTCGTTCCGACACAGATTTTCGAGCTCTTGAACCCGTGCCTACCCTAGCAACTCTTTCGAGGACCCGCTATATCGCCTGAGATACCGCATCATCTCTGGGTGCCTGGTCCTGAAATTCTCCCTCCACAGCTGGCGGATCCAGCATCTCGTTTCCTGACCCATGGCCAGACCCTACCAGCTCTGACACGGTCATCCTACCCCTACCACGACCACGCGGCGGACGTCCTCAACCCCTTGTACTCATTCTTCCGATTGTCGTTTATTTGATTAGAAATTTTATGAATTATTCACTCTTCCCACTGATTATCCACGAACAATCTTATGAAAAGTAGTTTTAAGAGTGATTTTTTTGAATTCGAACCTATCTACAGTTTCGGTCTCAAGTTTACCTCCTAATTCTAGAAACCACATACCTTCACACCTCAACATACATATCACATCCATGAAGTCACATTCACCACATAAGGGTATTTTCGTCATTTCACTACCCAGGGGTTTTTCTGTAATTTTATTCTACAGGGTTTCTTTGTAATCTAGCAAAATAAAGTGTCTTGGGGATTTTCGAAATAGAGGTATATATATATATTTTTTTAAAATAGGGGTATTCTGGAGAATTGGATTTCAAAAGAATAATAGCGGTGTTTGGGTGTTTGTGGTTTTTGGTTGTTGTTGTGTGTTGTGTGTGTGTTTTTTTTAAAAAATTTCGTTGACTTTGTAAATCGGGGTATTTTCTTAAATTTGAGGGTATATTTGCAAATCATGAGTATCTTGGTAATTTTTCGAAAAAAAGGTATTTTGGTAATTTTGCAAATTTTGATAATTTCCAAATCAAGGGTGTTTTGGTAATTTTTTTCAAAACTAGGGGCATTTTAGTAATTTTGTGAAGATAGGATGGCTGGTCCCTTTCGAGTTTTAGTTATAGATTTTGGCCCGTCAACAAATTCTCGTGGCTAGGGTGAACAGTCACTACGCACCAGGTAGGATTCCAACGAAGAGGAGGTGAGTCACTAGGACCGCTTAAGTACCAGGCTCTTCCGGATCCAATCCTAGACATGCGCATGCCTGTTGCCACAACCCAACCCAGCGACTTGTTCACGGGTTTGTTTAGTTGACTTAAGTCTTATGAGATTTAAGAAGTTGTTTAAGCTAAGCCTAGAGTCCATCAAGTTCTACTTTAAATGGTCTACATCCCATTAAGCCCATCAAGCCCACATACATATATAACACACAGTGAGTTCAGAATACTTACCTGGCGAACTTGGGCCGGAGACGCAGGTGCCATGCCGAGAAAACCATCCTATGTTATTTATAAACATGCATGTTTCCAAAACCCATCTTTAGAAAATGTTTTGAGCCCAAAACACCAAAGCCGAGTTTTGAACCGGGCTCGAATACCAATTTGTAACACCCTAAACCCGGCCCAAACACCACGACCGGATCTGGCTTGTCACTAAGAAGATTTAGTAAAACATGTCGCATTTTTGGAAAAATATTTGTCGAGTTTAAACATTTATACTAGAAAACTTAATAATTTGATAATTTATATAAGATATAAATTCTATATGATGCCTTTATGAATAAAAAACCGAAATTTAGTACATGCCTTAGTTCCAATTTTATCAGATAATTCAAGTGTCTGAAAGTAAAGCCCAAAAACCGAAAATATAAAGCTAATGGCCCATGGCCTTATTACAAGGAAATAATAAACCGAGTTAATTAAAAATATTAAGAATAAATGATTTTAACAAAGCCCTTCTTCTAAATCAAACAAACTCCTGCATGGCCACCTTGCGCTCCTCTCCAGCCCGGTCCGATGCACTAAGTGCTACCTGAAAAATGTTAAACAACGGGATGAGTCACGAGACTCAGTGTGCAACCCTCGTGCACCATCAGATTGGGCCTTAACCCCACAGATCAGAATAACAGAATACCATATGACAGAAATTTATGCAAAGCCCAACCCAATCCTAGGTTTCCATCCGCTACACACCACCCTTACCTGCCAATCACACCGTTGGGGATTTCTACAATCAACCCACACCGCTACACACCATCGATGGCAGTCATGCTGCAGTTAGCTGCTCATCGTCAGAGTTGTGACATAGTCACCAGAACAGATCGTGGCAGAGCCACTACAACAGATCGTGGCAAAGCCACTACAATAGAACACTTCCCCTTTCATTAATCACCCAACCCCGTGCATACATAGAAATCGGCATACATATAAAGCATATCATCTCAACAGAAACATTCACTCATGAATAACAGAAATCACTAACTTGGTGAATCACCTTTACCCTCCTCGGGTTTTCAACCGTTATGCCGGGATTTCAGCATTTAACAGAATATAAACAGATTTATATACACATACTAACAGACAATCTAAATGGTGTGAGAAGTTACACACCTGATAACACGTAGTAGTACTCTCTATGTCGATACCCTCGCTAATCGGATCTACTGCCCTTTGTCTACAACTTTGCCCAAAAACCGGAAGAACGTGAAGATAAAGCTTCCCCTTCATTCGGCCAAGGATTATTATTTACCCGAATTTATATATTTAAATAAACAAATCTTCTTACCTAAATCGATTAGATCCCGGAAGTAGGGTGATTCAGGTGCTACCGATTTAGAAACCTATGCGATTAGATCCCCTTCAAATCCTGGAATGCCGCCCATACAAGAAAACACGAGATTAGCCAACTATTTAGCCATTCGGCTATGGTCTCCAAAAGCTGAAAAAGTTTAGAAAAAATAGCACAATCGACACTTACCTCTACAGAAGGTTTCAGCTACTCCTTGCTAAAAGATTCGGCAATCACAGATGAAGATTGAAGCGTAGAAGATTAGAGATCTAGGAATTTCAGCTTTTAAGAAAATCCCGGAAAAGAGGATTCGGCTGTGGAGGTCACTTCGGGAAAAAGGAACCGAATGGAATGGTACTAAGACTTAGAGATTTCGGCTACAAGAATAAACAAGAGCGTAGTTTCAGCTTTTAGTGAATGGGAGAATAACAATGGGGATCAAAAGATTCGGCTAAAAGAGAATTTCAAAGAAAAAGAAAGGGTGAGGGAGGTGGTGATTTTCGGCTTTTTGGAAGAGAAAAGATGAGAAAAGAAACAAATAAGATGCCTTCAAATTTCCGGCACATCCCTTGCCATACTAAACCGATTCTCTCCCACTCTCCTGTGTTTGATTTTCGGCCAACTCTGTAACCAAATGATAGCTCCTATCTTTCTTCCTTATCTTAATCTACCAACTCCTCAAAAAGAGCCCTAATTAGCACCAACTCCTCCCTCATTTATCAGCACAATATCCACATAATAAAAACATTAAAAATCCCTTATATTTTAGCCATGTTGCCATCCCCCTTGCTCTCTTTTAAGAGCCGAAATCGGCCCAAAAACATGGGCTCCAAGCGGCCAACACTTGGGCCCTCCTCATGCACTAGTGACGCCACCCTCTGCCTTCTTTGTAGCGCCACCCACTTTGGGCCACAAGCCCACTTTGCTACTTTTAAACACAGATACCTATCGTCAGAGCACTAGAGTGTCTACACAGGCATTTAATCAAGGCCTCATCCCATTCTTGAGCCCAATCTGGACCCCTAACCCTCAAATTAACAAATTAAACTTACAACACACAAACTG
The DNA here is from genome assembly GCA_005393395.2 of Gossypium australe. Lineage (NCBI taxonomy): Eukaryota > Viridiplantae > Streptophyta > Magnoliopsida > Malvales > Malvaceae > Gossypium > Gossypium australe. The sequence goes on along the minus strand of CM016619.1, from coordinate 88,282,603 downwards.
CACAGGCCCCCCAATTCAGGATGTTACATGTATCATCTTGATCACTAGATATTCTGACAGAATCACGTGCTTGGGGTTTGATCATGTCATCACCTACATGAAGTATTAATTCTCCTGTACCCACATCAATAATGGTCCTAGCAGTTGCTAAAAAGGGTCGTCCTAAAATTAAAGGAACGTCACTATCCTCATTCATATCTAAAACAACAAAGTCTACTGGGAATATGAATTTATCAATTTTTACTAGCACATCTTCAATTATACCCCTAGGAACTCTAATGGTTTTATCAGCTAATTGAATACTCATCCTAGTTTGTTTGGGTTTCCCAATATAAGGCATAACATTGATACTTGCCCCTAAATTAGCTAAAGCATTATTAATAGATAAACCACCAATTTAACAAGGAATTGTAAAAATCCCTAGATCTTTTAACTTTCATTGTAACATCCTGAAATTGTGGGGCTATGCATTTAATGTGTGGTTATGTTAAATGTGAGTGTTAGGGTCCAGAATGGGCTCAGGGTTGGGCAGAGGCCTTAATCGAATTTTCTGTTTGGACACTCTAGTGGAAAGCCTGGTAAGATAGGGCTTAAAAGATGTTATCTGTGTTTTGAAATACAAATGGGCTTGTGGCCCAGTGGCAAAGTGGCGCCACTTAAAAGCAGGGAAGTGGCGTCAACTGAGGAGGCCCAAATTTAAGTTGCATGAAGCCCAACTATTTTAATTAAAATTGGCATTAGGGTTTTATTCTCCCATTCTCTTCTTTATTTTCGGCATTTAGGGTTTTCATCTTCTCTCTTTTCCTCCTTTTCTGAATAAAAGCCGAAAACTCCCTTAAGCATTCTTTCTTTTCACATTTGTCTGCCATAGCTGAATCTGCCCTAGCCTTGCCGAAATTCTTCTTTTTCCTAATCGTTCCTATCACTTCTTTACGTTTGATATTTCTCTTTTCTCTCAATCATCTCCTTCTCAAAAATCGAAACTTTATAGATCTCTTGAGATCATCTTTTCTTTTTTACCTTCTCAAAAGCCGAAACTTCATAAATCTCTTGAGATCATCTTTTCTTTTTGATCTTCTTAAAAGCCGAAATCTTCTAGGAGTTGCCGAATTCTTTGTAAAGGTAGGTAGGTGACGATTTCTTCTGATCTATTCTTTTTCTCTTTCGGTTTTTAGAAGACAAAGCCGAAAGGCTAATGGATTAATGGTTTGATGTTTTCTTGTTGGGCGACATTCGGGAATTGAAGTAGATCGCTTAGATCTAAAAGCCAAAACCGTTAGTCTCTGAACTTCATATCTCTCTTTTCGGGATTTCAAGATAAGGCGTTCTCGTTCGATTCTCGTTAGATTTGCTATCGTAATTGTGATCTTAACCATATGTTATGATGGTAGCAACTGATAAGGTCTTTTGATGGAATCAAATATCGATCAGGCGAAGGAGGGGATTGGATCTGTTAAACCAATCCCTAAGTTTAAGAAACGCGCGGTGTTTGCTGTTTGAGATTGGCCATCGGGTTGTGGACCGGCTTCGGAACAACATCTTAGACAGATAGCAGTCGTATCGGCTTCTGATAGTGTCGACATAGAAAGTCTCGCTTGTCTGTAATTACGTGTGTAGATCTCTAACACACTAATTAATCTGTACTAAATATATGTTATGGGCTAAAAGCCGGAAAAAGGCTGTATAGACAGTCGAATTACCCAAAAAGGGTAGGCAAGGGATGCCATGTACGTAATCATAGAAACTTCTCTATGTGTATCGATGTATGTGATAGATTGTGAACTTTTAAGTAGTATATTGTTTTGATTTGCATGTATGTATGCATGGGATGGGGTTGATATGATGAAGGGGAAGAGCATGTTAATAGGTCACTTGGTGATCAGTGGTTAAACCACAAATTATAAAGTTAGGTCACACTAGTGATCGGTGGCTAAGCCACGTTAAATTTATTCTTGACATATAGGAATAGGAAGCATGGTTGTCGATATAGTGTGTAGCGGTTGGTGGGTTGATTGTAGAAATCCCTGAGGTGTGTTGGTTGGTACGGGCTGGTGTGTAGAGGATGGACTATTAGGTTTGGGTTGGGCCATGTTGCATGTAAATATTTTGTTGCCATTGTGTATGGGCTAAGACCCATAATGTGTTTGTGGGCCTCAAGCCTTTGATGTGTTTTCGGGATTTGCACACTGAGTCTTGGTGACTCACCCTTTTATTTTTCCTGACTTTTCAGATGAGCAGTAGATTGTGGACATGGGAGCCGAGGCGGACTCGAGGGCCATCAAGTTTTTATTTCCATAAATTATTTTCGGTTTTTCTTTAAGTTTAATTTTGGGACCATTTATGTAATAAGGCTCCATAGCTTAGGTTATCGATTTATATGTGTTAATGTTTATATTTTGAATTTGTTTTAAAGACCTAATTCTTATAAGTAATGAAATGGGAATTTCAAACACGTTTAACGCAAAGATATGCTTATTTTAAAAAAAAAAGCTACAAAGGTTTTCTAAAAATAGCACGTATTTATCAAATACCCACTTAAACAAACCGAGATTTCAAATCCCTTCAAAGAGAAGTTTTCAACTGTTAGCCCGTAGCATACCGGATTTGGTCGTAGCGTTTGGGCCGGGTTTAGGGTGTTACATTCGTGGTAGTTTATTTTGTAAAATTTCTGAGCACACTGCATTTAGCTCCACATGCGACGCATCGTCTAACTTTCATTTGTTTGTCAAAGCTATTTTAAGAATTTTTTTGAATTGGGCATCTGTGAAAGGGCATCAAGAACCGGTAAAATAATATGTAATTTTTTTAAAAGTTTAAGAAATTTACCGAATTGTTCATCTCTGCGGTCTTTCTTCGTTGTGTTGGGATATGGCACACGAGGTTGGTATTCTGTACTTACCAGTTTTGAGTTTTTATTACTCACCTCAACCTTATCTTTATCTGCCACGGTTTCTTGCCTCGGTTTTGGTGCGTCCAACCCTTCACTTTCGTGAGCAGTTATAGCATGAAGTTGCTTTTTTGGGTTAATTTTAGTGTTGCTTGGCAAGCTACCTTGTGGTCATTCAGAGATCAGCTTAGCAAGCTGACCTAATTGGTTCTCAAGCCCTTGAATCGATGCTTGCTGATTTTTAAGTGCTATTTCGGTGTTTTGGAAATGAGTTTCTGACACCGCGATGAATTTTGTTAGCATCTCTTCAAGATTTGGCTTTTTCTCTTGTGGGTAGGGTTGTTGTTGAAAGCCTGGGGGGTTGTTATCTCTGATTTCCTTGACCACACCATGAGAAATTTGGGTGGTTCCTCCAACCTAGATTATAAGTGTTACTATATGGGTTACTTTGAGGTCTAGAATTATTACCCATATAGTTCATCTGTTCGCTATCAATGCCAGGGTTGTAGGATGGATATTCTGTATTATTCACTCCTCCTCCATTCGTATCGTACTGCATAACTAGATGTACCTGCAAAGAACCACACAAACTATCAATCTTTTTACTTAAAAGTTCTACCTGGTTTGATAGCATGGCCACGACGTCGAGGTTGAAAACACCGGCTGCCTTTGTTAGCTTCGTCCTCATAACTTGCCACTGATAGTTACTCAGTGACATCCCTTCAATGAATTCATAGGTAGCCTCAGGTGTTTTGTTGTTAAGTGTACCACTGGCGGCTGCATCGATCACCTGCCTAGTTGAGGGGTTCACACCATTGTAAAAGGTTTGAACCTGTAGCCACAAAGGTAACCCATGGTGAGGGCATCTCCTTAGTAGATCCTTATATCTCTCCCATGCATCGTAGAGTGTTTCTAAATCCATCTGCACAAAATAAGAAATATCATTCCTCAACTTAGCCGTTTTAGCCGACGAAAAATATTTAAGTAAAAATTTTTCAGTCATTTGTTCCCATGTAGTGATTGACCCTCGTGGTAACGAGTTCAACCACTATTTAGCTTTGTTTCTCAATGAAAAGGGAAACAACCGAAGCCAAATGGCATCATCAAAAACGCCATTAATTTTGAAGGTATCGTAAAATTCCAGGAAATTTGCTAAGTGATTGTTTGGATCCTCATCCTGCAAACCATCAAACTGAACAAATTGCTGAATCATCTAAATAGTAATAGGTTTTAATTCAAAAGTATATGCAGCAATAGCAAGTCTAACAATACTTGATTTAGTTCCTATTAAATTAGGTTTATCATAATCATACATAGTACGAGGAGCAGGATTTTGATTCAACGAATTTGCGGCAACCACAGGAGGTAGCGGATTATTGTCGGCCATCTCCTCGGTAGTATTTGTGTTGTTTTCTTTCTCTTCCTCTATGTATTGTAGACTTCGCCTTATCTCCCTATGATTTCTGCGAACGGTACCTTTTATATCACTGTCAAAAAGTAATGGTCTTGACGGGTTCCTTCTAGTCATAAACTAAAAGTTCCTGCCAGAAGCAAAGAAAGAAAAATTAGAAAAGTAGAAAATAAAAAGTAAAAATTAAATTGCTAAAAATAAAAAAAATGGCTAAAGTAATAAAAATTTAGTGTTCCTAATATCTTATTCCCCGGCAATGGCGCCAAAAACTTGATGGGCTCGAAACTAACTAATATTTAAGGAAAGCGCACCTATCGAACAGTAGTATAGTTATGGTGAGTCTGAAATATCGTATCCTCAATGACTAAAATTACTAGTAATAACTATCTTCTTATTATCTAGCCTAATAATTAAAAGGGGAATTGTTTTAATCTAATTTTTAACTAACTAATTGACTATGAACGCGACAGAGAAAGAATTAGGAAAATACTTTTTAGACAACTTTATGAGATAGGCAATACCTAAGGAAGAATCCACCTAGACTTCACTTATTACTTTTGATTCATATGATTTATTCACTTGACTTAATCCGTAGAAATCCCTGATTTATGTTAATATCTCTTTCAAGACTAAAAACAACTGAATCTAGGTTGATTAATTGAAATCTCTTTCTAATTAAAACCCATATTGTCGCATTAACTCGATCTATGGATCCCCTTATTAGATTTGACCCTAACCTGGCATATTTATGTCACCCAATTTCTAGGGTTGCAATCAATTCCGCTTAATTATGTTGATCTACTTTTAAACAGGGACTTTTGCTCCACTAAATAAGCATATTCGACTTGAATCAATAACCTGAATTATCAAAACAAGAATAAGAACTCACAATTAAGAATAAGAACAAATATTTATCTTATAAATCAAATAGTAATAAGATCTGTCTTAGGTTTCACCCCCTTAGGTATTTAAGGGATTTAGTTCATACTAATAGAGGGAAACATCTTAAAATAGGAAAAACAACAAAGCATAAGAAAACCCAAAAACTTCAAGAGAAATTGCTAGGAGATCTTCAGTCTTGATGAAGATCCTTCTTCCGAGCTGCTCCTGACAGCTGTCTTCGAGTATTTTCTGCCTTCTACTTGGTGTTCTACTCGACGTCCTTTTAGGTTACCCCCTAGGGTGTTTATATAAGCTTTGGAATGCCTTTCTTGGCCCACAAGTAACCTTTTCCGAATAGGATTAAACCTGGTTTTGGCAAGGACACGCCCGTGTGATACGCCCGTGTTTGATGGCCTTAGGCCGTGCTCACTTCTGCTCGCCATACACGGCCGTGTGATCTTCCCGTGGACGATAGTCCAGGCCGTGTTTGATCCTGCTCGTAACACACGGCTATGTTCAATGGTCCAGGCCGTGTTGATTTCCTAGGTAGGCCCATTTTGCCCCTTTTTGGCCCGTTTCTCGATCTTTTTGACTTTCTGAGCTCTCCTGAGTATAAAACATGAAATTAAGGGATTAGGAGCATCGAATTCATCAAATCTAATGAAAAATCATCCAAAAATAAGCCAAGCATAGGGTTAAAATATGTGTAAATTATGGTTTATAAGTAATCTAGCCATTGAAATGGTTAGTAATGGTTTATTTTGGTATATTTGTAAGGCATTATATCATGATAAACACATATGTGTTAAGTATGATTGATTAAATAATGTTATGTATAGATGCAATGATATAACATATTAAATGTTAAAATTTGCTTGACTTCAATACTTGAATTGGTTGGTATATGAATGTAAGTTTTGATGTAGGTTCATAGCAAAGTTTTGGATGAGAAATGAAGCTAGAAATGACTTTATTTTGTCCACATGGGCAGACACACGGGCGTGTGTCTTGACCGTGTGTGACACACGGCCTGGTACATGGGCGTGTGATTAGGCCGTGTGTCCCCTGCTCTTAAATTTGAGAAACAGAATGCTACTCGGGCAGAAACAAGGGCGTGTGTCTCAACTGTGTGTGCTACACGGCTTGGTACACGGGCGTGTGGCTGGCCGTGTGGTGCAAGTCAGAGAGTGACACGGGGTCAAACACGGCTTGTGACATGGGCGTGTGCCCTGACCACACGGGTATGTGTGCCCTGCATCTTGGAAATTTTTTGAATTCTCACAAATAATTTATGAGTTCTCGATTTAGTCCAGACTCGATTCTAATACTTATATTGGGCCTCGAGGGTCTATTTAAGGGAAGTTGTGAATAATCTCAGTAAATGAATAGTAATTGATGTGAATTATTCGTAAATGTTCTAAATGTAACATCCTTAAATAGGGGCTATTATGTTTGAACTGTTTGCATGTGTATGGCTTGATTGTGTTATTAAGTGAGGTGTTCTAGGGTCTAGGTATAAGCCACGGGTAGGCCCGAGCTATAGGAAAAATTTTGTTTTTAAGCTTTGGTTAAGGGGAGCTGAAGGAGCTAGGGGTTAAGAATATTCCGTGGTAAATTTAAGCACAAGAATTTCCTTGGTAAAGTGGCAAAGAGGCGCCACTTAAGGCCTTAGGCAGTGACGCCACAAGCAGGGGAAGGAGAGCATGGGTTCGAGCTGCAGAGATCCCTTGCTGATAATTCTTTTTGACGCCAAAGAGGGGAGAGTTGTGCTCAGCTCAAACTCTGACAGGATAACTGTTGAATAAGTCAAATTGATTTGAACGGGTGGAGAAGAGAGAATTTAGGAGTTTGACTAATTCAAACTCATTTGAACAAGTGGCCAGGAGAAATTTGAGCAGTTGGCCGAATTTGAACTCTAGTGTGAGGAGGAGTAATCGGTTGGGAGTTTAGAGGGGGTGCCAAAATTCCTTAGTTAGCTAGGTGGACATTTTTGGCTAGCAAAGGCTTTGATACATTCGGTTGAGAAGCAAAATCGAAACTCCTTTTTGCACTTGCCGATTTCTTCCCTTAATGCACCATTTGAAGCAAAAGCCGAAAGCTTCTTAGGCCATTGTCGAAATTCCTTAGAAACCTCTTAGGCCGAATCCCTTTCACTTCATCTTCTCCTTTTCTTTCATATTTGTTCAAAACCCCATCAACATCTCTTCTTCAGAAATCGACAACCTCCTTTTCTCTTCATCCTCTCTTGTGCCGAAAGTCCATCAACCATCTCTTGATTGTTGCAAAGCCGAATCTTCTTTGATTACCTTACTTAAGCCATAGCCGAAGCACCTTGATCACTCTACCCCATTGCCAAAATCTCTTTACTCTCCTCTTCTTATTGCAACATTTTGGCCGAATATCAATCAAGGGTAGATCTCTTTGGTCTTCTGCTCTGATCGGTTTTGGAGTGGGTAAGTGTTCTAGGCCGAATCTCCATTATTTTCTTCTTCTTTTCTCTGTAGACTTACATAGAACAAAAACCGAATTTCAGCATTTATCTTGGTTCTCATTCCACTATGAAATCGGTTTCACCTAGGATCTTTGGGACTTTGAAGCAGTGGATCATGGACACCTACTCTCTACCAATCGGTTTGTTGGAGATTGTGGGAAGACGTGTTATCGAGTGTTTCGGGATTTGATTAAAGTACGAAAGGCGGTAAGGTAAGGATTATGGTTGTGCGTTAACCCTTCGGGATTTGCTAGTATAGCCGAATGGCCTCTTTATTAATGATCTTGGTTTGGCCGAATATAGGAAAAGGGGATCTACTGCGTTAGACCGGGATCTTCGGGAGTCAGTAATTGTGTTAGTAACCAGGTGTGTAACTTGCACACTTCATAATTAAGAAAATACGCTAATAACCTAAACATGTTAAGAGCCGGAAATTGTATAGATCTTGATATGATGCCTTTATGGGTATGAGCAAGGATTTCAGGTAAGTCCATTTTTGGATGAGATTATGCTATATGATGTTTGATGCTATGATCTACGTTATAATCAATATATGGTTACTATTAAAGCATGTTGGCATGATTTATATACGTATTGCACCATTACGGGTGATATGAGAGGAGGGGGAAGATTGATATCTGTGACTTTGGGTCACCAGTGGTTTGGCACCACTAGTGGTTTGGTACCACAGTTAATATACGTGACTTTGGGTCACCAGAGGTCTGGCACCTCATAGTGACTCGTCCCAGTGGCTTCGTACCACAGTGGGTTGGCCCCACATTTGATAAACGGGATTGTTGCCAGTGATTTGGTATCACAACATGGGTTGGCCCCACATATGGATTATTCGTGACTTTGGGTCACTAGTGGTTTGGCACCACCAGTGGTTTGGTACCACACGGGGTAGAAAACGAAGTTGTGGATGGCTAGGTTTGGGTGCATGATATGTTGCTTGATTATGATTTGTGTAAGCATGTTGCAATAATCGGGAGGGGGATTATGCACTGGGTCTTGGTGACTCACCTTCTCCCTTATCTTTTCAGGTGATTCGTAGATCGCGAATTTAGGAGCCGGGTGGACTCGAGGTAGCCATGCGATATTTGCTTCGATTTTACATGGACTTTTGACTTGGGTACTTTACTTTAAATTTCGGTTTTTATTTGGGTTTTGTAATAAGGCCATCGGTTATTTTTATTTTGGATTATTTTATCTGCTTTAGATTTGATTTCAAATATGACTAAGTAAATTACTTTATTTGTTTTAATAACATGAAATACAAAGTTTTCTAAACTATAATACGCGACGGGTTTTCTAAACTTTACCATCGGGTAATACAATTCACATGATAACAAAGCCAACTTAAATGATTTTCAAATCTAAGTCTTTCCAAAACTCAAACGCAAACGGTTTTAAATTAATCAAGTTAATTTTACACAGGTTTTAATAAACGTGAGTGTTTTAAGTAATGAATGGCAAAATGTCTTAAAAGAGAATTATTTCTGGGTTTTCCAAAACAACAAAACGTTTTCACTATACATACGCAGGATTTCTCCAATACAGAGCAATAAAAGAGTTTTACGCTGAATTTAAACCGACAACTTGTTTTCTTCGAAACATTTTCACTCTGTGACATGCCAGATTTGGTCGTGGTGTGTTGATCGGGTTTGGGGTGTTACATTTTTGGTATCAGAGCCCAGTTTCAAAAGCTCGGCTGTGGGCCCGAGGCCCAAAATGTTTTAAAGTATGGTTTTAAAAAGTTTTTGATTGAAAATACATGGTTTGAAATGCATGGCACCGAGTCTCCGGCACCAATCCGCCCAGGTAAGTACCCCTAACTGATGTTTGCATATGACTATGATTATGAAGATAGATGATGAATAGTATTAGTGGACTACTCTAGAGACGAAAACCTATAGGATTCTATGAACTCGCGGAAAACAAAACTCTTTAAAGAACTGTTCATAAGACTGTGCCTTAATAATAGTGGAATAAAGACTGACGCAGAAAACTTTTAAATCAGTTAAGTCGAGATATTAGACATGAGCACTCGAGGTCGAGGTCGTAATACACGTGGACGCGGTCGAGGTAGGATGGCTGTGTCTAAACCAGTGGGGTCTGGTCAGGGGTCGGAAAATGAGATACCACCACCACCACCAGCTGCAGGTGTTGAGTTTCAGGATCAGACGGGGGATGACGCAGTGTCGCAGGTAATGCTGCGGGTTCTTGAGAGAGTAGCTGGGGCAGGTGGAGGTGCGGGAGCTCAGAAATCTGTATCTGAGCGACTCCGAGCAAATAGAGCTGAGGTATTCCGAGGTGTTTCTGGTGTGGCGCCCAATACGGCTGAGTATTGGTTGGAGGCGACAGAGTGAATCATGGACGACTTGGATCTGACTGTTGACGAGAAACTGAAAGGGATAGTGTCACTTCTTCGGGATGAGTCATATCAGTGGTGGCTCATGGTTCGGGATAGTGCTGCAGCGGATGATCTCACGTGGGACTACTTTAAGGCAGCTTATCAAAAGAAATATAGTGGATCTAGCTACATTGATGCGCAGAGGAAGGCATTTCTGAGACTGGTTCAGGGGAGTAAGTCTGTGTCGGAGTACGAGGCAGAATTTTTAAGGTTGAGCCGGTATGCTCAAGGTATCGTGGCTACGGAGCACAAGCGATGTGTCAGGTTCGAGGACGGACTGAGGGATGAGCTGAGATTGCTGATTGCTCCACAGCAGGAGCGAGAGTTTGCCGTGTTAGTAGAAAAGGCTAAGATAGCCGAAGGGATAAAGGAATCTGTGAGGCAGAGTCATGACAGGAATAGACATAAGAGAGATTTTGGATCAGCTGGGTCGGTTTGTAATTCTCAGAAAAGGGCTAGGCATGGTAGGCCGAATCAATAGGGGAGGCTTGTTACTGCTAATCAAGGACCAGCGCAGTGTAATCGGTGTGGGAAATCCCATTAGGGAGAATGTTGGACTGGTGGAAAAGGATGCTTCGAGTATGGGTCACTGGATCATCGTGTGAAAGATTTTCCACGGAAGTTAGCCAGGATTCAGTCTGAGGGTCAGGGCCGTGCTCAGTTCAGGAATGAGGGACCGCAACCGCAGAGGGGTCGTGGTTCTGGTAGAGGAGGTAATGGTTCTGGTTGGGGCCGCGGAGCACCGCGCAGAGGTGCAGGCAACACTGAAGCAAGACAACCTGGATTGGTCTATGCAGCGAGGTGTCGAGAGGAGGGCGACGCACCGGACGTCATAACTGGTACATTCTTAATCTTTGGACTACCTTATACTGCTTTGATTGATGTGGGTTCGACGCATTCGTATGTTGCTAGTAGCATAGTAGAGACCATGAACTTAGACTCTGAGATTATTTCAAGGGAGATGACAGTAATTAGCCCTCTAGGTCACTCTGCAAAAGTAAATAAGCTGTATAGGGATGTACCCCTAGAACTTCAGGGGGTAGTGTTTGTGGCTGATCTGATGGAACTGCCGTTTGGGGAGTTCAATCTGATTCTTGGGATGGACTGGCTGGTGAGGTACCAAGCGAGTTTGGACTGCGCGGCTAAGCACAAGGTTTTGAAAACAGTTGAAGGTGAAGAAGTGGTGATGATAGGTAATAGAAGAGATTATCTATCCAACGTGGTGTCTACTTTGAAAGTTGAGAAAATGGTCAGGAAGGGTTGTGAGGCGTTTATGGTTCATGTGTGTGCCTTGGAGGCCAAGGAGTCAGCTGTAGAGAATGTCCGAACTGTGAAGGAATTTGTCGACGTATTTCCAGAAGAACTTCCGGGTCTGCCTCCGGATCGGTAAGTTGAATTTGATATAGATTTGTTACCCGGAACTGCGCTAGTGTCTATTGCCCCGTATAGGATGGGCCGAAAGAATTGGTAGAACTGAAGGCTCAGATTCAGGAGTTGTTGGACCGGGGTTTTATCTGGCCAAGTGTTTCGCCTTGGGGAGCACTGTGCTCTTTGTTAAGAAGAAGGATGATACAATGCGGATGTGTATAGACTACCGCCAGTTGAATAAGCTGACGATCAAGAACAAGTATCCGTTGCCGAGGATAGACGACTTGTTTGATCAGCTTAAGGGTGCATCAGTTTTCTCGAAGATTGATCTAAGGTCGGGGTATCATCAGCTAAAGGTGAAAGAGGCTGATATCCACAAGACGGCGTTTCGCACTCGGTATGGGCACTACGAGTTTCTGGTAATGCCGTTTGGGTTGACTAATGCACTTGCAGCATTCATGGACATGATGAATCGGGTGTTTCAGTAGTTTTTGGACCAGTTTGTCGTGGTGTTTATAGACGACATATTGGTATACTCAAAATCTGAAGAGGAGCATGATGCGCATTTACGGATAGTGTTGCAGATTCTGTGGGAGAAGCAGTTATTTGCCAAGTTCAGTAAGTACGACTTCTGGCTTAGGGAGGTGACTTTCTTGGGGCACGTGGTGTCAGCTGAAGGGATTAGAGTGGATCCTCGCAAGATTGAGGCAGTGTTATACTGGAAACCACCTAAATCGGTTGCAGAGGTTCGGAGTTTTCTAGGTCTGGCAGGGTATTACCGAAGATTTGTAGAGGGATTTTCTTTGATCGCAGCACCGTTGACCAAGTTACTGAGGAAAGGAGTTCCATTTGTGTGGTCAGAAAGACAGCAGGAAAGTTTTGACAAGTTTTGACGGGAGCTTATTAGCAGAATTACAGGTTAAGCCGACTTGGGTAGAGCAGATTAAAGAGAAACAGTTAGTGGATGAAGGTTTGAATGCTCAGAGGTTGCAAGTGCAGAGTGGTGGTTTGGAAGGGTATAGTTTGACCAGCGATGGTGTATTATGTTTTCAAGGGCGAGCTTGTATGCCGAAGGACGTCGAGTTAAGACAGAGGATTCTTCAGGACGCTCATAGCAGCCCATATGCTATGCACCTTGGAGGTAGCAAGATGTACCGGGATTTGCGAGAGCAGTTTTGGTGGCCAGGGTTGAAACGGGAAGTAACTGAGTTTGTGGGTAAATGTTTGACGTGTCAGCAGGTCAAAGCTGAGCATCAGTTGTCGTCGGGTTTACTTCAGCCTGTGAAGATTCCACAGTGGAAGTGGGAAAGGATCACGATGGACTTTGTCAGCGGACTGCCCCTTACGCCTAGTAGGAAGGACTCAGTCTGGGTGATTGTGGACCGTTTGACGAAATCAGCTCATTTCATACCGGTAAGGGTTGATTACTCGCTTCAGAAGTTAGCTAAGCTGTATGTGGCAGAGATAGTAAGGTTGCATGGTGTGCCAGTGTCGATTATCTCGGATAGGGATCCCAGATTCACGTCAAGGTTCTGGAAAGCGTTGCATCAGGCGTTGGGTACGCGGTTAGATTTTAGTACGGCATTTCATCCACAGACAGACGGACAGTCGGAAAGGGTTATACAGATTTTGGAAGATATGCTGATGGGCTGTGTTTTGGACTTCAGAGGCAATTGGGAAGAATTTCTACCGTTAGCTGAATTCGCGTACAACAATAGCTACCAGGCAAGCATTAAGATGGCACCATATGAGGCGTTGTATGGTAGGAAGTGTCGTACACCTACATGCTGGACAGAGTTGGGTGAGCGTCAGATGTTGGGTCCAGAGTTGGTTACGAAAACTGAGGATAAGGTCAAGTTGATTCAGGCTCTTTTGAAGGAAGCTTCGGACAGGCAGAAGTCATATGCCAATCTTAAGCGGAGAGAGATAGAGTTTGCAGTGGGTGACAGGGTTTTCTTGAAGGTCTCGCCATGGAAGAAAGTGCTGAGATTTGGAAGGAAAGGCAAGCTAAGTCCAAGGTTTATTGGCCCATATAGGGTGTTGAGACGAGTGGGACCGGTAGCTTATCAGCTCGAGTTGCCAGCGGAGCTGAGTCAGATACATGATGTGTTTCACGTCTCCATGCTTAGGTGCTACCATTCGGATCCATCGCATGTTGTATCGGTGGAGGATATTGAGGTGAGCCCAAATTTGACCGTAGAAGAGGAGCTAGTGCAGATTCTAGGTCGGGATGTGAAAGTATTGCGCAAGAAGTCAGTTCCATTAGTGAAGGTATTATGGCGAAATCATGGCGTGGAAGAAGCTACGTGGCAACTAGAAGATGTGATGAGGTAGCAATACCCTCAACTCTTTTGATCAGGTAATTTCGAGATCAAAATTATTTTTAAGGGGGGTAGAACTGTAACATCCTTAAATAGGGGCTATTATGTTTGAACTGTTTGCATGTGTATGGCTTGATTATGTTATTAATTGAGGTGTTCTAGGGTCTAGGTATAAGCCGAGGGTAGGCCCGAGCTATAGGAAGAATTTTGTTTTTAAGCTTTGGTTAAGGGGAGCTGAAGGAGCTAGGGGTTAAGAATATTTCGTGGTAAATTTAAGCACAAGAATTTCCTTGGTAAAGTGGCAAGGAGGCGCCACTTAAGGCCTTAGGCAGTGACGCCACAAGCAGGGGAAGGGGAGCTTGGGTTCGAGCTGCAGAGATCCCTTGCTGATAATTCTTTTTGACGCCAAAGAGGGGAGAGTTATGCTCAGCTCAAACTCTGACAGGATAACTGTTGAATAAGTCAAATTGATTTGAACGGGTGGAGAAGAGAGAATTTAGGAGTTTGACTAATTCAAACTTGTTTGAACAAGTGGCCAGGAGAAATTTGAGCAGTTGGCCGAATTTGAACTCTAGTGTGAGGAGGAGTAATCGGTTGGGAGTTTAGAGGGGGGTACCGAAATTCTTTAGTTAGCTAGGTGGACATTTTCGGCTAGCAAAGGCCTTGATGCATTCGGTTGAGAAGCAAAACTGAAACCCCTTTTTGCACTTGCTGATTTCTTCCCTTAATGCACCATTTGAAGCAAAAGCCGAAAGCTTCTTAGGCCATTGTCGAAATTCCTTAGAAACCTCTTAGGCCGAATCCCTTTCACTTCATCTTCTCCTTTTCTTTCATATTTGTTCAAAACCCCATCAACATCTCTTCTTCAGAAATCGACAACCTCCTTTTCTCTTCATCCTCTCTTGTGCCGAAAGTCCATCAACCATCTCTTGATTATTGCAAAGCCGAATCTTCTTTGATTGCCTTACTTAAGCCATAGCCGAAGCACCTTGATCACTCTACCCCATTGCCGAAATCTCTTTACTCTCCTCTTCTTATTGCAACATTTTGGCCGAATATCAATCAAGGGTAGATCTCTTTGGTCTTCTGCTCTAATCGGTTTTGGAGTGGGTAAGTGTTCTAAGCCGAATCTCCATTATTTTCTTCTTCTTTTCTTTGTCGACTTACATAGAACAAAAGCCGAATTTCGGCATTTATCTTGGTTCTCATTCCACTATGAAATCGGTTTCACCTAGGATCTTCGGGACTTTGAAGCAGTGGATCGTGGACACCTACTCTCTACCAATCAGTTTGTTGGAGATTGTGGGAAGACGTGTTATCGAGTGTTTTGGGATCTGATTAAAGTACGAAAGGCGGTAAGGTAAGGATTATGGTTGTGCGTTAACCCTTTGGGATTTGCTAGTATAACGGAATGGCCTCTTTATTAATGATCTTGGTTTGGCTGAATGTAGGAAAAGGGGATCTAGTGCGTTAGATCGAGATCTTCGGGAGTCAGTAATCGCGTTAGTAACCAGGTGTGTAACTTGCACACTTCATAATTAAGTAAATATGCTAATAACCTAAACATGTTAAGAGCCGGAAACTGTATAGATCTTGATATGATGCCTTTATAGGTATGAGCAAGGATTTCAGGTAAGTCTATTTTTGGATGAGATTGTGCTATATGATGCTTGATGCTATGATCTATGTTATAATCGATATATGGTTACTATTAAAGCATGTTGGCATGATTTATATATGTATTGCATGATTACGGGTGATATGAGAGGAGGGGGAAGATTGATATCTATGACTTTGGGTCACCAGTGGTTTGGCACCACCAGTGGTTTGGTACCGCAGTTAATATACGCGATTTTGGGTCACCAGAGGTTTGGCACCTCATAGCGACTTGTCCCAATGGCTTCACACCACAGTGGGTTAGCCCCAATTTGATAAACGGGATTTTCGCCAGTGATTTGGTATCACAACGTGGGTAGGTCCCACATATGGATTATTCGTGACTTTGGGTCACCAGTGGTTTGGCACCACATCATTATTGATATCAGTGACTTTGGGTCACCAGTGGTTTGGCACCACCAGTGGCTTGGTACCACACGGGGTAGAAAACAGAGTTGTGGATGGCTAGGTTTGGGTGCATGATATGTTGCTTAATTATGATTTGTGTAAGCATGTTGCAATAATCGGGAGGGGGATTATGCACTGAGTCTTGGTGACTCACCTTCTCCCTTATCTTTTCAGGTGATTCGTAGATTGCGGATTTAGGAGCCGGGTGGACTCGAGGTGGCCATGTGATATTTGCTTCGATTTTACATGGACTTTTGACTTGGGTACTTTACTTTAAATTTCGATTTTTATTTGGGTTTTGTAATAAGGCCATCGGTTATTTTTATTTTGGATTATTTTATCTGCTTTAGATTTGATTTCAAATATGACTAAGTAAATTACTTGATTTGTTTTAATAACCTGAAATACAAAGTTTTCTAAACTATAATACGCGACGGGTTTTCTAAACTTTACCATCGGGTAATACAATTCACATGATAACAAAGCCAACTTAAATGATTTTCAAATCTAAGTCTTTCCAAAACTCAAACGCAAACGGTTTTAAATTAATCAAGTTAATTTTACTCGGGTTTTAATAAATGTGAGTGTTTTAAGTAATGAATGGCAAAATGTCTTAAAAGAGAATTATTTCCGGGTTTTCCAAAACAACAAAACGTTTTCACTATACATACACAGGATTTCTCCAATACAAAGCAATAAAAGAGTTTTACGCTGAATTTAAACCGGCAACTTGTTTTCTTCGAAACATTTTCACTCTGTGACATGCCAGATTCGGTCGTGGTGTGTTGACCGGGTTTGGGGTGTTACACTAAAAGCTTCGGTAATGCTTTGTAACCTTGTTCTGGTAACGGACACAGGTTAGGGGTGTTACATTTATTGGTATCAGAGCTACGGTATAGCCAATTCTCGGATTGAACATAGCAAGTATGAGTTTAGCTATACATTCCATTATATAATTTGTGATAGTGTGATATCTCCTAACCATTTTAAATGTGTTTTTCATATAGTAATGTCATCCAACCAAGCTAGAGCTGAATCTGAGGAAGCTGAGAGCAATGCTTCAGCTCTAGTTTAAAGAGCTGCATCTAGTAGTAGAACGCCTGAATCTGAAGGCTTAAGTGAGGAGGCAATACAAGCCTTCTTTCAAATGATGAATGAATGGTTTACTGAGGATTTGAGAACTCATCCACATCCTGCTGGACAATAACCTCCCCCTCCTGCTCCTCAACCAGTTCTTGATATACCACAAGGTGTTGAACCTGGTAGAACTGGTAAGCCTCCGGCAGATAAAATTAGTAAGTATGGGGCAGAGAAATTTAGAGCTACAATAGATGATGAACTAGAAAGGGCTGAATTTTGGTTGGAAAATACCATTCGAGTTTTAGATGAATTATCTTGTACACCAACAGAATGTTTGAAATGTGCAGTATCTTTACTGAAAGACACAACTTATAATTGGTGGAATACCATAACTTCAGTGGTACCTAGATAGAACATTACATGGGAATTCTTCCAAACTGAATTTAGAAAGAAGTATGTTAGTCAGAGATTTTTGGATCGAAAAAAGAAAGAATTTTTAGAGCTCAAATAAGGAAATATGATTGTATCTGAATATGAGCGAGAATTTGTTGGATTGAGCAAGTATGCCAGAGAATGGGTTCGAATCGAGGCTGAAATGTGAAAACAATTTGAAGAGGGTTTAAATGAAGATATCAAATTGTTTATTGGAATTCTTGAATTACGGGAATTTGTGGTATTGGCTGATCGGACATATAAAGCTGAAGAATTGAGTAAGGAAAAGAAACAAGCTGAAAGAGAAGCTCGGGTTTCTAGTAAAAGAATTATGAGTAAGTCACAATCATCTGCTTCTAAGAAATTGAAGAACTATTATGATCGTGTTACTACCTCTATGGGATATTCTGGAAAAGAGCGAGGCTCTCAACGCTCTAACCCGAGGTCTTCATCTCCATCTGTAACCAGTGTTGGTAGTGTCGGTAATCCCAAATCGAAATGTAAACATTGTAACAAATTTCATTATAAGGAATGTCGGTTTAGAAGTGGAGCTTGTTACCGATGTGGATCCCTTGATCATTTTCTTAAAAATTATCCAAAAAGGGTTGAAAAAGAAATTGAACAGGCTCCAAAGCCGAGTAGTCCTGTTTCGAGAGGCAGACCTCCCCGTCACCCCGACAATGTTAGTGGTAGTCGAGGCACTACAAGGGATACAACAGTTAAATTTGAGGCATAAGCACCACCAAGGACATATGCTATTCGTGCTAGAGAAGATACTTCTACACCAGACGTTATTACTGGTACATTTTCTCTACTTGATACTGATATACTGCTTTGATTGATCCTGGTTCCACACATTCATACATATGCATAAATTTAGTGTCTGTTAAAAATTTACCTGCTAAATTTACTGAATTTTTGGTCAAACCCTCTAGGCTATTGTGTTATGGTGATAAGGTCTATAAAAACTATCCATTGATGGTAAAGGGTTATTGTTTTTCGGTCGATTTGATGTTATTGCCGTTTGATGAATTTGATGTGATTTTGGGAATGGACTGGTTAACCCAACATGATACAGTGGTGAATTGTAAACAGAAATATATTGTGTTAAAATGTTAGAATGGTGAGTTACTCCATGTTGACTCTAATAAATTAGATGGGTTATCAAATGCAATTTTAGTAATATCAGCACGGAAAATGTCAAAAAGGGTTATGATGTTTATCTTGTATATGTGTTGGACACTAAAGTATTTGAGTCGAAGATTCAGTCAGTGCCGGTTGTATGTGAATTTCCTAATGTATTTCCGAAAGAATTGCCTGGTTTACCACTGGTTAGAGAGGTGGAATTTTCCATAGATCTTATCTCGGGGACAACACCCATATCCATAGCACCTTGCAGAATTAAAAGAGTTGAAAGCACAGTTACAAGAGTTGATTGATCGAGGCTTTGCTCGACCCAGTTTTTCACCTTGAGGTGCACCGGTTTTGTTTGTAAAGAAGAAAGATGGATCGTTGAGGCTGTGCATTGATTACAGACAACTTAACAAGGTTACAATAAAGAACAAGTATCCATTGCCTCGTATTGATGATTTGTTTGATCAATTGAAGGGTGCCACTGTATTTTCGAAGATTGATCTTCATTCTAGTTACTATCAGTTATGGGTAAAAGATTCAGATGTGCCAAAGACAACTTTTAGAACCAGGTATGGACACTATGAGTTTCTTGTGATGCCATTCGGTTTGACAAATGCACTTGTAGTGTTTATGGATCTGATGAATAGAATCTTTAGACCTTATTTAGACAGGTTTGTGGTGGTATTCATTGATGATATTTTGGTTTATTGTCGAGATGAAAATGATCATACTGATCATTTGAGAATTGTGCTGCAAACATTGTGTGAAAAATAGTTGTATGCTAAATTCAGCAAGTGTGAATTTTGGTTACGGGAAGTTGGTTTTCTCAGACATATTGTATCTGCATATGGTATTCAAGTAGATCCAAGTAAAATTTCAGCTATTGTCAATTGGAAACCACCGAAGAATGTGTCTGAAGTCTGAATTTTTTAGGACTTGCTGGATATTATCGGAGGTTTGTAAAAGGATTTTCAATGATAGTTTCTCCAATGTCTCGTTTTGTAACATCCTGAAATTGGGCCTAGTAGGATTGGGCTAATTGGACCTTGGGCTTTAGGAAAAATTTGAGTATTATTTTTATTAGTTGTGTTAGCTCAGGTAGTATTGTTTGTGTGTTAGCATAGTCTTGTGAAGGTTTGATTTTGTATAGGAAGCTAGAATAATTCTAGTATGGTTTATTTAATGAAGTGGATTAGGTGAGCTTGACACTTAAGTTAATTTAAGTGTTAAATTAAAGCACAAGAGGAGTTAGTGGCATAGTGGATAAGAAGCTTGGAAAGTTGCTTGAGGGAAGTGGTTCGAGTAACATGGAAGGCATTTTGAGAATTTTATATTTTGTGCATCCTAGCATTAATGGACGGTCAATTCAAATTTATGATGGGTTGGACTTTCAACTTTTGGCAAGTAGAATATTTGCTTAAGGTAAGTTTGATGTTTGGGAAAGAAATCAAAGATTTTAAGGCTAATGGGAGAAAATAAGGCATGATGTGGGGTGTCTTGCTATGGTAAGAATTGAGTGGTAAGTTTTGACTTGGGAGATCATGTATGTGGACGGCATGTAAGGCTAGGGGGTGGCCGAATTTTGTTAGGTAGTTTGGGGGGAATTGGTTGGTCATTTTAGCATTTTTGTGCATCTTTGGCATTTTTCTTTTCCTCCCCAGAGCTCTCCTCTTTAGCCGAATATGTTCTTGGCATTTAGGTTCAATTTTGTTTTAGTTTTGGCTTTCTTTCTTTGTTTTGTGTCTTAACCAAAAACCTATTCTTTTAGAACTTTACCAACTTTTCTCTAGTGCATCATAGTGAGCCATAGCCGAATGTCCATTGGGTGTTGTTGATTTTTCTTCCCTCTTAGGCTTTTGGCCGAATCTTCTTTGAAACCTCCCTCTCATCTCTTATTCCTTTGTAACCGAAAACAACCTCTCTAGTTCTCATCTCTCTTTTTCATTCTTTTTCATATTGTTCAATAATCCACAATTCTTATTTTAATTTCCTTTGGCCGAATTTTCCTTCTCTCATTTCTCTTTTCTTTTCTTCCATTATTTGCTCTAGCCGAATCCTATTTGTGTCTCACTCTATCACTTTGCCGTAATAGTTTTATCTTGTGAGGATCTTTTTGACCGAATTTTCTTTATCTCTTCTCTTTCAAACAAATCTTTTTATTTTGGTAGTGGTATAGTGGAGTGTTGATTATTTCTTTATTGATAGTCGACTATAGCCATTCTAAGATCGTGTGGAAAAGGATATTATTATTCAAGGATTTTGACAACTCCTTAGGTAAGTGACGATTATCGGAATTGAATCGAAGTGTTAAGGTAAGGATCTTTATGCTTGTTATATCGTTTTAGATGGTCTTCTAATCGATTAAGTTTTAGGGGACTCTATCGTTCGTTTATTATCTTCTTTCCGTGAACGTTAGATTTTGGAGAATCAAGTATGGGTTCGAAAAGAGCAGTTCATAGTGTTTGGAAGAGGGGTGGTTCCGCAATACCCTCAAATATCAAGCGAAGGGCTGTATCAGGAGTTCGAGACTTTCCACCGGGATGTGGACCCTCTGCCGACGATAATCGTTTATTTGAATTCGTTCGTACCCCCGAGCCATTGTTTGTTCGTGGTTCATCATCGGGTTATGAACCATCAATCGGAGAGAAATCACGTATAGATGTTGTTCGAGATTCCGAGGGTATCGACGAACGGGAAAGTTTAGTTATCACTATTATCAGGTGTGTAACTTATACTAAACTTCTAATAGATTAATAGCTTTATTGATAAAAATGTGTTTCTAAAGAAATATAAATGATTATGGCTTCGGGTACCATTCAATGGTACGGTGAATTGAGGTACGTTATTCCTTTGTACTATGTATGATTTTAATATGAAACATATTCGATATTTGATTATGATTTTTGGGATAATGTACAAGGCATGATATTTGCATCGTCAATAATGCTATATGCATAATATGAAATGTGTCCGATTCCGATATGATTATGGGGTATATGGCATGATAATGAAATAATATGTTATTGCATGGGCATATGGGTAATATTGAAAGGGGAAGTGTTCCGGTGGTTTTACCACATTATCCGGTGACTTCGGTCACGATATTATGAATCTGGTGACTTCGGTCACGATATTATGAATCCGGTGACTTCGGTCACGATATTATGAATCCGGTGACTTCGGTCACGATATTATGAATCCGGTGACTTCGGTCACGATATTATGAATCCGGTGACTTCGGTCACGATACTATGAATCCGGTGACTCTGTCACGATTATCTGGTGGCTATGCCACGATTATAAGGGCGATGTGCATGTTGACTGCAGCAACTGCCTTCGATGGTGTGTAGCGGATGGAGGGTCGATTTAGTAATCCCCACGGTGTGATTGGCTGGTACGGGTGGTGTGTAGCGGATGGATATCTAGGTTGGGCTCGGGATTGCATTTCATTTTACATGTACATATGAATATCTGATTTACTATATTATGGGCTTATGGCTAAATGTGATTTTAAATGGGCTTTATTGCTATGATCGATTGGACTTTTAATGTATTGTTACATATTGAGTCTGTTGACTCACCCTTCAGTGGGATATCTTTTCAGGTGATTCGTGAGATCGCGGATAAAGAGCCAGATGAACTCGAGGAGGCCATTGTAACATCCCCAAACCCGGCCCATTCACTACGACCGAATCTGGTTATGTTAGTGCGGAAAAGACGGTGGAAAATCTATTTAACTTAGAAAAATTTAGTAAAACTTGCTGCCTTTTGAAAAATCCATGTTTATTTAAACTTATGAGTAAAACTTTGTTATTAAAATATACTCATTCTAAAAGATTAATATATACAAGCCAAATTGGATAAGTAGGTTGGAAAAATATAATCATCTTCACATAGTGTTTCAAATTCTTCAAACCATAATAAATACTAATAAAATAATAACAAAAATAAATAAGAGTCAAAAGGCCTTTATTACATATTCTATTTAAAACCAAATACTTAAAGTAAGCCTAAAACGTTTAATCTCTTCTTTCTGCATGGGCCACCATGTGTTCTCTCCGATCCCGGTCCGATCTACACATCACCTGAAATGGTTAATGAAAGAGTGAGTCCACTGACTCAGTGCATAACCACAACACATATTTCCACACGTATGGGCTTGGCCCATACCCACACAGTCCTCATAACAAATCATGCGAGAATGCATTTCAGCCCAACCTACTGTCCAACCGTACACCAACCTTAGCAGACTCCCTGCCTAAGGCCGTGGATAACCCACCACTGATCACATCGTGATCCAAAACCTTACCCTGGCAACTCTCTGCACAAGGCCGTGGCTGAGCCACCAATCAACCAAAGTGATCCAAATATCGTAATCTGACTACGGTGATGCACATAGCCATCAACCGCCGAGATGGGCACCTAGCCAACACCTCCCTTGAGGTAGCACAAAGCTAGCCATCAAGCGCTAATGTAGCCTGAGCTGACATTAGACCACGTACATCCTATGTACACTTCCTCCTTCAATCCAATCCCATACCCATGTGTCAATAAATCATGCAAGAATATCATATAGAGTGAGTATCTATCACTTATCACTACCACATTGTACATATATAAATGTATATCAAGATTAACTTACCATCACCTGTTACTCATCACTTATGCCATTATAAACGGCTATCACACATATTGCACATGTAAACACGTTAGCAATCAAACCGAGAAAATAGTGCGATGATTACGCACCTTAACACCTGTAGTTCTACACTTTCGATCCCTAAGCTATCGCTCAAAGAAACAACAGCTATCTGCCTATAGCTATCTCCTGCTGCTGGCCCACACCCCGGTGGCCAATCCCGAACTGCCGAGACAGCCCTCTTCTTGAACTTCGGGATAGGGACTTTCCTTTGCCCTCCTTGACTGGTTGTTGCCTCCATCAACACACGAGCTATAAATCCCAGATGACTTCCTCCAAAACTTCAGGGGCTCCCCACCAATTCGGCTACCACAAGAGAGTAAGGTTCGGCTCAGGGACTTGTAACCAAAGTGAAGAGAATGTGAGAATGGATGATTCGGCAAGGCTCTTAGATAGTGTTGGGATATTCGGCAATGGTAGTTTTCTATGGATGATTACGGTTTAAGCAAGGTTTAAAAAAAAAAAGGTGAGAAGGGAGAGGGATATAGGTTCATAAAAGGTTAAGCCCTCTTCTACTTTCGGCTACAAAGAAATAAGATGAAAAAAAGGTTTGCTTGGACTAACTTTCGGCAATGGACAAGGGAAAATAAATACAAACAAAGGAAAGAACTTTTTGGCAAGGGAGAAAGCAAATGGTGAAAGAAAATGAGCACCACCCCCCCTTTATATACTATTCGGCCAAGCTCCTACACCCCCACAAAAAATCCCTCAAATCTCTCCTAAAACACCTCCCTTCCATCCATTCAAAAAGATTTGAAAAAGTCAAACCTATCTAGCCAAATTCAAAAAGAGAAGACCAAGTCTTCCTCCACCTTTTAAGCCTTTCAAAACCGTCCAACACTCTACCTTAATGACGCAAAAACAAAGCCTTCCTGCTGCCTTTGCGAATCGAACCTGAGCCCCTTCCCCCTGTAAATGGCGTCACTTCTCCATGCTCTAAGTGGCGCCTCCTTGCCACTCTGCCAAGCTATTCTTTGTGCCAAAACTCCACCAAAAATTCTCTTAAGGCCCCCTCTATCCAAGCTCCCCTTTTAACCCCTAAAACTAAAAATTTTCCAAATCATTCCACCACTACCTAGGGTTCTCAGGACCCCTAAAACTTACCCAAACACACACTGAAGTGTGCCAACACCCGAGCTAAGCACCAAAAATCTAACCCCTAAAACCAGGGTGTTACAATTCTACATTCCTTAAAATAATTTCGTCCTCGAAATTACTTGTCTAAACTAACACCATGCTTCCGTTGCGCAACTCTGATCTTAAAGAGCTAACATACTTAAGGTTCCAATACTGACATCCTGCCTCTACCACGTCCACGAGTATTGCGACCACGCCCCCTAGAACTCATCTCTATCGCCATGATTTAATCTGTTTAAGAAGTTTTATGGATTAGAAATTTTTGTTTCACTGCTTTATCCACGAGCAATTTTATGCAATGAAGTTTCCGAGAGTAGTTCTTTCGAGCAATCAAGTTTCCTTCCCTACCCAGGGGTAATTTCGTCATTCTCCTATAGAAGGGTATTTCGGTAATAACTCAGGGTCAATTTTGAAAATAGTTTTTCCAACTTAAAGATATTTCAAAATTTACAAAATCTCAAGGGTCATCTTGAAAATTTTGTCTTTCAAACAAAGTGTGTTGCAAAATTTCAGAAAGCAGGGTTATTTTTGTAATTTTGGAAATCATGGGCATTTTCGTAAATTCTCCCAAATTGGAATATCGCAATATTTCACAAATTAAGATTTTCTGATACTTGATAAAATAGGAATATTTCCATAAGAGTCGAAAGAAATTTGAAAATTTAGAAACCAATGGCGTTTTGGTAATTTTATCAACTAGGGGTATTTTCTTAAATTTTCACAAACCAGGGTATCTGAATATTTCGAAACCGCAAAATTTTGGTATTTTGCAAAGTAAAAATCATTTTATCAAAAGTTGAGGGTAGTACGGAAATTTTATAACACAAGGGTATTTTTGTAATTTTGCCATTAGGGGCATTTTGGTAATTTTATAAATCAAAAAAAACATCTTTCAAAATCAGATTTAGGGTTTCATAATCCAAAGGGGTAAAGTTGAAAAATTTTAAAACAGAAAGTTAAAAAAAAAACAGCAAGGCTAATTCCCTTTCGGGTTTTAATAACCGGTTTAGCCTATGAGCAAGTCCTCTTGGTTAAGGTGAACCGTAGCTACGCACCAGTAGGATTCGAGTAAAGAGGAGGTGAGTCGCTAGGACTGCTTAAATACCAAGCTCTTACTGAATGCCACTCCTAGACATGCGTACAGTGGTTGCCACACCTTAACTCGGCGACTTACTTCACAGGTTTGTTTAAGAACTTTAAGTTTTATGCAAATGTTTGAGTAGTCTAATCCTAGGGTCCAACAGATCCTAGTATTCTAATCTACGAGCCCAACTACGCCCAAACTAATTCATACAACAAATCACTTCAAGGAAGTCCGAAGTACTTACCTGGTGGACTTCGGGTCGGAGGTACAGGTGCCATACCAAAATAACCTGAAAACCTTTTTTAGAAGCCCATAAAAAAAACCCATTTTGAAAACTGTTTCGGGCCCAAAACCCTCAAAGCCGAGTTTTTGAACCTGGCTCTGATACCAAATTGTAACATCCCCAAACCCGGCCCATTCACTACGACCGAATCTGGTTATGTTAGTGCGGAAAAGACGGTGGAAAATCTATTTAACTTAGAAAAATTTAGTAAAACTTGCTGCCTTTTGAAAAATCCATGTTTATTTAAACTTATGAGTAAAACTTTGTTATTAAAATATACTCATTCTAAAAGATTAATATATACAAGCCAAATTGGATAAGTAGGTTGGAAAAATATAATCATCTTCACATAGTGTTTCAAATTCTTCAAACCATAATAAATACTAATAAAATAATAACAAAAATAAATAAGAGTCAAAAGGCCTTTATTACATATTCTATTTAAAACCAAATACTTAAAGTAAGCCTAAAACGTTTAATCTCTTCTTTCTGCATGGGCCACCATGTGTTCTCTCCGATCCCGGTCCGATCTACACATCACCTGAAATGGTTAATGAAAGAGTGAGTCCACTGACTCAGTGCATAACCACAACACATATTTCCACACGTATGGGCTTGGCCCATACCCACACAGTCCTCATAACAAATCATGCGAGAATGCATTTCAGCCCAACCTACTGTCCAACCGTACACCAACCTTAGCAGACTCCCTGCCTAAGGCCGTGGATAACCCACCACTGATCACATCGTGATCCAAAACCTTACCCTGGCAACTCTCTGCACAAGGCCGTGGTTGAGCCACCGATCAACCAAAGTGATCCAAATATCGTAATCTGACTACGGTGATGCACATAGCCATCAACCGCCGAGATGGGCACCTAGCCAACACCTCCCTTGAGGTAGCACAAAGCTAGCCATCAAGCGCTAATGTAGCCTGAGCTGACATTAGACCACGTACATCCTGTGTACACTTCCTCCTTCAATCCAATCCCATACCCATGTGTCAATAAATCATGCAAGAATATCATATAGAGTGAGTATCTATCACTTATCACTACCACATTGTACATATATAAATGTATATCAAGATTAACTTACCATCACCTGTTACTCATCACTTATGCCATTATAAACGGCTATCACACATATTGCACATGTAAACACGTTAGCAATCAAACCGAGAAAATAGTGCGATGATTACGCACCTTAACACCTGTAGTTCTACACTTTCGATCCCTAAGCTATCGCTCAAAGAAACAACAGCTATCTGCCTATAGCTATCTCCTGCTGCTGGCCCACACCCCGGTGGCCAATCCCGAACTGCCGAGACAGCCCTCTTCTTGAACTTCGGGATAGGGACTTTCCTTTGCCCTCCTTGACTGGTTGTTGCCTCCATCAACACACGAGCTATAAATCCCAGACGACTTCCTCCAAAACTTCAGGGGCTCCCCACCAATTCGGCTACCACAAGAGAGTAAGGTTCGGCTCAGGGACTTGTAACCAAAGTGAAGAGAATGTGAGAATGGATGATTCGGCAAGGCTCTTAGATAGTGTTGGGATATTCGGCAATGGTAGTTTTCTATGGACGATTACGGTTTAAGCAAGGTTGAAAAGAAAAAAAGGTGAGAAGGGAGAGGGATATAGGTTCATAAAAGGTTAAGCCCTCTTCTACTTTCGGCTACAAAGAAATAAGATGAAAAAAAGGTTTGCTTGGACTAACTTTCGGCAATGGACAAGGGAAAATAAATAAAAACAAAGGAAAGAACTTTTTGGCAAGGGAGAAAGCAAATGGTGAAAGAAAATGAGCACCACCCCCCCTTTATATACTATTCGGCCAAGCTCCTACACCCCCACAAAAAATCCCTCAAATCTCTCCTAAAACACCTCCCTTCCATCCATTCAAAAAGATTTGAAAAAGTCAAACCTATCTAGCCAAATTCAAAAAGAGAAGACCAAGTCTTCCTCCACCTTTTAAGCCTTTCAAAACCGTCCAACACTCTACCTTAATGACGCAAAAACAAAGCCTTCCTGCTGCCTTTGCGAATCGAACCTGAGCCCCTTCCCCCTGTAAATGGCGTCACTTCTCCATGCTCTAAGTGGCGCCTCCTTGCCACTCTGCCAAGCTATTCTTTGTGCCAAAACTCCACCAAAAATTCTCTTAAGGCCCCCTCTATCCAAGCTCCCCTTTTAACCCCTAAAACTAAAAATTTTCCAAATCATTCCACCACTACCTAGGGTTCTCAGGACCCCTAAAACTTACCCAAACACACACTGAAGTGTGCCAACACCCGAGCTAAGCACCAAAAATCTAACTCCTAAAACCAGGGTGTTACAGCCATGCAATAAAATTTGGTTTTACATGAACTTCCATTTGGGTACTTTATTTAAATTTGGTTTTCATATTTTTATGGATTTGTAATAAGGCCTGTTTATTTATGTTTTGGATTATTTATATGTTTTGGATTTGACTTAAAATTGGCTTACAAATTTACATGTTTGATATAATAATTTGAGCATAAACTTTTCTAAATTACAAAATGCGATGGTTTCTAAAACGTTACCATCGGGTAACATAAATCATTTGATAATTTTATCATCTTAAGTATTTTCGATAACTCATACTATTTTTATAAAACTCAACCTTTCCAAATTTCTTTTAGATACAGTTTTCAACCTAATCACTTTGGTTTCTTTAAAATATTAAAAGGTTTTCTAATCTATGGATTTGCAACTAAGTTTTTAAGACTTATTTTGAGGTTTTCAAAAGTTAATTATCAGCTTTCAATTTATTATACACTTGTTTTCTACAAATAAAGTTCAACAAAGAGTTTTTCACTAAAATTTAAACGTTAACTCGTTTTTCTTCAAAACGTTTTCCTTCATGGCATGCCGGATTCGGTCATGGCATATTGACCGGGTTTGGGGTGTTACAAATTGGTATCAGAGCTAAGTTCAAAAGCTCGGTTGTGGGCCCGAGGCCCAAAATGTTTTAAAGTATGGTTTTAAGATGTTTTTGTTGAAAATTTTATGGTTGAAAAGGCATGGCTCCGAGTCTCCGGCACCAATCTGCCCTGGTAAGTACCTCAAACTATTGATTTTGATGATATGATGATATTGATATGACTATATAGTAGTAGGAACTACTTTAGAGACCCAAAATTATAGGTTGGATGTACACGCGAAACAACCACTTATAGAAACTTTTTCATAAAACTGTGCTTTAAAGAAAGTGGAATATTGATTAATGCATAAAACTTTTTAATAAGAAAAGTCGAGACGTTAGACATGAGCACTCGAGATCGTGGTCGTCATGGACGTGGTAAAGGCCGATTGTGCTAGTGCTAGATCTTCGGCACCGAGGCATATTTCTGAAATGGAGGCGTTAGCATCGCTAGTGGTTGAGACGGGGTCTCATGACCGAATTCGGATTGATGAGCTGACTCAGATAGTTAAGGAAGTTTTGGAGGAGGTTAAAGGAATCGGTGAAGCACTTCGAGATTGGGTCTGTGGACTGTAAGAAGATTAGAGATCACGGTTCTCTTGGGTCACAATCTCGATCTATAAAACTGTCAAGGCATGATTGAACTGTTTGGCTTGCGATTACTGTGGAAGATGTCATCCGGGAGAAAGTTGGAAGGAGTCAGGAGTATGCTTGAGATGCGGGTCTAAGGAGCATAAGGCTCGGGATTGTTTCCTCACTCTCAAGTCAGGTATCTTTTGGTTGGAAGTGATGGCTGAATATAGGAAAATTTTTGGTATAAGTGTAAGTGTTAGATAACGGTTTGCTATTGTGAATTAGATGTCTGGTTATGGGAAAAAGGATTCAGGATTTTGTTAAAAAAGTACATTGTGGTTTTATTAAGATCAGAGTGCGCAGCAAGAGCGTAGTGTGGCGAGATAGGAGGTATGACTGTTAGCTAGTTGGAAATTTCGAGGATGAAATTTCTTTAAGGAGGGTAGATCTGTAACATCCTGAAATTGGGCCTAGTAGGATTGGGCTAATTGGACCTTGGGCTTTAGGAAAAATTTGAGTATTATTTTTATTACTTGTGTTAGCTCGGGTAGTATTGTTTGTGTGTTAGCATAGTCTTGTGAAGGTTTGATTTTGTATAGGAAGCTAGAATAATTCTAGTATGGTTTATTTAATGAAGTGGATTAGGTGAGCTTGACACTTAAGTTAATTTAAGTGTTAAATTAAAGCACAAGAGGAGTTAGTGGCATAGTGGATAAGGAGCTTGGAAAGTTGCTTGAGGGAAGTGGTTCGAGTAACATGGAAGGCATTTTGAGAATTTTATATTTTGTGCATCCTAGCATTAATGGACGGTCAATTCAAATTTATGATGGGTTGGACTTTCAACTTTTGGCAAGTAGAATATTTGCTTAAGGTAAGTTTGATGTTTGGGAAAGAAATCAAAGATTTTAAGGCTAATGGGAGAAAAGAAGGCATGATGTGGGGTGTCTTGCTATGGTAAGAATTGAGTGGTAAGTTTTGACGTGGGAGATCATGTATGTGGACGGCATGTAAGGCTAGGGGGTGGCCGAATTTTGATAGGTAGTTTGGGGGGGAATTGGTTGGTCATTTTAGCATTTTTGTGCATCTTTGGCATTTTTCTTTTCCTCCCCAAAGCTCTCCTCTTTAGCCGAATATGTTCTTGGCATTTAGGTTCAATTTTGTTTTAGTTTTGGCTTTCTTTCTTTGTTTTGTGTCTTAACCAAAAACCTATTCTTTTAGAACTTTACCAACTTTTCTCTAGTGCATCATAGTGAGCCATAGCCAAATGTCCATTAGGTGTTGTTGATTTTTCTTCCCTCTTAGGCTTTTGGCTGAATCTTCTTTGAAACCTCTCTCTCATCTCTTATTCCTTTGTAACCGAAAACAACCTCTCTAGTTCTCATCTCTCTTTTTCATTCTTTTTCATATTGTTCAATAATCCACAATTCTTATTTTAATTTCCTTTGGCCGAATTTTCCTTCTCTCATTTCTCTTTTCTTTTCTTCCATTATTTGCTCTAGCCGAATCCTATTTGTGTCTCACTCTATCACTTTGCCGTAATAGTTTTATCTTGTGAGGATCTTTTTGACCGGAATTTTCTTTATCTCTTCTCTTTCAAACAAATCTTTTTATTTTGGTAGTGGTATAGTGGAGTGTTGATTATTTCTTTATTGATAGTCGACTATAGCCATTCTAAGATCGTGTGGAAAAGGATATTATTATTCAAGGATTTTGACAACTCCTTAGGTAAGTGACGATTATCGGAATTGAATCGAAGTGTTAAGGTAAGGATCTTTATGCTTGTTATATCGTTTTAGATGGTCTTCTAATCGATTAAGTTTTAGGGGACTCTATCGTTCGTTTATTATCTTCTTTCCGTGAACGTTAGATTTTGGAGAATCAAGTATGGGTTCGAAAAGAGCAGTTCATAGTGTTTGGAAGAGGGGTGGTTCCGCAATACCCTCAAATATCAAGCGAAGGGCTGTATCGGGAGTTCTAGACTTTCCACCGGGATGTGGACCCTCTGCCGGCGATAATCGTTTATTTGAAGTCGTTCGTACCCCCGAGCCATTGTTTGTTCGTGGTTCATCATCGGGTTATGAACCATCAATCGGAGAGAAATCACATATAGATGTTGTTCGAGATTCCGAGGGTATCGACGAAAGGGAAAGTTTAGTTATCACTATTATCAGGTGTGTAACTTATACTAAACTTCTAATAGATTAATAGCTTTATTGATAAAAATGTGTTTCTAAAGAAATATAAATGATTATGGCTTCGGGTACCATTCAATGGTACGGTGAATTGAGGTACGTTATTCCTTTATACTATGTATGATTTTAATATGAAACATATTCGATATTTGATTATGATTTTTGGGATAATGTACAAGGCATGATATTTGCATCGTTAATAATGCTATATGCATAATATGAAATGTGTCCGATTCTGATATGATTATGGGGTATATGGCATGATAATGAAATAATATGTTATTGCATGGGCATATGGGTAATATTGAAAGGGGAAGTGTTCCGGTGGTTTTACCACATTATCCGGTGACTTCAGTCACGATATTATGAATCCGGTGACTTCGGTCACTATATTATGAATCCGGTGACTTCGGTCACAATATTATGAATCCGGTGACTTCGGTCACGATATTATGAATCCGGTGACTTCGGTCACGATACTATGAATCCGGTGACTCTGTCACGATTATCTGGTGGCTATGCCACGATTATAAGGGCGATGTGCATGTTGACTGCAGCAACTGCCTTCGATGGTGTGTAGCGGATGGAGGGTCGATTTAGTAATCCCCACGGTGTGATTGGCTGGTACGAGTGGTGTGTAGCGGATGGATATCTAGGTTGGGCTCGGGATTGCATTTCATTTTACATGTACATATGAATATCTGATTTACTATATTATGGGCTTATGGCTAAATGTGATTTTAAATGGGCTTTATTGCTATGATCGATTGGACTTTTAGTTTATTGTTACACATTGAGTCTGTTGACTCACCCTTCAGTGGGATATCTTTTCAGGTGATTCGTGAGATCGCGGATAAGGAGCCGGATGAACTCGAGGAGGCCATGCAATAAAATTTGGTTTTACATGAACTTCCATTTGGGTACTTTATTTAAATTGGGTTTTCATATTTTTATGGATTTGTAATAAGGCCTGTTTATTTATGTTTTGGATTATTTATATGTTTTGGATTTGACTTAAAATTGGCTTACAAATTTACATGTTTGATATAATAATTTGAGCATAAAGTTTTCTAAATTACAAAATGCGATGGTTTTTAAAACGTTACCATCGGGTAACATAAATCATTTGATAATTTTATCATCTTAAGTATTTTCGATAACTCATACTATTTTTATAAAACTCAACCTTTCCAAATTTCTTTTAGATACAGTTTTCAACCTAATCATTTTGGTTTCTTTAAAATATTAAAAGGTTTTCTAATCTATGGATTTGCAACTAAGTTTTTAAGACTTATTTTGAGGTTTTCAAAAGTAAATTATCAGCTTTCAATTTATTATACACTTGTTTTCTACAAATAAAGTTCAACAAAGAGTTTTTCACAAAAATTTAATCGTTAACTCGTTTTTCTTCAAAACGTTTTCCTTCGTGGCATGCCGGATTCGGTCATAGCGTATTGACCGGGTTTGGGGTGTTACACGTTTGTTGTAAAAAGATGTGAAATTCTAGTGGTCTGATAAATGTCAGTAGAGTTTTGATAGGTTGAAAGCTTTATTGACAAAAGCACCTGTGTTAGTTCAGCCTAAATCAGGTAAGAATTTTGTAATTTATAGTGATGCATCGTTAAATGGTTTAGGTTATGTTTTGATGCAATAAGGTAAAGCAATAGCTTATGCTTCAATATAGCTAAAGCCACATGAAAGAAATTACTCGATACATGATCTTGAATTAGCAACAATTGTATTTGCACTAAAAATATGGCGACATTATATGTTTCATGAAAAATGTCATATATTCACTGATCATAAAAGTTTAGAGTATTTGATGCCACAGTAAGATTTGAATTTGAGACAGCGTTGGTGGCTTGAGTTATTGAAAGATTATGACCTGGTTATTGACTACCATTCGGGAAAAGCCAATATGGTTGAAGATGCTCTGAGCAGAAAATCCCTGTTTGCTTTGCGAGCAATGAATTCTCGATTGATATTATTTGATGCTGGTTCAATTATAGCTGAGTTAAAAGCTAGACCGATGTTTTTGCAACAGATTTCTAAAGCTCAGAAAGATGATAGTAAGTTACAAGCAAAACAGATGTGAATCGACTTCAGATTTAGAATTTCAGGTTGGGACTGATGGTTGCTTCTTATTCAGAGGCAGAATATGTGTACCGAGGAATTTAAAACTAGTACAAAAGATTTTGAATAAACCTCATAATGGTAACATGTCTATTCATCCTGGTAGTAATAAAATGTACAATGATTTGAAAAAGATGTATTAGTGGCCGGGGATGAAAAGGGATATTTTTGAGTTTGTATCTAAGTGTTTGATATATTAAGAAGTAAAAGTTGAACATCAGTTGTCTTCGGGATTATTACAGCCAGTTATGATACCGGAATGGAAATAGGACAGAATTACCATGGAATTTATATCGGGACTACCTTTGTCTCCAAAGAAGAAAGATGCTATTTGGGTAATTGATGATCAATTGACAAAGTCTGCACACTTTATTTCGGTACGTATGGATTTTTTCTTAGATAGATTGGCTGAATTATATGTCTCTGAGATTGTCAGATTGCATGAAGTACCTATCTCCATTATTCCAGATAGAGATCCTCAATTTATATCCCGATTCTGGAGCAAATTGCAAGAAGCTCTGGGTACACAGTTACATTTCAACACTGCATTCCATCCCCAAACAGATGGTCAATCTGAACAAGTAATAAAAATTTTGGAAGATATGCTTCGATGTTGTGTGCTTGAATTTGAAGGTAATTGGGAAAAATATATGCCTTTAGTTGAATTTGTTTACAATAACAGTTATCAATCCAGGATCAAAATGGCACTATATGAAGCACTGTATGGTCGCAAATGTAAAACTCCATTGTATTGGATAGAACTCAGTCAGAAAAAGTTACACAGAGTTGACTTATTTCGTGAAATTGAGGAAAAGGTGAAAGTAATTCGGGACAGTTTGAAAGCAACCTCTGATCATCAAAAGTCCTATTCTGATCTTAAACGAAAAGAAATAGAATTTCAGATTAGTGACAAGGTATTCTTGAAAGTATCACTTTGGAAGAAACTTCTTTGGTTTGGTCGTAAAGGAAAATTGAGTCCACGGTTCATTGGGCCATATGTAATTATATAAAGAACTGGACTTGTTGCATATCGATTAGCCTTACCACCAGAACTTGATCGGATCCATAATGTTTTTCATGTGTCTATGTTTCGGCGATACCGATCGAATCCTTCACATGTTAATTCTCCGTCAGAGGTAGAGATTCAGCCTGATATGACTTATAGTGAAGAACCAATCAAAATTCTGGCACATGAAAACAAAAGAGTTAATAAACAAAAAGGTGGCATTAGTAAAAGTTCTATGGCAACAACATGGTATTGAAGAAGCTACTTGGGAGCCCGAGGATACCATGAGAAAGCAATACCCGAACCTCTTTACTGGTAAGATTTTTGAGGACGAAAATTCTTAAGGGGGAGAGTTGTAATAGCCCTATTTTAGAATTGAAATAGTGGTTTCGAGACCACAAATCTGGGTCGAAAGGAAAATTTATTTAAAGATTATTGCATGATTTGCATTGTGATATGAATGTCATATGAAAATTCTGATCAGAAAATTTTATCGATTAGGTGTTTAATTACGGGAATGACTGAATTACATAAAATGCAAAAGTTGAATTCTAGTAGCTAGAAGGATTAAATAGCTATGGAATTCAAAACTTGAGGTCCTTATATGGTAATTAAGCCATTAATCAAAAGTTAGTGGATATTTTTAATGAATCATCCATGGAAAAATTAGAAAAGGTTAAGGACTAAATGGGAAATAGAAATAATTAAAAGATGATAAATAATTAAAATAGAATTAAAATCTTTTTATATCATCTTCTTCCCCAAATATTCCATGGAAACCCTAGGAAAGAGAAAACAAGCTTTCTTGGTTTAAATTGGTAAGTATTCAAGTCTCGTTTTTAGTAATTTTTATATTTTTGAAACCGAGATAGTCTAATCTATCTATTTGGGGGATTAATTTGAAAAGTTATCAAAGTATAAAAATTATGTCATGGATGAATATGCTGAAAATTTAAAATTTATGGTAGAAAATGAAAGGTTGTTGATAGATAAACAACTTTTACTAATTTAGCTAATTACCATGTTAGCCTTTTTATTATCATTCAAAATCCACTATCATATGGCATTTTTGTCCATTCAAAATCCCTTTGGTTTAATTGCATTATAAGGACTTCTCATTTATAAAGACATGACACTGAAGTGCTTTTAACATATAATATGCAAATTTTGCATCTTTCACAATTAAGTCCTTATGTTAAAATTAAGCACACAATCGGACAAATTAATTCACGAAACTTTCACACATGCTACAGACATAGAAAATAGTATTAAAATATTTTTTGACTCGGATTTGTGGTCCCGAAACCACTATTCTGACTAGGGTCTAAACCAGACTATTACAATTCTCCCCCATTAGGGATTTTAGTCCCCGAAAATCTTACCGTTGAATAGATTCGGATACTGTTGTTGCATTATATCTTCAAGCTCCCACATAGCCTCTTCCACTTCGTGTCGATGCCATAACACTTTCACTAATGAGATTTTCTTATTTCTCAACTTTTTCACTTCATGAGCTAAGATACGGATCGATTTTTCTTCATAAGTCATATCGGATCAGATTTCAATTTCAGACGGAGTAATCACATGAGAGGGATCGGGTCAGTATCGTCTAAGCATTGACACGTGAAATACATTATGTATCTTTTCCAACTCTGGTGGCAACATCAATCTATACGCAACAAGTCCAATACGCACGATAATCTCATACGACCCAATGAACCTCGAACTCAATTTGCCTTTACATCCGAATCTGAATACTTTCTTCCACGGAGACACTTTCAAGAACACTTTGTCACCGATATCAAACTCAATTTCTTTTCTTTTCAAGTCTACATAAGATTTCTGAAGATTAGACGTTGCTTTCAGACTATTACGGATTACTCTCACTTTCTATTCTGTGTCTTTCATCAAATCGACCCCATGTATCCTACTTTCACTGAGCTCAGTCCAATACAGAGGTGTCCGACATTTACGACCGTACAAAGCCTCATAAGGTGCCATTTTAATGCTCATTTGAAAATTGTTATTATATGCAAACTCAATCAATGGCAAGTACTATTCCCACGTACCATTAAACTCAAGAATGCAACATCTCAGCATATCCTCGAGTATCTAAATAATCCGCTCGGATTGACCATTAGTTTGCAGGTGAAAAGCTGTACTGAAATGCAATTTAGTACCTAGGGCCTCTTGCAGTTTTTTCTGGAATCGTGATGTAAATCTTGTATCTCTATCAAACATAATAGACAATGGCACTCCGTGCAATCTCACAATCTCAGAAATGTAAAGCTCAGCTAACTTATCAAGTGAGTAATTAGATCGTACCGAAATAAATTGGGCAGATTTCCTCAATCGATCAACCACGGCCCAAATTGCATCTTTCTTTCTCGAAGTCAAAGGCAATCCAGAAACAAAGTCCATCGTCACTCTATCCCATTTCCACTCGAGAATCAGAATCGGTTGTAGGAAACCAGATGGAACCTGATGTTCAGCTTTAACTTGCGGACAAACTAAACATTTCGACACAAAGTCAGAGATATCTCTTTTCATACCAGACCACCAATAGTGTTGCTTCAAATCATGGTACATTTTAGTGCATCCCGGATGAACAGATAGGTGACTATTATAAGCTTCATTCAATATTAACTGAATCAACTCTGGATTCCTCGTAACGTAAATCCTATCCCGAAATCTCAAACAATCCTTATCATCAACTCTAAATTTTGAATCACTCTGAGTTTGTTTCACTAGCATTTCATTGTCAACTTTCTGAGCATCACATATCTATTGTAAAAACAACGGTTTCACTTTCAATTCCGCCAAAACTGAACCATCACCAGATAAGTCTAAATGAGCATTAATAGCACGCAATGCAAATAATGATTTTCGGCTCAATGCATCAGAAACAACATTTGCCTTACCCGGATGATTATCTATCACAAGCTCGTAGTCTTTCAATAGCTCTAACCATCTTCTCTGCCATAGATTCAAGTCTTTTTGAGTCATCAGATACTTCAAACTTTTATGATCTGAAAACACGTGGAATTTCTCACCAAAAAGATAATGACGCCAAATCTTTGCAAAAACAATAGCAGCTAGTTCAAGATAGTGTGTCGGATAGTTCTTTTCATGCAGCTTCAATTGTCTCGAGGCGTAAGCTATTACTTTGCCTTCTTCCATCAAAACG
Organism: Gossypium australe; assembly: GCA_005393395.2. Taxonomy (NCBI): domain Eukaryota; kingdom Viridiplantae; phylum Streptophyta; class Magnoliopsida; order Malvales; family Malvaceae; genus Gossypium; species Gossypium australe. Next base: position 88,244,885 of record CM016619.1, on the reverse strand, counting down.
CATCCCTGACCGTTTATTGAAGCATCACTATAAATCACGAATTCTTTACCCGATTCTGGTTGTACCAAAACTGGAGCTTCAGTCAACAAGGTTTTCAGCTGATCAAATCTCACCTCTTTCTGAAGCAATCTAGTCAACGGAGTAGCTATCATCAAAAATCCTTTTACAAACCGACGATAATAACCCGCTAGTCCTAGAAAGCTACAGACTTTAGACACATTCCTGGGAGGTTCCCATTCCAGAATAGCAGAAATCTTACTCGGATCAACTCGTATTCTGGAGGCTGATACAATACGTCCCAGAAAACCAACTTCTCTTAACCAGAATTCACATTTACTGAACTTTGCATACTCGCAGAGTTTGCAAAACAATTCTCAGATGCTCAGCATGCTCAATCTCATCACGTTAATAAATCAAGATGTCGTCAATGAATACTACAACAAATTGATCTAGGTATGGTCTGAAAATTCTGTTCATCAAATCCATAAATATAGCAGGAGCATTTGTTAGTCCTAAAGGCATAACTAAAACTCATATTGCTCGTACCTCGTTCTAACAGCAATTTTCAGTATGTCTAAATCTTTTACTCTCAACTGATCATATCCTGATCTCAAATCTATCTTTGAAAACATAGTAGCTCCTTTCAATTGATCAAATAGATCATCAATTCTGGGCAGTGGATACTTATTCTTTATAGTCACCTTGTTCAACTGACGATAATCAATGCACATTCTCATCGTGCCATCTTTCTTTTTCACAAATAGAACAGGAGCACCCCAAAGTGAGAAACTCGGTCTTGCAAACCCTCTATCTGTCAATTCTTGCAATTGTGACTTCAATTCTTTCAGTTCTGTTGGTGCCATTCTATATGGAGCTATTAAAATAGGAGTTGTTCCCGATAATAGATCAATACCAAATTCAACTTCGTGTATCAGAGGTAATCCCGGTAACTCTTCAGGAAACACATCAGAGAACTCACAAACAGCTGGCACTAATTCAACTTTCCTTTCAGTTACTTTCGAGTCAATCACATAAGCGAAATAAGCTTCATAACCCTTTCTCAAATAATTCTGAGCTTTCAACACAGATATCACAACAGGTAGCCCAATCAACTCATTAGACTCAACCCGAACTATTTCATCATTCTGACATCTCAAATCAATAATATTTCTTTTACAATTCACAACAGCATCATGTAGTGTCAACCAATCCATAACCAAAATTATGTGAAACTCATTAAAGGGTAATAGCATCAGATCAGCCGGAAAAACAAACATTTCGAAACATTAACGGACAATTCTTGCATACTTTATCAACCAGGACACTTTTACCTAAGGGGTTTGATACTTTTATAACAAACTCAGTAGACTCTACAGGCAAAGCCTTACTGGATACTAAGTTCATGCATATATACGAATGGGCAGAACCTGGGTCTATTAATGCAATCACAGAAGTATCATAAAGAGTAAATGTACCCGTTATAACATCCAGAGATGAAGCCTCCTCACAAACTCGGATGGCATATGCTTTGGCAGGCGCTATAGCTTTAAATCTTGCAACAGTGTCTTTCAGTGTTCTCTGACTACCACTGACATTTCTTGCATTTCAAGAAGGTCTTCCTCTCACTAAAACATTATCATATCTCGAATTCTGAACAATCTCTTGCTCAACAGATTTTTGGCAATCACAGATGAAATGATCTAACGATCCACATCTGAAACAAGCTCGATCGTTCAATCTACAACTTCCTGGATGCTTTTTACCACAATGCTTACATTCAGGTCACTCAGATCGGACATTTCCAACATTGGCCATTAAAGTAGCAGGAGTTTTAGATTTTAACTGTGATCTAGTTCGATTTCTCGAATTCGAATGCCCCACATTAGTTCTGGAACGACTATGCTCATCTCTAAATTTCTTTGAAGTAAACTAAAATGATTTGCTCGCAAATCTCTTTCTCGCATCTCTGACTTCAGACTCAGCTTTTCTTTTATCTTTCCCGAGTGCCTCAGCTTTGCACGCTCGATTGACAAGCACAAAAAACTCTTTTATTTCCAAAATCCCAACAAGCAAACGGATATCTTTATTTAAGCCATCTTCAAATCTTTTGCACATTATTGCCTCGGTCGATACACATTCCCGAGCATACTGACTTAATCTCACGAATTCTCTTTCATATTCAGTAACAAACATGCGACCTTGCTTCAATTTCAAAAATTCTTTTTGTTTCTGATCAATGAATCCCTGGCTGATGTATTTCTTTCGGAACTCAGACTGGAAGAAATCTTAAGTAACCCGTTCCTTTGGAACAACAGAAATCAAAGTCTTCCACCATTGAAAAGCTGCGTCTCGTAGCAAAGATACAACACATTTTATGCATTCTTCAAGATTTAGCAACATTTCATCAAATACTCAGATAGTGTTCTCTAGCCAAAACTCAGCTTTCTCGGCATCGTCTTCACTAATGGCACTGAACTCTTCAGCCCCATTCTTACGGATTTTGTCAACCGGAGGTTTATTCAACAGATTTATACCCATTACCGGAGGCACAACTGAGGTCTGAGGGGGATTAGGCGAGGATGGAGGTTGTGAAATAGCCGGATTGTTTCTTACAAACTTAGTGAACCACTCACTCATCATTTGGAAGAAAGCTTGTTTAGCTTCTCCCTCTTGACCGCTAGTAGCCGGTCTCGAATCAGATGGCGCTGTCCCTTGAGCGGGAGTAGGCGCGTTACTTTCTACATCGCCAGCTACGGCTCTTTCGGGATCCATTACTATATGATAAACACATTTTATACATCAGGATTCATCACTATCACATTTCATATATATGGCATGTACAGCTAGACTTTCACACGCTACGTTAGTCCGAGAATCGACTAAACCATAGCTCTAATACTAATCAAATGTAACACCCCTAACCTGTAACCGTCGACGGTCTAGGGTTAAGAGGCATTACCTGACAATCGAAAACTTTTACGGACATTTCAAAACATAACTTAACAAATCACATCAAAGTGTCCCTTAAATAGGTCTTCGAGACCTTAAACATGATTTAGAAAAGGGCCGGGACTAAACTGAACACATACTGTAACACCCCAAACCCGGCCTAGACGTTACGACCGGATCTGGTATGTCACATAGAAAGGTTATTTAAAGAAACTTCGCGATTGTTTAAAAATCTTGAGTTTCATTTTCATTTTGAAAATCAGATTCGTTTTTAAGGTTTCCTTACAAAAAGTTGTGAATATTATTCACTACCGAAAACTTGTTTTATAATACGAGAATCGAAATCGGTGGATTTCAGGATGTGATGTTTTTGAAAACAATTATTGTAGTTTTAAGAAAATCCTGAGTTTCATTGTTTATAACTTGTAAACCGTTCGTTAGTGTTTTAGAAAGTGGTTATTTACATTTTTAAGAAAACTCCATTTTGAACATTTCAAATTAGGCAGTCAATGTTTTGAAATAAAAACCAAAATAAAATCCTAGAGGCCTTATTACAGAACAACTTCCCAAATTAAAACAAGTTCTAAGTAATGAGAAATGAAGTTTACGAAAGAAATAACGCATGGCCACCACAGAGTTCTCCTCGGCCCAAATCCTCAAGCTAGGGATTACCTGCAAAATTAAGCAGAGGGGTGAGTTACGAAAACTCAGCGTGTAATCCTCCACACGATCAATAACTGGGCCCGAACCCATTCAGATACCAACTGGGCCTTAACCCTTACAGAATCAATATGGGCGAAGCCCTTACAGAAACGAACTGGGCCTTAGCCCTTACGGAGCCAAACTGGACCTTAGCCCTATTAGCATGGTATAGCAGATATTGTGTGCAATGTAATGAAATGCAATGCAACCCAGCGCAGCCTAGTAATCCATCCGCTACACACCACCCGACCAGCCAAAACACACTGGTGAAGATTTCTACAATCAACCCTCATCCGCTACACACCATCGATGGCTATCACGCTGCAGTCATGCTGCTCATTGCCGCAATTGTGACAGAGTCCATGAAATATATGGCATAGCCACCGAAATTGTGTGACAGAGTCACCAAAATACACTGCCCCTTTCATCAATATCATATCCCCATCCCATGCAACATATTATCATAATGTGATGAATGCAAGACATATATCAATGTACATCAGATAATTAGAACACACATAAATCATGCTAAGTTATTCGAATGACATAGTCATAAGTGTTACTTACCTGGTATCTCCAACCTTACCCACTAGGGTATCTCAATTGCCGTTATGGTTATTTCAGCTTTTAGTCAATACACATATTAATGCTAGACAAACAAATGAAGGTGTGTGGATTACACACTTGATTACGCGAAGGACTATACACTTCTAATCCTTGTCACTCTCACTATCACGGACAACTACGATCTGTCTATTCAAATTGGATGTCGCCTCTCTTCCAAAACCCGGTGGAAAATCCCGAACGACTGACACTGCACACCGTTTGAACTTAGGAGCGGAGACTGTGAGTCTGCTCCCTTTTGGCGCCTTAGTCAATACCCCCTTAGAACGGCTGCCACTCGCCTCCATGAAGAAAATCTCGTCAGTAAGGTATCACAGTGAAACGGTAGTTGTCTAACAAAGAGGTTTGGTTATGGCAGAGTAAAACGAAAAGGAAATGATAGCTAAGAGACCGAAGAGATGACTCCTTACCTTGATAAACGAGGAATTGTACCACCACAGATTCGATTATAGGATGTTCGGCCTATCTAACGAGAGTCTATCACGAATCATAGAAAGAGCAAGGTCACAACGTGATAGAGTAAACAATTACAAAAGAGAGGAACCAAATTCGATTTGATGATTTAGAAGATGAGTGTTCAGATTCTTTAGGGGAAGTAAGAGAAATGAAAAGAATAATAAATAATAAAAAGAAGAGAACATTACCCTGAATAGAGAGAAGCCGAATGGAACCCAAGGCAATCCAAGTTCGGCTATGAAGGCTTAAAGAAATGAAACTCCAATGTTAAGCAGAGGATTAAGAAAAGAATGATCGATAGAAACAAATAGGAGAGGAGTTGGAATTCGGCTAACAGTATAAGCAAAGCACTACTTCAAATTGAAGAAAAGTAAAGGTTCGACTATGATGAACACACAAGAAAGAAGTCGATTTAGAATGGGGTAACAAGGGGGTTCGGTTATGTTGATGAAAACAAATTGTAGGAGATGAACAAAAGAGATTCGGCTTAAGGGAAAAATGGAAAACCAGTGAAAGAAAAGCAAAGTTTCGGCTATGTCAAAATAAAAAGGAGGGAGGAAGAGATAGACGTTGGAGAGAAAAGATGAAAAGAGTGCACGAGTGGTCACTCTCTAAAGGTTCAGCTATACCACACTATGAGGAGAAAGGATGAAAGAAAGAAGAAGATAGGTTTTTGACAAGAGCAAAAATAACCCGAAATGCACCAAAAGAAAAAGAGAGGAACACGAAAAGAGTCTAAGAGAATTTCGGCACTCACTCTTCCTCAAAACTGAAAATGCTCCTCCCACAACCCCCAACCGAATTTCACCCCCTCCAAGCTCCCACATTCGACCAAACTCCTCCTCTCTCCCCACATCCCATGATTTTCTCCTCAACTTACTCTCCATCCACCAATTCAAATTAGTTGACCACTTCAACCTTCCCACGCTCCTTTCCTCTATCCATTTCAAATTGTTTGACTCATTCAACAACCACCATGGTAGAGTCCCAGCCGAGTGCCACCTCTTCACCAACCTGGCACAAAAATTAAAGCTCCACAATACAGCAGATGGGATTCAAACTCCTCCCCCTTTGCTCTACCAGTGATGCCACGACCACTCCACCTTATGCTCACTTTTGAGTCATCAAACACAAATAATTATCCTTAAAGCCTGCTTCCACTACCTCTCTCCCCTTATGCCCAAAAAGCAAAATTTTACCAAGGCTCTGGCTCGAACCCGAGCCTCCCCAGGACCCCCAAACACACCTAAATAACAAGCTAATCGAGCCAAACACATAGAATAGCGCAAAATGCAAAACCCTAATTCTAGGATGTTACACATACGAAAATTTTCAGAAATTTAAATTTTTTTCAAAGTTACAGAGGTCACACGCCCGTGTGGTCAGGCCGCGTGCCTCCCACGGCCGTAGACACGCCCGTGTGCCTCACCCGTGGTCGCTACTGACTTGCACCACACGGCCAGTCACACGCCCGTGTGTCTTTCCCGTGGTCGATTCTGACTTGTTTTGAATTTCAACCACGAGGGACACGGTCAAGCCACACGCCCGTGTGCTCAACCCTGTGGGCAATTATATGCCATTCTCAAGGCCAAATTGCCACCCACACAAGGGTCATTCTTTCAAACACAATTAAGCACCAATCCAAGCATCAAAGGCATCCAAAACATGCCTAAATATACATTATTACTAATCACTTATGAGCTTTACATCCATACCATCTTAATAGCCATTCAACTCAACTTAACCACAAGCATTCCAAGACAAAATCCATCACAAACTTTTCATCAATAATGTGCTAGATATTCATCAATAAACTTACTATCCATATGACCATTTCATCTACTATCAAGTTATATCAAAACTAGCATCATAGGACATAACTAACCATATATCTAGCCATATCACATGGCTATGTACATATACCAAACATATCCCAAAACAACTAGCCTATACATGCCATATTTAGCTATATACACATTTTCAAAGTACCAAAATATGATTGAGTAGTGTGATGACAATCCTCGACTGTTCCCCGAGACTTCAGTAGCTTTGACGATCTATAAAACAGAGCAAACACACACAAAGTAAGCTTTCCAAAAGCTTAGTAAGCCATATACAAATAAATTTAATACACAATACACATAGCCACATAAACACAATGACATTAATGTTTCTCATTTACAAATTCATAATATCATCCTTGGCTCATTACTTAGCCATTACTTACTCATATTTCACAACTCAAATATCTCATATGCTCATAACTCATTTAAGCATGGATATCACATATCATATCATCATTTACTCATGTCACATTCATTTATATATCACATTTTGGTTCATTGCATCCATACGCATACTTACTCACCTTCCATGCCTATTCAAAACATATACATCAAACGTACCTAACGTAAATATACAAATCACATAGTCATTCATTTTTCAGACTTACCCGTTGAATCTTTCATAATCTAATAGGACACTCAGAGTGCTCGGAGTAGTCGTACAATGCCAACATCCTCGACGAGGTCTTACATGTACTCAGATATCGATGCCACTTTCCCAGATAGGGTCTTACACGAATCAATACGATGCCAATGTCCTAGACATGGTCTTACATGTAAATCTCAAATCGATGCCAACATCCCAGACGTGGTCTTACTTGAAATCTCGAATCAATGCCAACGTCCTGGACGTGGTCTTACATGATATCTCATTTCGGAACCTATGTCATGACATACGTTATCCTATCTATTCCTAGGTTCATATGGGACTTCTTAGACCTTGATAACTTGTCGACATATCCTTGGATTTCATATACACTTCATTTTGAACATTTACCATACAATGTATATCTCGTAGATACATAAATAACTCAACTCAAATACATTTATTTGTATATCGACTTACCTCAGATTCGGATATCGGAAACAGACTCGGCTACTCAATTACTTTTGATTTCCCGCGATCTAAGTCCGTTTTCTTCGGTTCTTGATCTATACATATTCAAATTTAACTCATTTATTCATTAAATCGTTCAATTCAATCCAAAAACACATATTTAGGGCAATTTACAAATTAGCACTCAAATTTTCACATTTTGACATTTTAGTCCTTATTTCACAAAATCACAAAATTCACATAATTTGCTTGTACCATGCTGAGGCCGAATATCACCCATGCTCATACATATCCATACATTTCATTTATTTCACAATTTTGTCCTCCAAAATATATTAAGTCCAAATTACTCAAAATCACTAAAAATTCAAAGACAAAACTTGTTAATCAAACACACATATTTCATATTTCATCATCAAACATCACAAAACTCATAGATTCATCAATGGCACTTTTCAAAATCTTCATCAAATCACAAAATTAAAGCATGGGTTTTGAAGTACACTAAGCAACGATTACAAAAACGTAGAAATTATTAAAAACTGAAACCAAAACATACCTTAATCATACACAACAATGGCCGAACCTAGCTTAGGTTTTCTTCTTTTTCTTTCTCTTTAATTTCGGCACAAGGATGAGCATTTTCTCATCATTTTAATGTTTGTTTTATTAAAACATTACTAATTTAGCTAATTACCATGTTAGCCTTTTTATTATCATTTAAAATTCACTATTATATGGCATTTTTGTCCATTCAAAATCCCTTTAGTTTAATTGCATTATAAGGACTTCTCATTTATAAAGACATGACACTTAAGTGCTTTTAACATATAACATGCAAATTTTGCATCTTTCAAAATTAAGTCCTTATGTTAAAATTAAGCACACAATTGGACAAATTAATTCACGAAACTTTCACACATGCTACAGACACAGAAAATAATATTAAAATATTTTTTGACTCAGATTTGTGGTCCCGAAACCACTATTTCTACTAGGGTCTAAATCAGACTGTTACATTTGCCGCCCCTTTAATGCACACACCTACAAAACATAACATAGCACCAATTCAAGCTTATACATACAACCAAATCATCCATAACCAAGACATCAACACATCATTCACATGCTAACATCTAACATACATAAACATCACATAACTTATCAACTCAAATCATGCAAGTTTCCTCATTCATGAAAGGCATCATCGTATGAATATACTTATACCAATATTAGCCAATTTCAAATGGCCTTATACAAAATCAACTTCTAACCACATAAGCCAACACATTTGGCCAAATCAATTATGACACATAACAAAATGACCAAGTCCCCTATACATGCCTTAACTCAAAATGTTGAATTCATTGATACCAAAATAATCATTGCTGGTGTGTATGGATCTCCGACGATATCCGAACCCCGAGCTAGCTCGGTGATACTATAAGATAAGTAAAGGAAAGGGGACTAAGCAATATAGCTTAGTCAGTTCCTATGCAAATAATATGCATCATAACCACACTTTTGACATACAATTTACGTAATAAAACTTAGCATGAATGTTATAATAATCTTATGATCATAACTCACTCGATCACCACCTTACCAAGGGTTCATCACATATCGAGTTCATTACTTATGATGTAACACCCGGGTTCTAGGGGTTATGCATTTAGTGCATAACTCAAGTGATCGTAGGCTTGTGGTGTGTTTGGATGAGTTTTGAGGGGTTTGGAGAACCCTAGAAGGTAAGAGATGCCTTAGGAAATTTTTGAATTTTTTTTTTTTTGTGCTAAGAAGGGGAGCTTGGCTTTAGAGGTCTTAAGAGAATTATTTGGGAGGTTAAGACACAAGAATGGCTTTGGTAGAGTGGCAAGGGAGGCACTACTTTGAGCATGGGAAGGTGACGCCTCAAGGTGCTAAGGGGTCTCATGTTCGAGCTGCAAAGGCAACATTTTGGTCTTGTTTTTGGCGTCAAGTCAAGGGGGGAAGTGATGGACGGCTAGAAGGCTTTTAATTAGATGAGGATAATGTTTTTATTTATCTAGTTATTTATTTTAGAAGTATAGGATAATTAGTGTTTTATTTTTTTATTTTGAAAAAGTTAGGAGATTTATAGAAGGGGGATAAGTGTGGACTTATTCAACTTATTTTGAATAAGTGTTGGAGAGAAAATTTGGGAGTTGGACTAATTCAAATCGGTTTGAATTAGTGGCTAGGAGGGACTTTGGGTGTTGGCCGAATTTTGGTTTCTTCTAGAGGGGAGCTATAGCCGAATGCTATATAAGGGGTGGTGAGCTCTCTTGTGCCAAATTTTAGCCTTTCTCCTTCATCTTCTACTCTCTTCTTCTCATACTCTAACCTCACCAAAAACACCTCTTTCCCTTCACTTGCTCACCTTTTGGCCTTTTTCTTCATTTTCTCTCCTTGCCGAAATTACTTTATTTTCTCTTCAGTTGCATTGGTAGCCGAAACTTTACCCTCCTAAACATCCTATCTTCTTTTCGTTTCCCATTTTTGTTGGTGGCCGAATATCAACCTTCACCCTCCCATTTCTTTTGTTTTCTTCCATCATTGTGCAAGTCGAATCTTTCCTTTTCACTTCAAATCTCCCATTGCCGATTTCTCCTTTCTTCTTGAACCATATTTCTTTTGTTTCAACCCTCTAAGGCTCTAGCCGAACCCTCTTCTTTCTTTTGTTTAGAGTTGGCCGAAAGTCTCAAGCAAGGGTGGTCTCTTCTCTTTTTCTCCAATCGGATTTTTAGAGGAAGGTTAGTGCTAGGCCGAATGCCTATTTCTTCCCCTCTCTGTTCTCTGTCGGTTTTGATATAGGTAAGAGCCAATTTCGGCATTTGATGGCAAGTATGCTAATCACATGTTGGAACCGATTTTATGGTAGGGTCTCCGGGATTTTGAGGTACTCAATCCAAGTCTCTCATCTTTAGCAATCAGTTGGTAAGTGGTGGTAAGAAGCTATTCTGATAGTCTATTTCTTTTAGTATTTGTTAAACCGAAGGCTTGGAGGTTTAACCAGTTTATTTGATTAAGCGTTTTGATGGAGGCAACTACCAGTCAAGGTGGGCAAGGGAAAGTCCCTATCCCGAAGTTTAAGAAAAGATCGGTCTCGGCGGTTCGAGATTGGCCACCGGGGTGTGGGCCAGCAGCAGGAGAAAGCTATAGGCAGATAGTCGTAGTCTCGTTTAGCGATAGCGTAGGGATCGAAAGTTTAGAACTTCAAGTAATTAGGTGCGTAATCATCGCACTGTTCCTCCGGTTAATTGTTTATTAATGTGTATGCGTGTGTATGATGTGTGGTAGCCGATCAGAATGGCTTAAGTGGTGAGTACCCATGTTTTGGTTAATCGGATGTCAGGTGAGTAGGTTGTGATATTAAGTTATTTATGATGTATATATATATATGATATGGTAATTAACATGTGACGTATGCTTACTTGCTATGTTGAACTGACATGTTACACTTATACATATGCATGGGGGTTGGATTTGATCACAGAAGGACGGAGAGTACATATTGATGTACGTGGTCTAATGTTAGCCTCGTGCTACATTAGCGCTTGATGACTAGCTGTGTGCGTCATCAAGGTTGATGTTGGCTAGGTGCCCATCTCGGCGGTTGATGGTTGTGTGCATCACCGTAGACGGATGACCGTTAGGATCACTTATGTGATCGGTGGCTTAGCCACGGCCTTGTGCAGCAGGTCTGCCGAGGTAAGATATGAGGGATCACTCGATTGTGATCGGTGGATTAGCCACGGCCTTGAGCAGGGAGTCTGCTAAGGTTGGAGTAATGGACGGACCTAGGTTGGGCTGTGATGCATGATTGCATGAGTAGTTCGTGGATTGTATGGATATGGGCCAAGCCCATACGTGTGGAACATGTGTAATGATTATGCACTGAGTCTGTGGGCTCACCCAATTTTCTTAACCATTTCAGGTGATGTGTAAAGTTGGACCGGGATCGGAGGGGACACAAGGTGGCCCATGCAAAAGAAGATGTTTAATTATTTTAAGCTTATTTATATTAAGTATTTGGTTTTAAGTATTGGTTGTAATAAGGGCCTTATTATTATTATTTTTGGGTATTATTTTATTTCTATTTAATTATGACTTGATTAATCAATTTACTATGGGAAGATGATTTTATTTTAGCAACTGTTTTATTCAAAACATATGAATGTAACGTTTTAAGTTGGACATTTTATAAGAAAGTTTACTTATAAACTTAAATGAACATGGTTTTCAAAAGTAATCAAATTCTCATGCTTTATTCTAAGGTCAAAAATAGATTTTCAACCGTTTTTCCGCAGTGACATAACCAAATCCGTCAGGGCTTGTGGGCCGGGTTTGAGGGTGTTACAAATTGGTATCACATAACCAGATCCGGTCAGGGCTTGTGAGCCGGGTTTGGGGGTGTTACAAATTGGTATCAGAGCCCGGTTCAAAACTCGGCTTTGAGGGTTTTGGGTCCAAAAATGTTTTCAAAAACGGGCTTTTTCAAAATATGGGCTTTTATAAAAACATTTCAGGTTATTCTGGCATGGCACCTGTAACTCCGACCCGAAGTCCACCAGGTAAGTACTTCGGACTTTTGAAGTGATTTGTTTATGTGAATTGTTATGGGTTTAATTGGGCTCGTAGATTAGAATATTAGGGCTGTTGAACCCTAGGATTAGTTTACTCAAACATATGCATAAGACTTAAGGACTATTAAACAAACCTGTGAAGTAAGTCGCCGAGTTAAGGTGTGGCAACCATGGTACGCATGTCTAGGAGTGGTATTCAGTAAGAGCTTGGTATTTAAGCAGTCTTAGCGACTCACCTCCTCTTTACTCGAATCCTACCTGGTGCGTAGCTACGGTTCACCTTAACCAAGAGGACTTGTTCATAGGCTAAACCAATTACTAAAACCCGAAAGGGATTAGCCTTACTGTTTTAAAACCCTTAGTTTTAAATTTTTTTTCAAAATTACCCCTTTGGTTTGTAAACCCTAAATCTGATTTTGAAAGACGTTTTCTCGATTTACAAAATTACCAAAATGCCCTAGTGGCAAATTACAAAAATGCCCCTGTATTGTAAAATTACCGTGCTACCCTCAACTTTTGTTAAAATGATTATACTTTACAAAAATACCAAAATCTCGAGTTTTCAAAATATCAAGATACCCCGATTTTGGAGAAATTTACGAAAATACCCCTGGTTGACAAAATTACCAAAATGCCCCTAGGTTTCTAAATTTTCATGTGCCCTCGACTTTTACTAAAATGTTTCTACTTTACAAAAATATCAAAAACTTCTGTTTTACAAGTATCATGCTATCCTGATATGGAGAATTTACGAAAAGGCCCATGACTTTCAAAATTACTGAAATAACCCCGATTTCTGAAATTTTTTTGCAACACCTCTGATTTGAAAAACAAATTTTCAAGATGACCCCCCGAGATTTTGAAATTTCTGAAATATCTTTTGGAAACTATTTCCAAAGTGACCCTGCTTTATATAGGAAATGACGGAATTACCCCTGGGTTGGGAGTAGACAGGAATGCTTTAATGGTGTGTTGAATGTGCAATTCTCTGAATTAGAATAGAGAACTTTAGATGAAACTTGTGTGTGATCGAAAGAACCGCTTTTGAAAACTTCATTTCATAAAATTTGCTCGTGGATAAATAGTGGAACCCAAATTCTAATGCATAAAACTTCCTAACCAGATTAAGTCGCGACGCTAGATATGAGTTCTAGGGGGCGTGGTCGCAATACTCGTGAACGTGGTAGAGGTAGGATGGTAGTATCGGAAACAGTTGGGTCTGGCCATGGGTCAGGAAGCGATGTGCCGCCACCACCAGCTGTTGAGGGTGAACATCAGGATCAGACAGGAGGAGACGATGCAGTATCGTAGGCTATGCTGCGGGTGCTTGAGCGAGTGGCAGGAGCCAATATGGGCTATGGGACCCGGAAGTCGGTGGCCGAGAGACTTAGGTCGAATGGAGCTGAGGTTTTCAGAGGAGTGTCTGGGGTAGCTCCGAACGTGGCAGAGTACTGGCTAGAGGCAGTCGAAAGGATTATGGACGACTTAGACTTAACTGCTGAAGAGAAGCTTAAGGGTGCTATTTCGTTGCTACGCGATGAGGCCTACCAGTGGTGGCTCACTGTTAGGGAAGGTACTCCTGTCGATCGAGTGGACTGGGATTACTTTAAGATCAAGTTCGAGGGGAAGTATGTCAGAGCGATCTATGTGGACGCTTAGAGGAAGGCGTTCCTCAATTTGGTGTAGGGAAGCAAGTCGATAGCAGAATACGAGGCTGAGTTTCTGCAGTTGAGTCGGTATGCTCGGGGCATCGTGGCTACCGATTATGAGAGATGCGTCAGATTTGAAGATGGGCTGCGGGATGAGTTGCGGGTTTTGATTGCTCCGCAACGAGAAAGAGATTTCGCCATTTTAGTAGAGAAAGCTCGGATAGTTGAGGAGGTCAAGAGGACCGAGAGGCAGAATAGAGATAAAGAAAGAAACCGGGATAAGAGGAGTTTTGGTTCGCCAGAATCGTTTGAGAGATTTCAGAAAAGACAGAGGGTCGAGACTCCTGCTCGTATTTCTAAGTCAACTACTGGGAATCCAGATCGCCCATGTGCTCGGTGTGGAAGGTATCATGTTGGCGAGTGCTGGAATCGGGATCGAGAATGCTTCAGATGCAAGTCCAAGTCTCTTTTGATTAAAGACTGTCCCCAGGATCTGAATAGGACTCGGACATTAGGCCAAGGTTATGTGCAGCCAGGTAGAGGTGGTCAGCAGGCGACGAGGAATCGTGGTCCGAACCATGGTGGGAATGGTTCCGGCCGAGGTCGTGGAGCTTTAGGTCGCGGTAATGGTGGCACTGAGGCAAGACAACCAGGTCTGGTTTATGCAGTCCGTCGGAGGGAGAATGATGATGTGCCAGATGTGTCAGCGGGTAAGTTTCTTATGCCTGGAATATTTCCTTATTGTTTTGTTCGTTTTGGTGGCAGTTTGTTTTTATTGCTAGTAAAGTATCTATAACTTTGAGTGTGGACTTAGAAATTGTACCTAGAAATATGTTAGCTCTTTAAGATCAGAGTGCGCAGCTATAGCGTGGTGTGGTGAATTAGAAAGTACGACCGTTAGTCAGCCAAGTAATTTCGAGGACGAAATTATTTTTTTAAGGAGGGTAGAATTGTAACACCCGGGTTCTAGGGGTTATGCATTTAGTGCATAACTCAAGTGATCGTAGGCTTGTGGTGTGTTTGGATGAGTTTTGAGGGGTTTGGAGAACCCTAGAAGGTAAGAGATGCCTTAGGAAATTTTTGAATTTTTTTTTTGTGCTAAGAAGGGGAGCTTGGCTTTAGAGGTCTTAAGAGAATTATTTGGGAGGTTAAGACACAAGAATGGCTTTGGTAGCGTGGCAAGGGAGGCGCTACTTTGAGCATGGGAAGGTGACGCCTCAAGGTGCTAAGGGGTCTTATGTTCGAGCTGCAAAGGCAGCATTTTGGTCTTGTTTTTGGCGTCAAGTCAAGGGGGGAAGTGATGGACGGCTAGAAGGCTTTTAATTAGATGAGGATAATGTTTTTATTTATCTAGTTATTTATTTTAGAAGTATAGGATAATTAGTGTTTTATTTTTTTTATTTTGAATAAGTTAGGAGATTTATAGAAGGGGGATAAGTGTGGACTTATTCAACTTATTTTGAATAAGTGTTGGAGAGAAAATTTGGGAGTTGGACTAATTCAAATCGGTTTGAATTAGTGGCTAGGAGGGACTTTGGGTGTTGGCTGAATTTTGGTTTCTTCTAGGGGGAGCTATAGCCGAATGCTATATAAGGGGTGGTGAGCTCTCTTGTGCCGAATTTTAGCCTTTCTCCTTCATCATCTACTCTCTTCCTCTCATACTCTAACCTCACCAAAAACACATCTTTCCCTTCACTTGCTCACCTTTTGGCCTTTTTCTTCATTTTCTCTCCTTGCCGAAATTGCTTTGTTTTCTCTTCAGTTGCATTGGTAGCCGAAACTTTACCCTCCTAAACATCCCATCTTCTTTTCGTTTCCCATTTTTGTTGGTGGCCGAATATCAACCTTCACCCTCCCATTTCTTTTGTTTTCTTCCATCATTGTGCAAGTCGAATCTTTCCTTTTCACTTCAAATCTCCCATTGCCGATTTCTCCTTTCTTCTTGAACCATATTTCTTTTGTTTCAACCCTCTAAGGCTCTAGCCGAACCCTCTTCTTTCTTTTGTTTAGAGTTGGCTGAAAGTCTCAAGCAAGGGTGGTCTCTTCTCTTTTTCTCCAATCGGATTTTTAGAGGAAGGTTAGTGCTAGGCCGAATGCCTATTTCTTCCCCTCTCTGTTCTCTGTTGATTTTGATATAGGTAAGAGCCAATTTCAGTATTTGATGGCAAGTATGCTAATCACATGTTGGAACCGATTTTATGGTAGGGTCTCCGGGATTTTGAGGTACTCAATCCAAGTCTCTCATCTTTAGCAATCAGTTGGTAAGCGGTGGTAAGAAGCTATTCTGATAGTCTATTTCTTTTAGTATTTGTTAAGCCGAAGGCTTGGAGGTTTAACCGGTTTATCTGATTAAGCGTTTTGATGGAGGCAACTACCAGTCAAGGTGGGCAAGGGAAAGTCCCTATCCCGAAGTTTAAGAAAAGATCGGTCTTGGCGGTTCAAGATTGGCCACCGGGGTGTGGGCCAGCAGCAGGAGAAAGCTATAGGCAGATAGCCGTAGTCTCGTTTAGCAATAGCGTAGGGATCGAGAGTTTAGAACTTCAAGTAATTAGGTGCGTAATCATCGCACTGTTCCTCCGGTTAATTGTTTATTAATGTGTATGCGTGTGTATGATGTGTGGTAGCCGATCAGAATGGCTTAAGTGGTGAGTACCCATGTTTTGGTTAATCGGATGTCAGGTGAGTAGGTTGTGATATTAAGTTATTTATGATGTATATATATATATATGATATGGTAATTAACATGTGACGTATGCTTACTTGCTATGTTGAACTGACATGTTACACTTATACATATGCATGGGGGTTGGATTTGATCACAGAAGGACGGAGAGTACATATTGATGTACGTGGTCTAATGTTAGCCTCGTGCTACATTAGCACTTGATGACTAGCTGTGTGCGTCATCAAGGGAGATGTTGGCTAGGTGCCCATCTCGGCGGTTGATGGCTGTGTGCATCACCGTAGACGGATGACCGTTGGGATCACTTATGTGATCTGTGGCTCAGCCACAGCCTTGTGCAGCAGGTCTGCCGAGGTAAGATATGAGGGATCACTCAATTATGATCGGTGGATTAGCCACGGCCTTGAGCAGGGAGTCTGCTAAGGTTGGAGTAATGGACGGACCTAGGTTGGGCTGTGATGCGTGATTGCATGAGTAGTTCGTGGATTGTATGGATATGGGCCAAGCCCATACGTGTGGAACATGTGTAATGATTATGCACTGAGTCTGTGGACTCACCCAATTTTCTTAACCATTTCAGGTGATGCGTAAAGTTGGACCGGGATCGGAGAGGACACAAGATGGCCCATGCAGAAGAAGATGATTAATTATTTTAAGCTTATTTATATTAAGTATTTGGTTTTAAGTATTGGTTGTAATAAGGGCCTTATTATTATTATTTTTGGGTATTATTTTATTTCTATTTAATTATGACTTGATTAATCAATTTACTATGGGAAGATGATTTTATTTTAGCAACTGTTTTATTCAAAACATATGAATGTAACGTTTTAAGTTGGACATTTTATAACAAAGTTTACTTATAAACTTAAATGAACATGGTTTTCAAAAGTAATCAAATTCTCATGCTTTATTCTAAGGTCAAAAATAGATTTTCAACCGTTTTTCCGCAGTGACATAACCAGATCCGGTCAGGGCTTGTGGGCTGGGTTTGAGGGTGTTACATATGAGTTTGACGTACATACCTGTACCAACTCGCATCATAATCATATCCTTTCACAAATTTGACATTCCCGTTGAACACTCAAAATGCTAATGGATACTCAGAAATCTTGCACATAAGTGCCATATATGTAGCTAAAGCTACCTCATATCTCATAATACATATAGGCTCGCTTTCGAGCTATTCACGGGCCTGCTCACACAAGCTGTTAGTTAAGATGTAGCTACATAGTGCTGCTCACACAAGTTGTCAGGTATCCGCAACACATGCCGGACTACCCAGCCACTGGTAGGACGTATAAGAACAGCACCTGAATCACATAATCGCATATACACATGGGTTCCTAGTGACATGTCACTCGTATCCTATTCTATTCTTAAGGTTCAACCGGGATTTCTCGTTTGTCGAAACTTTGTCGAATACGTCCAAAGAGTCAATCACAATTCCTACAATATCAAAGCATTTAAAACATAAATATAACAATGCATTATTTACATACAAACTTACCTCTGTACAAAAATAGTAGAATTGGACCTAATCGTCAAACACTTTATTTTTCTTGATCTATAATATCAAATTTAACTCATTTAATACTCACATTATTCAATTTAGCCCAAAAATCACATTATGGAAAACTTACATTTTTGCCCTTAACTTTTCAACATTTTACACTTTAGTCCCTAGGCTCGTAAAATGAAATATAGTCAATTTCTTCAAAACCCAAGCTTAGCCAAACCATTTACACACTCATAACGGCCCAAATTTTTCATTAAATCATACTTATACTACATATTTTACAACTTCTACAAATAGTCCTTTTTGGTATTTTCATCAAAAATCACTTAGTAAAAGTTGTTTATCTAACATCAAACATACATAATCTACCTTTAGACATCAAAATACACAAATATCCAACATGGGTAAAATTTTAGAGTTTGATTTTCTTTCAAGTTAGTTCTTGAAATAGCTAGATTAGGTTGCGAGGATCTCAAAAACATAAAAATCATTAAAAACGGGGCTAGAACGAACTTACAATCAAGATTGGAAGATGAAAAAACTGCCATGGGGGACTAAATTGATGATGATGAAGACTTTTATTTAGTTAATTTGGCTTTATTTGCTAGATTACCAAAATGCCCTTCACCTAAACGTTGAAATTTTTCACTAACCATGTCCATTTTTGTCCATTCTAAAGCATAATGGTCTAATTATCATCTATGGAACTCCAATTTAAAATTTCATAGCAATTAGACACCTTTAGCTTCTAGAACACACATTTTGCACCTTTTGTAATTTAGTCCTTTTAATTAATTGAGTGCCCAAACGTCAAAATTTTCGAATGAAATTTTCACAAAAATCATTCTGTAAAACTATAGACCATAAAAATAAAATAAATATAAATTTTACTGTGTCAGATTTGTGGTCCCGAAACCACTGTTCCAACTAGACCCAAAATCGGCCTGTTACAATATATATACATACAAAAATTGTCATAGTAAAAAAATTATGAATGGATGAATATATAAGGGGAAGAGAACTCCCCTAACTTGGATGTTGGTGATTGTTTCTTCATTGTCTGCAGGTGGATTTACATGCACTATGCTTATAACGCAGCTTTCTTTTCATTGAATGGAGTGGCACATCCTCCCCTTCTTTATCATACTTAGTGATCTCATTAATAAAGCGATCAATTTCACGGTCTTGGGTAGTCATGGCTTCAAATGGTATGGGTGAAACAATTTCTTTTTCCTTCTTAGTGGCTTTAGCGGCAGGTGTGGGTTCGTTTTGCTCATATTTGTCACTCTCAATATTCAGAGATTTTGTTATCTTAGGCTCCTCCTCAACTGCTTTCAATGTGTCAGTAGTAGCTCTCATGTTCGCAGATTCAACCTTGTCAGAGTGGATTTCAACTGGTTCCTCCTTAACCTTGGAAAATAGTAGCAAAGGTTTGGGGAAATCAGGGAAGTCGGGCATAGGCTTGGTGAAGTTCTTCTGCAAGGACCATTTTAGATCCACATCTTTGTTCCTCACATAGGACCAGTAGCATGCCTGCTATTCCTAGGCATTTGTCATCTCTTCAGCAAGTTGAAATTTTTGAATCTCAAATACGGACATTCTCTGCTCCAGTTGCTCTAATGATTGCAACACTTGTTTTTCAAAGAAGCTGTAAGATGGTGAGGCTTCTGCTGTGGGTAAGTGCTTGGTAGAGGAGGTGGGTGCCTTCCTGTGTGGAGGTTGTTTTGATGTGTCCACTCATTGGAATTTGGCAAACATAGCCCTGGAAAATCCACCATTGTTTCGTGTGACGTCCTTATTGGCATTTAAAGGTACTTGAGCTGTTCTACAAAGAGAAATGACGAGGGAAGGGAAATTGAGGATGCATTTCATGGAAAGTGACTCGGCCAATGTTAATTTTTCAACCCACAATGATTGAATGCAACAATATCATTCGTTTCTTTGACACTGTGGTGTTGTGGGTGGATGGAATTAGTCGACTTTTGAAGAAGTGGTACCATCCTAAAGCCCTCTTGATTGTATGGCATTCTTGGCTAGAGATGATGGTCCATCGAGTGCCTGCAATACAAAAATTTTTGAATACCTGATTTAAATTGTCGATAGTGATGGTTCCGGTAAATGGACTATGTTCGTCTTGAACATTAATTAACCCAAATTGGGCATTAATGCGGTCTTCATCAAATGGGATTGAGGTTTCGTGAACATAGATAAAAGGATTGTTAAGAGAAGTGATGTGCACATAGAACTCGCGAATGACTTTCCCTAAAATATCATCCAAATGCATGTAAAACATTTGCCATCTATGATTCTCAACAATAGAGGAAACTAACTCATCATATCCCATATAAGGCTCATCTTTGAACAAAAAACCTTGTTCGAAGCAAAATGGTCGCTTGGAGATGTTGTTGTTGTACTTCGCAGTAGCAGCACTATTAAAGAAGGTTTTAGGTTGGGTAGCACCTGCTTGTGAAGATTCAGCACCTTTGGAAGTGGATTTTACTCTTGCCATTGAAGAATGTTGACAAATCTTTGAGAATTTGGTCTAGGTTAGATAGGAAAATAACACTAATCAAGAGAAGTTAAAGGAAGTTGAAAGTGTAAGAGGAGAGGCCAGGGAGGTTTCGAGAAAAGAAACAGTAAACGTGAAGGAATTGTGGAAAATGAAAGAGGCCTGGGCAGTTGAAGAAAAGTAAATGGGGGTAATGGTGTTGATAGTTTAGAAAAGCTTGCAGAGTAAGTTTTGTGGAATGAAAGAGGAGAAATAAAAATGTTTTGGAGGGAATCCTAGAATGACCTAGCCCTAAAGCAACACGTTTGGCATTTTCTTCATAAGCTACCTAATTAGCACAATGGGCCTAGTTGTCCAAAATCTCTTCCTTGAACCTTTCTTTCTTGTCAACCCTCATTTTCTCTTGCTTTAATATCCAATATCCCAGTTTGTCATGGCATAATTCTTTTCCAAAATGTTGGGGCAAACACCCCTTGGTACTACATCTAACAAGCTTGCACCTTCATTCTTTCCCTAAAATTCTTGCTAAAGCTATACATTAATAAAAAAAATATATCCATAAATGCAAATAACATTAATTAATCAAAGAGAAAAACTATAAAAAATGAAATTAAAGTAAAGCAACTAAAAAAAAAAATAAAGATAGAAAATATTTTGAGCTTAAACATCTCGAAGGTCAATGGATTGTTTGTCTTGATCTATATGAGCACCCTAGTAGTACTTTAAATGTTGACCATTGACTTTAAAAATTACACTAGTCTTGGTATCTTTGATGTCCATTTCACTATGAGGATAGGCCTTGATCACATCAAAAGGCCCTAACCATCGTGATTTCAACTTACCAGGGAACAGATTCAATCTTGAGTTAAATAGCAACACTTGTTGCCCCTGTTCAAATTATCTTGGCATGCTCCTCTTGTCGTGCCATCGCTTGGTCTTTTCCTTATAGAACTTAGCATTATCATAAGCTTGGGCTCTAAATTCTTTCATTTTATTAAACTCGGACAATCTTTTATGTTTGGCGGTTATCCAATCCATATTTAGCTTTTTAATGGCTCAAAATGTAACAACCCAATTTCAGTGAAATCAGAATAGTGGTTTCAGGACCACAAATCTAGGTTGGAAGGAAAATTTATTTTAAGATTATTGCATGATTTGCATTGTGATATGAACGTCATGAAAATTCTGACAAGAAAATTTTATCGATTAAGTGTTTAATTACGGGAAGGACCAAATTGTATAAAATGCAAAAGTTGAATTCTAGTAGCTAGAAGGATTAAATAGCTATGGAATTCAAAACTTGAGGTCCTTATATGGTAATTAGACCATTAATCAAAAGTTAGTAGATATTTTTTATGAATCATCCACGGAAAAATTAGAAAAGGTTAAGGACTAAATTGGAAATAGAAATAATTAAAAGATGATAAATAATTAAAATAGAATTAAAATCATTTTATATCATCTTCATCCCCAAATATTCCATGGAAACCCTAGGAAAGAGAAAACAAGCTTTTTTGGCTTAAATTGGTAAGTATTCAACTCCCTTTTTTAGTAATTTTTATATTTTTGAAACTGTGATAGTCTAATCTATCTATTTGGGGGATTAATTTGAAAAGTTATCGAAGTATAGAAATTATTCATGGGTGAATATGCTGAAAATTTAAAATTTATGGTAGAAAATAAAAGGTTGTTGATAGATAAACAACTTTTACAAAGTCAATTTTGATGAAAACATGATTTAAGGACTAGTTTGCAAAGTTGTGAAAATTTAAGAAAAATTCTAAAATTTATAGAATACATGTGCTGTAAATTTTATATTGAAATTTCTGTTAGGCTTGGAATAAGGAGTAAATTGCATGATTTCATTTTCTGAGCCTAGGGACGAAATTGAAATTTATGGAAAGTTTAGGGGCAAAATGATAATTTTGCCTAAGATGTAAATTGAGTTCAAATGAATATGAAATGTGAGAAATTGATGATTGAGTTCATTTATATAGATCCGGGTAACTCAAATTCGAAGCTAGATTGAGGAAAAGAGAAAGTTTCAGATTAGTACATTTTCTTGTACGAACTATTATTGAGGTAAATTCTGTTAACTTATTTGAGCATGTAAATATGTTGTATTCGTATAGAATGTGATATAAATTTATATGAATTATTTGGATGTTACAATATAAAAAATGAATACATGCTTAAAATTGTTTGAAAAGGGTTAAGTTCTGTTTGAATATTGGATTTTGATGGATAATGTGATTTCCCTTATTGAATGAGGTCCTGCATTTGTTGCTGACGGGATTTATCTCGGACGAGTAATCCTATTAACCTTATTACAGGAAGGATTTAGCCTGGATTGATAATCCTGATATAAATTCTCTTGAGCATATGTTACAGATAGGATTTAGCCCGGATGTGTAATCCTGTTTAAGCTCTTGTGAGCATATGTTGGAAACAGGATTTAGCTTGGACAAGTAATCCTAGGATATGATATGTGGCTCAAGAATGTGCTTTCTGATTAAGTTCCCTAATGGGTACTTCTAAATATGAATTGACGGGTTATTGAAATTGTACATCTTGAGTGTACTATCTGAATATCCATTGGAATTTCAATGATTCAACAGGTAAAACAATTGACATGATATGAGAATTATGAGATGAAATGAATAATGTCTTGAAAGAATATAACATGATGAGCTCATCTATGTTTATTTGTATACATGAGACATATGTAACTAATTTGTTTGATTGATTGCATGTGTTTAGGCAATTTGACAAGTTGATGGAACCATGTTATTGTATGTTTAAATTTAATAAATGAGATTGGTAAGTTTATTCCTATTATTCGAACTTACTAAGCATATAGTGCTTACTAGGTTTTATGTCCTCTGTTTATAATACTCGGAAGCTCGCGAAGGTTGGTGATCGGTTGGAGCATCATCAGACTATCTACAATCTTATTATGGTATAAATAGTAAACTTATTTTGGTATAATCGGATGTATAGGTTAACTTGACCATTGTTGGCTTGAATATGTTGTTTGTAATTGATGAGCTCGAAACTAACTAATATTTCGACAAAGGCAAGCGCACCTATCGAATAATAGTATAGTTCTGGTGAGTCCGGAATATCGTATCCTCAAGGACTAAAATTACTAGTAATAACTATCTTCTTATTATCTAGCCTAATAATTAAAAGGGATTTGTTTTAATCTAATTTTTAACTAACTAATTGACTATGAACGCGACAGAGAAAGAATTAGGAAAATACTTTTTATACAACTTTATGAGATAGGCAATACCTAAGGAAGAATCCACCTAGACTTCACTTATTACTTTTGATTCATATGATTTATTCACTTGACTTAATCCGTAGAAATCCCTAATTTATGTTAATATCTCTTTCAAGACTAAAAACAACTGACTCTAGGTTGATTAATTAAAATCTCTTTCTAATTAAAACCCCTATTATTGCATTTACTCAATCTATGGATCCCCTTATTAGATTTGACTCTAATTCGGTAGATTTATATCGCCCTATTTCTAGGGTTGCAATCAACTCCGCTTAATTGTGTTGATCTACTCTTAAACAGGGACTTTTGCTCCACTGAATAAGCACATTCGACTTGAATCAATAATTTGAATTATCAAAACAAGAATAAGAACTCATAAATAAGAATAAGAACAAGTATTTATCTTATAAATCAAATAGTAATAAGATCTGTCTTAGGTTTCATCCCCTTAGGTATTTAAGGGATTTAGTTCATACTGATAGAGGGAAACATCTTAAAATACGAAAAATAACAAAACATAAGAAAACCCAAAAACTTTAAGAGAAATTGATAGGAGATCTTCAGTATTGATGGAGATCCTTCTTCCGAGCTGCTCTTGATGGTTGTCTTCGAGTATTTTCTGCCTTCTACTCGCCGTCCTACTCGACGTCCTTTTGGGTTGCCGCCTAGGGTGTTTATATAGGCTTTGGAATGCCTTTCTTGGCCCACAAGTAACCTTTTTCGAATAGGATTAAACCTGGTTTTGGCAAGGACACGCCCGTGTTTGATGGCCTTAAGCCGTGCTCGCTTCTGCTCACCATACATGGCCGTGTGATCTTCCCGTGGACGATAGTCCAGGCCGTGTTTGATCCTACTCGTAACACATGACTGTGTTCAATGGTTCAGGCCGTGTTGATTTCCTAGGTAGGCCTATTTTGCCCCTTTTTGGCTCGTTTCCTGATCTTTTCGACTCTTTAAGCTCTCCTGAGTATAAAACATAAAATTAAGGGATTAGGAGCATCAAATTCATCAAATCTAATGAAAATTCATCCAAAAATAAGCCAAGCATGGGGTTAAAATATGTGTAAATTATGGTTTGTCAAATATCCCCACACTTAAGCCTTTGCTTGTCCTCAAGTAAAATCCCCAACTCACAATTAAAATTAACTTCCTCAATTCATAATCCTCATCAATAATGTTTCATCATAATTCATAGATAATTCATACGTTGATAATTTAACTAAAAGAGTCCTAAAGATTCAAACAATCTAAGTCATATATTTTTTATAGCACAAAAACATAGGTGTTTCCCCTTATCTAAGTAACTACCTTTGATTCAAAATCGACAAGAGTTGGCATCATCACTAAAGATTCAGTCAAATCACTCAAGGTGTTTAAGGTTCAAATTAAGCATTCAAAAAGTCAAACATGAAAAGTTAATCCCATAGGCTTGCATGAAAATCAAATCTCTACCACTATAAAATGAGATGATACACAAATCAAAAGGTCTTTAAAAGGGTTGTAATGGGGTTTAGGTTGGGGGTGTGGATAAAGGCTGAATTAGAGGGTTAGAATCGAGATTGAATTGACAATTTACTTAACTAGAAAAATAAACTAATGCTGAATAATGATGTCGATTGAAAACCTATCACTAATAACACTAATAATGAATAAATCTTCAAATTTTTTTTAAGAATAAGTAATAAGTACTGAAATGGATAACATAGTTAGGCAACTAATCAAATCAAATTTCGACAAAAAGGGTTAATTCAATAGGAAAAAAATTCTTAATGAATAAAAAATAATGAGTTTTAGGTTAATATTAAGGGTAAATCAGGAAATGGTTTATTAGGATTCAAAGGGGTTTCACTAGGGGTTAATTATGAAGGTAGGCTTTTTGGTGGAGTAAGTGGGTTAAATCCTAGGTGCCTTTATCATCTCAGCATATCAAATCAAGGGTGTGGTCTCGACATGCATAATCGAAGCAAGTTCTAGAATAACAAATCAATATTGACACACTCATAATTAATAAAGTGAGCAAGAATAATATATGTTCTAAAAGGCTCAAAATCTCACAAAAAATATGGTTTTTGATGTCAACGTTATAAATTTCAAACTTCAAAGTAATATTTAAATTTAGAGAAACAACCTAATCAATTTTTAATTCTGAAAATAGACTTATCATGCTTGATTCTATAATGTCTTAAAGTTTAGACCATCAATGCACAATTACCTATGACTTAATCCAATACATATAAATGAAATTCATAAATCAATAGAAGTTTCATTCTAATAGTAATATGAGAAAATTACTTAAGAACAAGACATAATTCAGGGATTTTCTGAAATACTATGGTTAACCTCCCCACACTTAAGATGTACATTGTCGTCAATGTACAAAGATAGATAATATAGTAAGAAAATCATAAGAAAGGGAGAGGAGTGAAACTTCCTGAATCAGGGATGAAATCCTTAGAAAATGAAAATTGTAAAAATAGAGCCAATGAGAAAGTGGGTACTTCGGTGGTGGTGTGGTCGTTCCTTAATAGCCCCTTGAACCAAAATTAAAGAAATCAAAATATAAAAATATAAATTAAAAACAAGAAAGATAAAAGGAAAGAATTTAAAAATGAAAATAAAAGAAAAAGAAAAAATAAATGGACTCAAAGGTCATTGTCTTGTCGAGTAAATGAAGCGGCCGACATGAACTTATGTGGAGTGGTCTCGCACGGGGAGACTGTGCCAAGTTCCTTTCACTTTTTTGACATGGGGATGGTGGTCTTGGTCTTGCTTCTAGTAGTAGTCATCGTGTACGGTAGCAAGGATGGTGGTTGGTATGGTGGTGGTGTAAAGAAGGAATAAGGGAAAGGGGGAAAGGAAAATGAAGGGAGAAAGATAATTGGAAAAGAAAGTGGTGTGGTGGCTAGGGTTTGGGAGAAGAAGAATTGGGGAAGAAAGTGAACAGAAGAAGGGGGTGTAAATAGAAATTGAGGCACCTGGTTGCTGCCCACGCCCGTGTTCCCTGGGTGTGTTAGGTCACACGGCCGAATCGCACGGCCGTGTGATGCTTCGTTCATTTCTCCCACACCTGTGTAGAGGTTTCCACGTCTGTGTAGATTTCTCAGTGTCAACCACGACCTGAAAGCACGGGCTCAGTATCGACCACGGTCGCATCGTACAGTCGTGGCATTTTGTCGCAGCCCGTGTTTGGGGAAAATTATTTGTCCTGTTCTCGTACGGTCTTCGCCACGCCGGTGTGCCTATTCGTGGTGTCTACACGACTACAGCCACGCCCGTGTGCAAGGCCGTGTGGGTAAGGAAACCTATGCCTATTAATTTGGTTAGTTTTTAGTTAGATGCTACCAATCGAAAATATAGATGTTAGTGGGGTTAGTATTCGGGTTACCTCCCGAGAAGCGCTCGTTTAAAGTCTTAAGCTAGACCTACCTCTCATTCACATAATCATGGCGGTTTGAGGAGTTGGCACTCCCCTCTCCTGCTATCAATTCGATTATCGATATATAGTTTAAGTCGAGTGGTGTTTACCTTAAAAGTGCCAAAATTAGGATTAGTTACCTCGACTGTTCCGTATGGGAAGACATTTAGTACCGTGAAAGGGATTTATTTGTTTGTATTAAGGTTCAAAATGGTGATTCGAGGGTCTGTCTTATCCAACAATACCTGATCCCCGATTTTAATTTAGTTTGTCCTATCCTTAAGTTTGACATGTATTTGCTTTGGTTCATCGTGTTTTTTCGGGTTTTCCTTGATGTGTGTCCGCCATTCATCTAGTTCATCGATTTGTAATCTTCGTTCCTCATGAACAGTTTTATTCTCAATATAAGCGCTAGACCGTGGCTTTGTTAATCTTTTCCCGAGAAATTTCCTGCAAAGAGGTTTTAACATTAACTTTACTTACATTAACGGGACTTGTATTGTAACACCCCAAACCCGGCCCAAACACCACGACCGGATCTGGCTTGTCACTAAAAAGATTTAGGAAAACATGTCGCATTTTTGGAAAAACATTTGTCGAGTTTAAACATTTATACGGAAAACTTAATAATTTGATAATTTATATAAGATATAAATTCTATATGATGCCTTTATGAATAAAAAACCGAAATTTAGTACATGCCTTAGTTCCAATTTATCGGATAATTCAAGTGTTTGAAAGTAAAGCCCAAAAACCGAAAATATAAAGCTAATGGCCCATGGCCTTATTACAAGGAAATAATAAACCGAGTTAACTAAAAATATTAAGAATAAATGATTTTAACAAAGCCCTTCTTCTAAATCAAACAAACTCCTGCATGGCCACCTAGCGCTCCTCTCCAGCCTGGTCGGATGCACTAAGTGCTACCTGAAAAATGTTAAACAACAGGGTGAGTCACGAGACTCAGTGTGCAACCCTCGTGCACCATCAGATTGGGCCTTAACCCCACATGTCAGAATAACAGAATACCATATGACAGAAATTTATGCAAAGCCCAACCCAATCCTAGGTTTCCATCCGCTACACACCACCCTTACCTGCCAATCACACCGTTGGGGATTTCTACAATCAACCCACACGGCTACACACCATCGATGGCAGTCATGCTGCAGTTAGCTACTCATCGTCAGAGTTGTGACATAGTCACCAGAACAGATCGTGGCCGAGCCACTACAACAGATCATGGCAGAGCCACTACAACAGAACACTTCCCCTTTCATTAATCACCCAACCCCGTGCATACATAGAAATCGGCATACATATAAAACATATCATCTCAACAGAAACATTCACTTATGAATGACAGAAATCACTAACCTGGTGAATCGCCTTTACCCTCCTCGGGTTTTCAACTGTTATGCCGGGATTTCGGCATTTAACAGAACATAAACAGATTTATATACACATACTAACAGACAATCTAAATGGTGTGAGAAGTTACACACCTAATAACACGTAGTACTACTCTCTATGTCGATACCCTCGCTAATCGGATCTACTGCCCTTTGTCTACAACTTTGCTCAAAAACCGGAAGAACGCGAAGATAAAGCTTCCCCTACATTCGGCCAAGGATTATTATTTACCCTAATTTATATGTTTAAATAAACACATCTCCTTTCCTAAATCAATTAGATCCCGGAAGTAGGGTGATTCAGGTGCTACCGATTTTGAAACCTATGCGATTAGATCCCCTTCAAATCTCGGAATGCCGCCTATACAAGAAAACACGAGATTAGCCAACTATTTAGCCATTTGGCTATGGGCTCCAAAAGCCGAAAAAGTTTGGAAAAAATAGCACAATCGACACTTACCTCTACAGAAGGTTTCGGCTACTCCTTGCTGAAAGATTCAGCAATCACAGATGAAGATCGAAGCGTAGAAGATTAGAGATCTAGGAATTTTGACTTTTAAGAAAATCCCGGAAAAGAGGATTCGGCTATGGAGGTCACTTTGGGAAAAAGGAACCGAATGGAATGGTACTGAGACTTAGAGATTTCGGCTACAAGAACAAACAAGAGCATAGTTTCTGCTTTTAGTGAATGGGAGAATAACAATGGGGATCAAAAGATTCGGCTAAAAGGGAATTTCAAAGAAAAAGAAAGGGTGAGGGAGGTGGTGATTTTCGGCTTTTTGGAAGAGAAAAGATGAGAAAAGAAACAAATGAGATGTCTTCAAATTTTCGGCACACCCCTTCCCATACTAAACCGATTCTCTCCCCCTCTCTTGTGTTTGATTTTCGGCCAACTCTGCAACCAAATGATAGCTCCTATCTTTCTTCCTTATCTTAATCTACTAACTCCTCAAAAAGAGCCTTAATTAGCATCAACACCTCCCTCCTTTATCAGCACAATATCCACATAATAAAAACATTAAAAATCCCCTATATTTTAGCCTTGTTGCCTCCCCCTTGCTCCCTTTTAAGTGCTGAAATTGGCCCAAAAACATGGGCTCCAAGAGGCCAACACTTGGGCCCTCCTCATGCACTAGTGACGCCACCCTTTGCCTTCCTTGTAGCGCCACCCACTTTGGGCCACAAGCCCACTTTGCTACTTTTGAACACAGATACCTACCGTTACAGCACTAGAGTGTCTACACAGGCATTTAATGAAGGCCTCATCCCATTTCTGAGCCCAATCTGGACCCCTAACCTTCAAATTAACAAATTAAACTTACAACACACAAAATGCACAGGCCCCCTAATTCAGGATGTTACAGTTCTACCCTCTTAAAATAAATTTCGGCCTCGAAATTTACCTGATCAGATGAGATAGGGATGCTGCCGCATAACATCCTCTGGCTCCCATGTCGCTTCCTCTACGCCGTGGTTTTGCCACAAAACCTTGACCAAAGGGACGGACTTCCTTCTCAACACCTTTACGTCTCGATCCAATATTTGCACTGGCTCCTCCTCAAAGGACAAGTCTGGCCTTACTTCAATCTCTTCCACTGGCACAATGTGCGATGGATCAGAACGATAACGTTTTAGCATCAAGACATGAAACACATCATGTATTTGCTCCAACTCTGAAGGCAACTCCAATCGATACGCCACTAGTCCCACACGTTCTAGCACCCGATAAGGTCCAATAAACCTAGGACTTAGTTTGCCCTTCCGACCAAACCTCATTACCTTCTTCCACGGTGACACCTTCAAAAAGACTTGATCTCCCACTGCAAATTCCAACTCCTTACGCTTAAGATCCGCATAAGATTTCTGCCGATCAGACTCTTCCTTCAACCGAGCCCTAATTAACTTAACTTTCTCTTACATTTTCGAAACCAGTTCGGGACCCAACACCTGACGCTCCCCCAACTCTGTCCAACAAGTAGGAGTACGACACCTCCGTTCGTATAACGCCTCATTAGGCGCCATGTGAATACTAGATTGATAGCTGTTATTGTACGCTAATTCTGCCAGAGGTAAATACTACTCCCAACTACCCCTGAAATCAATGATGCAACCTCTTAACATATCCTCCAGGATCTGGATTACCCTCTCAGACTGACCATCAGTCTGCGGATGAAAAGCGGTACTAAAGTCTAACCTTGTTCCCATTGCCTGATGTAGAGCCTTCCAGAATCGTGACGTGAATCTAGGGTCTCTATTTGATATGATCGACACAGGTACACCATGCAGTCTCACAACCTCAGCCACGTACAACTTAGCCAACCTTTGCAAAGAATAATCCACAGGAACTGGTATGAAGTGAGCAGACTTCGTCAACCGATCCACAATCACCCAAATCGAATCCTTTTTAGTGGACGTAAGAGGTAACCCACTAACAAAATCCATCGTGATTCTTTCCTATTTCCACTGCGGAATCTTCACCGGCTGCAACAACCCCGAAGGCAACTGGTGTCCCACCTTCACCTGCTGACACGTCAAACATTTACCTACGAATTCTGTTACCTCTCGCTTCAGACCTAGCCACCAGAATTGCTCTCGCAAATCCGGATACATCTTAACTCCTCTAGGATGCATAGCATATGGGCTACTATGCGCCTCCCGCAGAATCATCTGCCTTAACTCAACATCCTTCGGCATACAAATTCTCTTACGGAAACACAGAACCCCATCACCATTCAAACTATAGTCCTCTCCTTCACCACTTTGCACTTGCCGGAGTCGAGCACTCAAAACATCGTCTAAAAGTTGCTTTTCTTGGATCTGACTAGTCCACACTGGTCTCACTTGGAGTTCAGCTACCAAACTGCCATCCTCATACAGACTGAGATGAGCGAACATCGCCCTTAAATCTGCTATCGCCTTCCGACTCAACGCATCCGCCACCACGTTAGCCTTGCCCAGATGATATTCGATCGAGCAGTCATAGTCCTTCAAAAGTTTAATCCACCTACGTTGTCTTAGATTTAACTCCTTCTGGGTAAGGAGATACTTCAGGCTCTTATGGTCAGTGTAAATAACCGACTTCTCCCTGTACAAGTAGTGTCTCCAGATCTTCAGAAAGAACACTACCGCCGCCAATTCTAGATCATGCGTAGGGTAGTTCAACTCATGCGGTCTTAACTGTCGGAACGCATACGCAACCACCTTTCCATCTTGCATCAACACACACCCTAAACCTGTTTGTGACGCATCACAATAGACGGTAAACTCTTTTCTCGCCTCTGGCTGAATTAACACTAGTGCTTCTGTCAAAATTTTCTTCAGCTTCTCAAAGCTCTCCTGTTGTTTGTCGGTCCAAACAAACGGTACTCCCTTCCTCAACAACTTAGTTAGAGGTGCCGCAATTAATTAGAACCCCTCAACAAACCTCCTGTAATACCCTGCCAATCCTATGAAACTTCGAACCTCTACCACAGACTTCGGCAGTTTCCAATCCAATACAGCTTCTATCTTTCGAGGGGTCAACCCTAATTCCCTCTGTAGAAACCACATGTCCTAAGAAAGTTACTTCCCTTAGCCAAAACTCACACTTACTGAACTTAGCGAATAGCTACTTCTCCCTCAGCACTTGCAACACCACACGAAGATGTGCATCATGCTCCTCCTCGGACTTGGAATAAACCAGGATATCGTCAATGAACACCACAACAAACTGATCAAGGTATGAGTGGAACACCTGATTCATCATATCCATAAATGCTGCTGGTGCGTTCGTTAACCCGAACGGCATCACCAAAAATTCATAATGACCGTAGCGAGTTCGAAACGCCGTCTTATGAATGTCCCCTTCCTTTACCTTTAACTGATGATAACCTAACCTTAAATCTATCTTAGAGAAAACCGAAGCTCCTTTGAGCTGATTGAACATATCGTCAATTCTCGGCAGCGGATACTTGTTCTTAATCGTTAACTTATTCAGTTGGCGGTAGTCCACACACATACGCATGGATCCGTCCTTCTTCTTCACAAATAGGACCGACGCTCCCCATGGAGACACACTCGGTCGAATAAACCCTCGATCCAATAGTTCCTAGATTTGAGCTTTGAGCTCCACCAGCTCCTTCGGCGCCATTCGGTAAGGAGGAATGGGCACCAGAGCCGTACCTGGAAGTAGTTCTATTCCAAACTCCACTTCGCGATCCAGAGGTAATCCTGGCAGCTCCTCAGGGAAAACATCCGCAAAATCCTTTACTGTTATTACCCTATCGACAGTCACCTCCTTAGCGTCCAAAGCACTGATAAAAGCTAGAAATGCATTGCATCTTTTCCGAATCATCTTAACAGCCTTCAATGCAGATACCATGTTGGACAAATAATTCCTTCCTTCTCTTAACACAACCACCTCCCCGCCTTCCGGGGTACTCAAGACCATGCGCTTAGTCCCACAATCCAACTTAGCATGATGTTTAGTCAACCAATCCATTCCTAAGATAAAATCAAACTCTCCAAACGGTAATTCCATTAAGTCTGCCGGGAACACTACTCCTTGAGTCTCTAAAGGTAAGTTCCTAAATAGTTTGTCCACTACCCTAGATTGTCTTAAAGGACTAACCACAGTCATCTTCCTAGTAGTTGTTTCAGAGTCTATACTTAGGGTCTCAGATATCGAACATGCAACATAGGAGTGGGTTGACCCAATATCAATCAAGGCAAGAAAAAGGTTATCAGCAATAAGAAACGTACCGGTTATGACGTCCGGTGCGTCACCATCCTCCCGTCGATGAGCTGCATAAACTAGACCCGACTGCCTCGCGTCTATATTACCTGCACCCCTACCAGGTGCTCCACGACCCCGACCGAATCCACTTCCTTCTCTGACTGCGCCACGACCCCTCGGTACTGGCTGACCACCTCTCTTAACCTGATCAGAACCTCGTCCCGTGGGCTGTGCCTGATTCACCTGTGGACAGTCCTTAATCATATACTCCTTGGATCCACACCTGAAGCATCCACCTGTTCTCCTTCTGCACTCCCCATAATGTACCTTCCCACACGAAGGACATGCTCGATTCTGACCCGTCGGAGCACGAGCTAGCCCATCAGACCTAGGCCTTTTCTGAAAATTTTCCAGATGATCCCAACACCCAAAATTCCTCTTATTCCTATTCCTATCCTTATCCTTATTCAGTTTCTCGGTCCGTTTAACCTCCTCAGATATCTTAGCTTTCTCAACCAAAACCGCAAAGTCCCTCTCCCGCTGCGGTGCTACTAATACCCTCTGCTCATCCCTTAGTCCATTCTCGAACCGTACGCAACGCTCATAGTCAGTCGCCACAGTGCCTCAAGCGTAAAGCTCAACCACTGAAACTCCGCCTCGTATTCAGATACAGACTTACTTTCCTGTACCAAGTTCAGGAATGCCTTCCTCTGTGCATCTACATAGCTGGCCCCAATGTACTTTCCCTGAAATGACTCCTTAAAGAAATCCCAGTCAATCCGGTCTGCGATAGTACCCTCCTTTACCGTGAGCCACCACTGATAAGCCTCGTCTCGAAGAAGAGACACTACCCCCTTCAACTTCTCCTCTACAGTGAAGTCAAGGTCATCCATTATACGCTCACTTGCCTCTAACCAATACTCAGCTGTATTAGGGGCTACACCAGAAACACCCCTAAACATCTCTGCTCCATTGGCTCGGAGTCGTTCCGACACAGATTTTCGAGCTCCTGAATCCGTGCCTACGCCAGCAACTCTTTCAAGGACCCACAACATCGCCTGAGATACCGCATCATCTCTGGGTGCCTGGTCCCGAAATTCTCCCTCCACAACTGGCGGATCCAGCATCTCGTTTCCTGACCCATGGCCAGACCCTACCGGCTCTGACACGGTCATCCTACCCCTACCACGACCACGCGGCGGACGTCCTCAACCCCTTGTACTCATTCTTCCGATTATCGTTTATTTGATTAGAAATTTTATGAATTATTCACTCTTCCCACTGATTATCCACGAACAATCTTATGAAAAGTAGTTTTAAGAGTGATTTTTTTGAATTCGAACCTATCTACAGTTTCGGTCTCAAGTTTACCTCCTAATTTTAGAAACCACATACCTTCACACCTCAACATACATATCACATCCATGAAGTCACGTTCACCACATAAGGGTATTTTCGTCATTTCACTACCCAGGGGTTTTTCTGTAATTTCATTCTACAGGGTTTCTTTGTAATCTAGCAAAATAAAGTGTCTTGGGGATTTTCGAAATAGAGGTATATATATATATATATATTTTTTAAAATAGGGGTATTCTGGAGAATTGGATTTCAAAAGAATAATAGTGGCGTTCGGGTGTTTGTGGTTTTTGGTTGTTGTTGTGTGTTGTGTGTGTGTTTTTTTTAAAAAAAATTTCGTTGACTTTGTAAATCGGGGTATTTTCGTAAATTTGAGGGTATATTTGCAAATCATGGGTATCTTGGTATTTTTTCGAAAAAAAGGTATTTTGGTAATTTTGCAAATTTTGATAATTTCCAAATCAAGGGTGTTTTGGAAATTTTTTTCAAAACTAGGGGCATTTTAGTAATTTTGTGAAGATAGGATGGCTGGTCCCTTTCGGGTTTTAGTTATAGATTTTGGCACGTCAACAAATTCTCGTGGCTAGGGTGAACAGTCACTACGCACCAGGTAGGATTCCAACGAAGAGGAGGTGAGTCACTAGGACCGCTTAAGTACCAGGCTCTTCCGGATCCAATCCTAGACATGCGCATGCCTGTTGCCACACCCCAACCCAGCGACTTGTTCACGGGTTTGTTTAGTTGACTTAAGTCTTATGAGATTTAAGAAGTTGTTTAAGCTAAGCCTAGAGTCCATCAAGTTCTACTTTAAATGGTCTACATCCCATTAAGCCCATCAAGCCCACATACATATATAACACACAGTGAGTTCAGAATACTTACCTGGCGGACTTGGGCCGGAGACGCA
Source organism: Gossypium australe (assembly GCA_005393395.2). Lineage (NCBI taxonomy): Eukaryota > Viridiplantae > Streptophyta > Magnoliopsida > Malvales > Malvaceae > Gossypium > Gossypium australe. The sequence goes on along the minus strand of CM016619.1, from coordinate 88,209,199 downwards.
GGTGCCATGCCGAGAAAACCATCCTATGTTATTTATAAACATGCATGTTTCCAAAACCCATCTTTAGAAAATGTTTTGAGCCCAAAACACCAAAGTCGAGTTTTGAACCGAGCTCGGATACCAATTTGTAACACCCTAAACCCGGCCCAAACACCACGACCGGATCTGGCTTGTCACTAAGAAGATTTAGTAAAACATGTCGCATTTTTGGAAAAATATTTGTCGAGTTTAAACATTTATACTAGAAAACTTAATAATTTGATAATTTATATAAGATATAAATTCTATATGATGCCTTTATGAATAAAAAACTGAAAATATAAAGGTAATGGCCCATGGCCTTATTACAAGGAAATAATAAACCGAGTTAACTAAAAATATTAAGAATAAATGATTTTAACAAAGCCCTTCTTCTAAATCAAACAAACTCCTGCATGGCCACCTTGCGCTCCTCTCCAGCCCGGTCCGATGCACTAAGTGCTACCTGAAAAATGTTAAACAACGGGATGAGTCACGAGACTCAGTGTGCAAGCCTCGTGCACCATCAGATTGGGCCTTAACCCCACAGATCAGAATAACAGAATACCATATGACAGAAATTTATGCAAAGCCCAACCCAATCCTAGGTTTCCATCCGCTACACACCACCCTTACCTGCCAATCACACCGTTGGGGATTTCTACAATCAACCCACACCGCTACACACCATCGATGGCAGTCATGCTGCAGTTAGCTGCTCATCGTCAGAGTTGTGACATAGTCACCAGAACAGATCGTGGCAAAGCCATTACAACAGATCGTGGCAAAGCCACTACAACAGAACACTTCCCCTTTCATTAATCACCCAACCCCATGCATACATAGAAATCGGCATACATATAAAGCATATCATCTCAATAGAAACATTCACTCATGAATAACAGAAATCACTAACCTGGTGAATCGCCTTTACCCTCCTCGGGTTTTCAACCGTTATGCCGGGATTTCAGCATTTAATAGAATATAAACAGATTTATATACACATACTAACAGACAATCTAAATGGTGTGAGAAGTTACACACCTGATAACACGTAGTACTACTCTCTATATCGATACCCTCGCTAATCGGATCTACTGCCCTTTGTCTACAACTTTGCCCAAAAACCAGAAGAACGCGAAGATAAAGCTTCCCCTTCATTCGGCCAAGGATTATTATTTACCCGAATTTATATATTTAAATAAACAAATCTTCTTACCTAAATCGATTAGATCCCGGAAGTAGGGTGATTCAGGTGCTATCGATTTAGAAACCTATGCGATTAGATCCCCTTCAAATCCTGGAATGCTGCCCATACAAGAAAATACGAGATTAGCCAACTATTTAGCCATTCGGCTATGGTCTCCAAAAGCCAGAAAAGTTTGGAAAAAATAGCACAATCGACGCTTACCTCTACAGAAGGTTTCAGCTACTCCTTGCTGAAAGATTTGGCAATCACAGATGAAGATTGAAGCGTAGAAGATTAGAGATCTAGGAATTTCAGCTTTTAAGAAAATCCCGGAAAAGAGGATTCAGCTATGGAGGTCACTTCGGGAAAAAGGAACCGAATGGAATGGTACTAAGACTTAGAGATTTCGGCTACAAGAACAAACAAGAGCGTAGTTTCAGCTTTTAGTGAATGGGAGAATAACAACGGAGATCAAAAGATTCGGCTAAAAGAGAATTTCAAAGAAAAAGAAAGGGTGAGGGAGGTGGTGATTTTCGGCTTTTTGGAAGAGAAAAGATGAGAAAAGAAACAAATAAGATGCCTTCAAATTTTCGGCACACCCCTTGCCATACTAAACCGATTCTCTCCCCCTCTCTTGTGTTTGATTTTCGGCTAACTCTGTAACCAAATGATAGCTCCTATCTTTCTTCCTTATCTTAATCTACTAACTCCTCAAAAAGAGCCCTAATTAGCACCAACTCCTCCCTCCTTTATCAGCACAATATCCACATAATAAAAACATTAAAAATCCCTTATATTTTAGCAATGTTGCCATCCCCCCTTGCTCTCTTTTAAGTGCCGAAATTGGCCCAAAAACATGGTCTCCAAGCGGCCAACACTTGGGCCCTCCTCATGCACTAGTGACGCCACCCTCTGCCTTCCTTGTAGCGCCACCCACTTTGGGCCACAAGCCCACTTTGCTACTTTTAAACATAGATACCTACCGTTAGAGCACTAGAGTGTCTACACAGGCATTTAATCAAGGCCTCATCCCATTTCTGAGCCCAATCTGGACCCCTAACCCTCAAATTAACAAATTAAACTTACAACACACAAACTGCACAGGCCCCCTAATTCAGGATGTTACATGTATCATCTTGATCACTAGATATTCTGACAGAATCACGTGCTTGGGGTTTGATCATGTCATCACCTACATGAAGTATTAATTCTCTAGTACCCACATCAATAATGGTCCTAGCAGTTGCTAAAAAGGGTCATCCTAAAATTAAAGGAACATCACTATCCTCATTCATATCTAAAACAACAAAGTCTACTGGGAATATGAATTTATCAATTTTTACTAGCACATCTTCAATTATACCTCTAGGAACTCTAATGGTTTTATCAGCTAATTGAATACTCATCCTAGTTTGTTTTGGTTTCCTAAGATCTAATTGTTTAAACATTTTATAAGGCATAACATTGATACTTGCCCCTAAATTAGCTAAAGCATTATTAATAGATAAACCACCAATTAAACAAGGAATTGTAAAAATCCCTGGATCTTTTAACTTTCGTTGTAACATCCTGAAATTGTGGGGCTATGCATTTAATGTGTGGTTATGTTAAATGTGAGTGTTAGGGTCCAGAATGGGCTCAGGGTTGGGCAGAGGCCTTAATCGAATTTTCTGTTTGGACACTCTAGTGGAAAGCCTGGTAAGATAGGGCTTAAAAGATGTTATCTGTGTTTTGAAATACAAATGGGCTTGTGGCCCAGTGGCAAAGTGGCGCCACTTAAAAGCAGGGAAGTGGCGTCAACTGAGGAGGCCCAAATTTAAGTTGCATGAAGCCCAACTATTTTAATTAAAATTGGCATTAGGGTTTTATTCTCCCATTCTCTTCTTTATTTTCGGCATTTAGGGTTTTCATCTTCTCTCTTTTCCTCCTTTTTTGAATAAAAGCCGAAAACTCCCTTAAGCATTCTTTCTTTTCACATTTGTCTGCCATAGCCGAATCTGCCCTAGCCTTGCCGAAATTCTTCTTTTTCCTATATCATTCCTATCACTTCTTTACGTTTGATATTACTCTTTTCTCTCAATCATCTCCTTCTCAAAAATTGAAACTTTATAGATCTCTTGAGATCATCTTTTCTTTTTGACCTTCTCAAAAGCCGAAACTTCATAAATCTCTTGAGATCATCTTTTCTTTTTGATCTTCTTAAAAGCTGAAATCTTCTAGGAGTTGCCGAATTTTTTGTAAAGGCAGGTAGGTGACGATTTCTTCTGATCTATTCTTTTTCTCTTTCGATTTTTAGAAGACAAAGCCGAAAGGCTAATGGATTAATGGTTTGATGTTTTCTTGTTGGGCGACATTCGGGAATTGAATTAGATCGCTTAGATCTAAAAGCCAAAACCGTTAGTCTCTGAACTTCATATCTCTCTTTTCGGGATTTCAAGATAAGGGTTCTCGTTCGATTCTCGTTAGATTTGCTATCGTAATTGTGATCTTAACCATATGTTATGATGGTAGCAACTGATAAGGTCTTTTGATGGAATCAAATATCGATCAGGCGAAGGAGGGGATTGGATCTGTTAAACCAATTTCCTAAGTTTAAGAAACGCGCGGTGTTTGCTGTTCGAGATTGGCCACCGAGTTGTGGACCGGCTTCGGAACAACATCTTAGACAGATAGCAGTCGTATCGGCTTCTGATAGTGTCGACATAGAAATTCTCGCTTGTCTGTAATTACGTGTGCAGATCTCTAACACACTAATTAATCTATACTAAATATATGTTATAGGCTAAAAGCCGGTAAAAGGCTGTAGAGTAATCTGTACTAAATATATGTTATGGGCTAAAAGCCGGAAAAAGGCTGTATAGACAGTCGAATTACCCAAAAAGGGTAGGCAAGGGATGCCATGTACGTAATCATAGAAACTTCTCTATGTGTATCGATGTATGTGATAGACTGTGAACTTTTAAGTAGTATATTGTTTTGATTTGCATGTATGTATGCATGGGATGGGGTTGATATGATGAAGGGGAAGAGCATGTTAATAGGTCACTTGGTGATCAGTGGTTAAACCACAAATTATAAAGTTAGGTCACAATAGTGATCGGTGGCTAAGCCACGTTAAATTTATTCCTGACATATAGGAATAGGAAGCATGGCTGTCGATATAGTGTGTAGCGGTTGGTGGGTTGATTGTAGAAATCCCCGAGGTGTGTTGGTTGGTACAGGCTGGTGTGTAGAGGATGGACTATTAGGTTTGGGTTGGGCCATGTTGCATGTAAATATTTTGTTGCCATTGTGTATGGGCTAAGGCCCATAATGTGTTTGTGGGCCTCAAGCCTTTGATGTGTTTTCGGGATTTGCACACTGAGTCTTGGTGACTCACCCTTTTATTTTTCCTGACTTTTCAGATGAGCAGTAGATTGTGGACATGGGAGCCGAGGCGGACTCGAGGGCCATCAAGTTTTTATTTCCATAAATTATTTTCGGTTTTTCTTTAAGTTTAATTTTGGGACCATTTATGTAATAAGGCTCCATAGCTTAGGTTATCGATTTATATGTGATAATGTTTATATTTTGAATTTGTTTTAAAGACCTAATTCTTATAAGTAATGAAATGGGAATTTCAAACACGTTTAACGCAAAGATATGCTTATTTTAAAAAAAAAAGCTACAAAGGTTTTCTACAAATAGCACGTATTTATCAAATACCCACTTAAACAAACCGAGATTTCAAATCCCTTCAAAGAGAAGTTTTCAACTGTTAACCCGTAGCATACCGGATTTGGTCGTAGCGTTTGGGCCGGGTTTGGGGTGTTACATTCGTGGTAGTTTATTTTGTAAAATTTCTGAGCACACTGAATTTAGCTCCACATGTGACGCATCGTCTAACTTTCATTTGTTTGTCAAAGCTATTTTAAGAATTTTTTTGAATTGGGAATCTGTGAAAGGGCATCAAGAACCGGTAAAATAATATGTAATTTTTTTAAAAGTTTAAGAAATTTACCGAATTGTTCATCTCTGCGGTCTTTCTTCGTTGCGTTGGGATATGGCACACGAGGTTGGTATTCTGTACTTACCAGTTTTGAGTTTTTATGGCTCACCTCAACCTTATCTTTATCTGCCACGGTTTCTTACCTCGGTTTTGGTGCGTCCAACCCTTCACTTTCGTGAGCAGTTATAGCATGACGTTGCTTTTTTGGGTTAATTTTAGTGTTGCTTGGCAAGCTACCTTGTGGTCATTCAGAGATCAGCTTAGCAAGCTGACTTAATTGGTTCTCAAGCCCTTGAATCGATGCTTGCTGATTTTTAAGTGCTATTTCGGTGTTTTGGAAATGAGTTTCTGACACCGCGATGAATTTTGTTAGCATCTCTTCAAGATTTGGCTTTTTCTCTTGTGGGTAGGGTTGTTGTTGAAAGCCTGGGGGGTTGTTATCTCTGATTTCCTTGACCACACCATGAGAAATTTGGGTGGTTCCTCTAACCTAGATTATAAGTGTTACTATATGGGTTACTTTGAGGTCTAGAATTATTACCCATATAGTTCATCTGTTCGCTATCAATGCCAGGGTTGTAGGATGGATATTCTATATTATTCACTCCTCCTCCATTCGTATCGTACTGCATAACTGGATGTACCTACGAAGAACCACACAAACTATCAATCTTTTTACTTAAAAGTTCTATCTGGTTTGATAGCATGGCTACGACGTCGAGGTTGAAAACACCGGCTGCCTTTGTTAGCTTCGTCCTCATAACTTGCCACTGATAGTTACTCAGTGACATCCCTTCAATGAATTCATAGGTAGCCTCAGGTGTTTTGTTGTTAAGTGTACCACTGGCGGCTGCATCAATCACCTGCCTAGTTGAGGGGTTCACACCATTGTAAAAGGTTTGAACCTGTAGCCACAAAGGTAACCCATGGTGAGGGCGTCTCCTTAGTAGATCCTTATATCTCTCCCATGCATCGTAGAGTGTTTCTAAATCCATCTGTACAAAATAAGAAATATCATTCCTCAACTTAGCGGTTTTAGCCGACGAAAAATATATAAGTAAAAATTTTTCAGTCATTTGTTCCCATGTACTGATTGACCCTCGTGGTAACGAGTTCAACCACTATTTAGCTTTGTTTCTCAATGAAAAGGGAAACAACCGAAGCCAAATGGCATCATCAGAAACGCCATTAATTTTGAAGGTATCGTAAAATTCCAGGAAATTTGCTAAGTGATTGTTTGGATCCTCATCCTGCAAACCATCAAACTGAACAAATTGCTGAATCATCTAAATAGTAATAGGTTTTAATTCAAAAGTATATGCAGCAATAGCAAGTCAACAATACTTGATTTAGTTCCTATTAAATTAGGTTTATCATAATCATACATAGTACGAGGAGCAGGATTTTGATTCAACGGATTTGCGGCAACCACAGGAGGTAGCGGATTATTGTCGGCTATCTCCTCGGTAGTATTTGTGTTGTTTTCTTTCTCTTCCTCTATGTATTGTAGACTTCGCCTTATCTCCCTATGATTTCTACGAACGGTACCTTTTATATCACTGTCAAAAAGTAGTGGTCTTAACGGGTTCCTTCTAGTCATAAACTAAAAGTTCCTGCCAGAAGCAAAGAAAGAAAAATTAGAAAAGTAGAAAATAAAAGGTCAAAATTAAATTGCTAAAAATAAAAAAAAATGGCTAAAGTAATAAAAATTTAGTGTTCCTAATATCTTAGTCCCCGGCAATGGCGCCAAAAACTTGATGGGCTCGAAACTAACTAATATTTAAGGAAAGCGCACCTATCGAATAGTAGTATAGTTATGGTGAGTCTGAAATATCGTATCCTCAATGACTAAAATTACTAGTAATAACTATCTTCTTATTATCTAGCCTAATAATTAAAAGGGGAATTGTTTTAATCTAATTTTTAACTAACTAATTGACTATGAACGCGATAGAGAAAGAATTAGGAAAATACTTTTTAGACAACTTTATGAGATAGGCAATACCTAAAGAAGAATCCACCTAGACTTCACTTATTACTTTTGATTCATATGATTTATTCACTTGACTTAATCCGTAGAAATCCCTGATTTATGTTAATATCTCTTTCAAGACTAAAAACAACTGACTCTAGGTTGATTAATTGAAATCTCTTTCTAATTAAAACCCCTATTATCGCATTAACTCGATCTATGGATCCCCTTATTAGATTTGACTCTAATCTAGCAAATTTATGTCACCCAATTTCTAGGGTTGCAATCAATTCCGCTTAATTATGTTGATCTACTTTTAAACAGGGACTTTTGCTCCACTAAATAAGCATATTCGACTTGAATGAATAACCTGAATTATCAAAACAAGAATAAGAACTCACAATTAAGAATAAGAACAAATATTTATCTTATAAATCAAATAGTAATAAGATCTGTCTTAGGTTTCACCCCCTTAGGTATTTAAGGGATTTAGTTCATACTAATAGAGGGAAACATCTTAAAATAGGAAAAACAACAAAGCATAAGAAAACCCAAAAACTTCAAGAGAAATTGATAGGAGATCTTCAGTCTTGATGAAGATCCTTCTTCCGAGCTGCTCCTGACAGCTGTCTTCGAGTATTTTCTGCCTTCTACTCGACGTCCTTTTAGGTTACCCCCTAGGGTGTTTATATAAGCTTTGGAACACCTTTCTTGGCCCACAAGTAACCTTTTCTGAATAGGATTAAACCTGGTTTTGGCAAGGACACGCCCGTGTGACACGCCCGTGTGACACGCCCGTGTTTGATGGCCTTAGGCCGTGCTCACTTCTGCTCGCCATACACGGCCGTGTGATCTTCCCGTGGATGATAGTCCAGGCCGTGTTTGATCCTGCTCGTGACACACGGCTATGTTCAATGGTCCAGGCCGTGTTGATTTCCTAGGTAGGCCCATTTTGCCCCTTTTTGGCCCGTTTCTCGATCTTTTTGACTTTCTGAGCTCTCCTGAGTATAAAACATGAAATTAAGGGATTAGGAGCATCGAATTCATCAAATCTAATGAAAAAGCATCCAAAAATAAGCCAAGCATAGGGTTAAAATATGTGTAATTTATGGTTTATAAGTAATCTAGCCATTGAAATGGCTAGTAATGGTTTATTTTGGTATATTTGTAAGGCATTATATCATGATAAACACGTATGTGTTAAGTATGATTGATTAAATAATGTTATGTATAGATTAAATCAAGGTAAGATTATAAACATGTATGTTTGCAATGATACAACATATTAAATGTTAAAATTTGCTTGAATTCAATACTTGAATTGGTTGGTATATGAATGTAAGTTTTGATGTAGGTTCATAGCAAAGTTTTGGATGAGAAATGAAGCTAGAAATGACTTTATTTTGTCCACATGGGCAGACAAACGGGCGTGTGTCTTGACCGTGTGTGACACACGGCCTGGTACATGGGCGTGTGACTAGGCCGCGTGTCCCCTGCTCTTAAATTTGAGAAACAGAATGCTACTCGGGCAGAAACAAGGGCGTGTGTCTCAACTGTGTGTGCTACACGGCTTGGTACACAGGCGTGTGGCTGGCCGTGTGGTGCAAGTCAGAGAGTGACACGGGGTCAAACACGGCCTGTGACATGGGCGTGTGCCCTGACCACACGGGTATGTGTGCCCTGCATCTTGGAAATTTTTTGAATTCTCACAAATAATTTATGAGTTCTCGGTTTAGTCCAGACTCGATTCTAATACTTATATTGGGCCTCGAGGGTCCATTTAAGGGAAGTTGTGAATAATCTCGGTAAATGAATAGTAATTGATGTGAATTATTCGTAAATGTTCTAAATGTAACATCCTTAAATAGGGGCTATTATGTTTGAACTGTTTGCATGTGTATGGCTTGATTGTGTTATTAAGTAAGGTGTTCTAGGGTCTAGGTATAAGCCACGGGTAGGCCCGAGCTATAGGAAAAATTTTGTTTTTAAGCTTTGGTTAAGGGGAGCTGAAGGAGCTAGGGGTTAAGAATATTCCGTGGTAAATTTAAGCACAAGAATTTCCTTGGTAAAGTGGCAAGGAGGAGCCACTTAAGGCCTTAGGCAGTGACGCCACAAGCAGGGGAATGAGAGCTTGGGTTCGAGCTGCAGAGATCCCTTGCTGATAATTCTTTTTGACGCCAAAGAGGGGAGAGTTGTGCTCAGCTCAAACTCTGACAGGATAACTGTTGAATAAGTCAAATTGATTTGAACAGGTGGAGAAGAGAGAATTTAGGAGTTTGACTAATTCAAACTCATTTGAACAAGTGGCCAGGATAAATTTGAGCAGTTGGCCGAATTTGAACTCTAGTGTGAGGAGGAGTAATCGGTTGGGAGTTTAGAGGGGGTGCCGAAATTCCTTAGTTAGCTAGGTGGACATTTTCGACTAGCAAAGGCCTTGATGCATTCGGTTGAGAAGTAAAACCGAAACCCCTTTTTGCACTTGCCGATTTCTTCCCTTAATGCACCATTTGAAGAAAAAGCCGAAAGCTTCTTAGGCCATTGTCGAAATTCCTTAGAAACCTCTTAGGCCGAATCCCTTTCACTTCATCTTCTCCTTTTCTTTCATATTTGTTCAAAACCCCATCAACATCTCTTCTTCAGAAATCGACAACCTCCTTTTATCTTCATCCTCTCTTGTGTCGAAAGTCCATCAACCATCTCTTGATTGTTGCAAAGCCGAATCTTCTTTGATTGCCTTACTTAAGCCATAGCTGAAGCACCTTGATCACTCTACCCCATTGCCGAAATCTCTTTACTCTCCTCTTCTTATTGCAACATTTTGGCCAAATATCAACCAAGGGTAGATCTCTTTGGTCTTCTGCTCTGATCGGTTTTGGAGTGCGTAAGTGTTCTAGGCCGAATCTCCATTATTTTCTTCTTCTTTTCTCTGTCGACTTACATAGAACAAAAGTCAAATTTCGGCATTTATCTTGGTTCTCATTCCACTATGAAATTGGTTTCACCTAGGATCTTCGGGACTTTGAAGCAGTGGATCGTGGACACTTACTCTCTACCAATCGGTTTGTTGGAGATTGTGGGAAGACGTGTTATCGAGTGCTTCGGGATTTAATTAGAGCACGAAAGGCGGTAAGGTAAGGATTATGGTTGTGCGTTAACCCTTCGGGATTTGCTAGTATAGCCGAATGGCCTCTTTATTAATGATCTTGGTTTGGCTGAATATAGGAAAAGGGGATCTAATGCGTTAGATCGGGATCTTCGGGAGTCAGTAATCGCGTTAGTAACCAGGTGTGTAACTTGCACACTTCATAATTAAGTAAATATGCTAATAACCTAAACATGTTAACAGCCGGAAATTGTATAGATCTTGATATGATGCCTTTATGGGTATGAGCATGGATTTCAGGTAAGTCCATTTTTGGATGAGATTATGCTATATGATGCTTGATGCTATAATCTACGTTATAATCAATATATGGTTACTATTAAAGCATGTTGGCATGATTTATATACGTATTGCATGATTACGGGTGATATGAGAGGAGGGGGAAGATTGATATCTGTGACTTTGGGTCACCAGTGGTTTGGCACCACCAGTGGTTTGGTACCACAGTTAATATACGTGACTTTGGGTCACCAGAGGTTTGGCACCTCATAGTGACTCGTCCCAGTGGCTTCGTACCACAATGGGTTGGCCCCACATTTGATAAACGAGATTGTCGCCAGTGATTTGGTATCACAACGTGGGTTGGCCCCACATATGGATTATTAGTGACTTTGGGTCACCAGTGGTTTGGCACCACCAGTGGTTTGGTACCACACGGGGTAGAAAACGAAGTTGTGGATGGCTAGGTTTGGGTGCATGATATGTTGCTTGATTATGATTTGTGTAAGCATGTTGCAATAATCGGGATGGGGATTATGCACTGAGTCTTGGTGACTCACCTTCTCCCTTATCTTTTCAGGTGATTCGTAGATCGCGGATTTAGGAGCCGGGTGGACTCGAGGTGGCCATGCGATATTTGCTTCGATTTTACATGGACTTTTAACTTGGGTACTTTACTTTAATTTTCAGTTTTTATTTGGGTTTTGTAATAAGGCCATCGGTTATTTTTATTTTGGATTATTTTATCTGCTTTAGATTTGATTTCAAATATGACTAAGTAAATTACTTGATTTGTTTTAATAACCTGAAATACAAAGTTTTCTAAACTATAATACGCGACGGGTTTTCTAAACTTTACCATCGGGTAATACAATTCACATGATAACAAAGCCAACTTAAATGATTTTCAAATCTAAGTCTTTCCAAAACTCAAACGCAAACGGTTTTAAATTAATCAAGTTAATTTTATTCGGGTTTTAATAAACGTGAGTGTTTTAAGTAATGAATGGCAAAATGTCTTAAAAGAGAATTATTTCCGGGTTTTCCAAAACAACAAAACGTTTTCACTATACATACGCAGGATTTCTCCAATACAAAGCAATAAAAGAGTTTTACGCTGAATTTAAACCGACAACTTGTTTTCTTCGAAACGTTTTCACTCTGTGACATGCCAGATTCAGTCGTGATGTGTTGGACGGGTTTGGGGTGTTACATTTTTGGTATCAGAGCCCAGTTTCAAAAGCTCGGCTGTGGGCCCGAGGCCCAAAATGTTTTAAAGTATGGTTTCAAATAGTTTTTGATTGAAAATACATGGTTTGAAACGCATGGCACTGAGTCTCCGGCACCAATCCGCCCAGGTAAGTACCCCTAACTGATGTTTGCATATGACTATGATTATGAAGATAGATGATGAATAGTATTAGTGGACTACTCTAGAGATGAAAACCTATAGGATTCTATGAACTCGCGGAAAACAAAACTCTTTAAAGAATTGTTCATAAGACTGTGCCTTAATAATAGTGGAATAAAGACTGACGCAGAAAACTTTTAAATTAGATAAGTCGAGATATTAGACATGAGCACTCGAGGTCGAGGTCGTAATACACGTGGACGCGGTCGAGGTAGGATGGCTGTGTCTGAACCAGTGGGGTCTGGTCAGGGGTCGGAAAATGAGATACCACCACCACCAGCTGCAGGTGTTGAGTTTCAGGATCAGACGGGGGATGACGCAGTGTCGCAGGTAATGCTGCGGGTTCTTGAGAGAGTAGCTGGGGCAGGTGGAGGTGCGGGAGCTCGAAAATCTGTATCTGAGCGACTCCGAACAAATAGAGCTGAGGTATTCCAAGGTGTTTCTGGTGTGGGGCCCAATACGGTTGAGTATTGGTTGGAGGCGACAGAGCGAATCATGGACGACTTAGATCTAACTGCTGACGATAAACTGAAAGGGATAGTGTCGCTTCTTCGGGATGAGTCATATCAGTGGTGGCTCATGGTTCAGGATAGTGCTGCAGCGGATGATCTCACGTGGGACTACTTTAAGGCAGCTTATCAAAAGAAATATATTGGATCTAGCTACATTGATGCGCAGAGGAAGGCATTTTTGAGACTGGTTCAGGGGAGTAAGTCTGTGTCAGAGTACGAGGTAGAATTTTTAAGGTTGAGCCGGTATGCTCAAGGTATCGTAGCTACGGAGCACGAGCGATGTGTCAGGTTCGAGGACGGACTGAGGGATGAGCTGAGATTGCTGATTGCTCCACAGCAGGAGCGAGAGTTTGCCGTGTTAGTAGAAAAGGCTAAGATAGCCGAAGGGATAAAGGAATCTGTGAGGCAGAGTCATGACAGGAATAGACATAAGAGAGGTTTTGGATCAGCTGGGTCGGTTGGTAATTCTCAGAAAAGGGCTAAGCATGGTAGGCCGAATCAATCGGGGAGGCTTGTTACTGCTAATCAAGGACCAGCGCAGTGTAATCGGTGTGGGAAATCCCATTGGGGAGAATGTTGGACTGGTGGAAAAGGATGCTTCGAGTGTGGGTCGCTGGATCATCATGTGAAAGATTGTCCACGGAAGTTAGCCAGGATTCAGTCTAAGGGTCAGGGCCGTGCTCAGTTCAGGAATGAGGGACCACAACCGCAGAGGGGTCGTGGTTCTGGTAGAGGAGGTAATGGTTCTGGTCGGGGCCGCGGAGCACCGGGTAGAGGTGCAGGCAACACTAAAGCAAGATAACCTGGATTGGTCTATGCAGCGAGGTGTCGAGAGGAGGGCGACGCACCGGACGTCATAACCGGTACACTCTTAATCTTTGGACTACCTTATACTGCTTTGATTGATGTGGGTTCGACGCATTCGTATGTTGCTAGTAGCATAGTAGAGACCATGAACTTAGACTCTGAGATTACTTCTAGGGAGATGATAGTAATTAGCCCTCTAGGTCACTCTGCAAAAGTAAATAAGCTGTATAGGGATGTACCCCTAGAACTTCAGGGGGTAGTGTTTGTGGCTGATCTGATGGAACTGCCGTTTGGGGAGTTCGATCTGATTCTTGGGATGGACTGGCTGGTGAGGTACCAAGCGAGTTTGGACTGCGCGGCTAAGCGCATGGTTTTGAAAACAGTTGAAGGTGAAGAAGTGGTGATGATAGGTAATAGAAGAGATTATCTATCCAACATGGTGTCTGCTTTGAAAGCTGAGAAAATGGTCAGGAAGGGTTGTGAGGCGTTTATGGTTCATGTGTGTGCCTTGGAGGCCAAAGGAGTCAGCTGTAGAGAATGTCCGAATTGTGAAGGAATTTGTCGACGTATTTCCAGAAGTACTTCCGGGTCTGCCTCCGGATCGGGAAGTTGAATTTGGTATAGATTTGTTACCCGGAATTGCGCCAGTGTCTATTGCCCCGTATAGGATGGCGCCGAAAGAATTGGTAGAACTGAAGGCTCAGATTCAGGAGTTGTTGGACTGGGGTTTTATTCGGCCAAGTGTTTCGCCTTGGGGAGCACCTGTGCTCCATGTTAAGAAGAAGGATGATACAATGCGGATGTGTATAGACTACCGCCAGTTGAATAAGCTGACGATCAAGAACAAGTATCCGTTGCCGAGGATAGACGACTTGTTTGATCAGCTTAAGGGTGCATCAGTTTTCTCGAAGATTGACCTAAGGTCGGGGTATCATCAGCTAAAGGTGAAAGAGGCTGATATCCACAAAACGGCATTTCGCACTCGGCATGGGCACTACGAGTTTCTGGTAATGCCGTTTGGGTTGACTAACGCACCGGCAGCATTCATGGACATGATGAATCGGGTGTTTCAGCAGTTTTTGGACCAGTTTGTCGTGGTGTTTATAGACGACACATTTTTATACTCAAAATCTGAAGAGGAGCATGATGCGCATTAACGGATAGTGTTGCAGATTCTGCGAGAGAAGCAGTTATTTGCCAAGTTCAGTAAGTGCGACTTCTGGCTTAGGGAGGTGACTTTCTTGGGGCACGTGGTGTCAGCTGAAGGGATTAGAGTGGATCCTTGCAAGATTGAGGCAGTGTTAGACTGGAAACCACCTAAGTCGGTTGCAGAGATTCGAAGTTTTCTAGGTCTGGCAGGGTATTACCGAAGATTTGTAGAGGGATTTTCTTTGATCGCAGCACTGTTGACCAAGTTACTGAGGAAAGAAGTTCCGTTTGTATGGTCAGAAAGACAGCAGGAAAGTTTCGACAAGTTGAAGAAGATTCTGACTGAAGCTCCGATTTTGATTCAGCCTGAGGCAGGAAAGGAATTCACGGTATATTGTGATGCATCGCATACTGGCTTGGGATGTGTGCTGATGCAGGAAGGGAAGGTAGTGGCATATGCATCTCGACAGCTGAGATCGCATGAGGTTAACTATCCGACACATGACTTGGAGTTGGCTGCAGTGGTTTTCGCCTTGAAGATTTGGAGGCACTACTTGTACGGAGAGAAGTCGATAGTCTACACGGATCATAAGAGCCTGAAATACCTTCTGACTCAGAAAGACTTAAATTTGAGGCAACGCAGATGAATTGAGATGTTGAAGGACTACGACTGTTCAATTGAGTATCATCCGGGCAAGGCTAACGTGGTAGCGGACGCGTTGAGCCGTAAGGTAGTGTCGGACCTGAGAGCGATGTTTGCTCATCTTAGCTTATATGGCGACGGGAGCTTATTAGCGGAATTGCAGGTTAAGCCGACTTGGGTAGAGCAGATTAAAGAGAAATAGTTAGTGGATGAAGGTTTGAATGCTCGGAGGTTGCAAGTGCAGAGTGGTGGTTTGGAAGGGTATAGTTTGACCAGCGATGGTGTATTATGTTTTCAAGGGTGAGCTTGTATACCGAAGGACGTCGAGTTAAGGCAGAGGATTCTTCAGGACGCTCATAGCAGCCCATATGCTATGTACCTTGGAGGTAGCAAGATGTACCGGGATTTGTGAGAGCAGTTTTGGTGGCCAGGGTTGAAACGGGAAGTAACTGAGTTTGTGGGTAAATGTTTAACGTGTCAGCAGGTCAAAGCTGAGCATCAGTTGCCGTCGGGTTTACTTCAGCCGGTGAAGATTCCACAGTGGAAGTGGGAAAGGATCACGATGGACTTTGTCAGCGGACTGCCCCTTACGCCTAGTAGGAAGGACTCAGTCTGGGTGATTGTGGACTGTTTGACGAAATCAGCTCATTTCATACCGGTAAGGGTTGATTACTCGCTTCAAAAGTTAGCTAAGCTGTATGTGGCAGATATAGTGAGGTTGCATGGTGTGCCAGTGTCGATTATCTCGGATAAGGATCCCAGATTCACGTAAGGTTCTGGAAAGCGTTGCATCAGGCGTTGGGTACGCGGTTAGATTTTAGTACGGCATTTCATCCGCAGACAGACGGACAGTCGGAAAGGGTTATACAGATTTTGGAAGATATGCTGAGGGGCTATGTTTTGGACTTCAGAGGCAGTTGGGAAGAATTTCTACCGTTAGCTGAATTCACATACAACAATAGCTACCAGGCAAGCATTAAGATGGCACCATATGAGGCGTTGTATGGTAGGAAGTGTCGTACACCTACATGCTGGACAGAGTTGGGTGAGCGTCAGATGTTGGGTCCAGAGTTGGTTACAGAAACTGAGGATAAGGTCAAGTTGATTCAGGCTCGTTTAAAGGAAGCTTCGGACAGGCAGAAGTCATATGCCGATCTTAAGCGGAGAGATATAGAGTTTGCAGTGGGTGACAGGGTTTTCTTGAAGGTCTCGCCATGGAAGAAAGTGTTGAGATTTGGAAGGAAAGGCAAGCTAAGTCCAAGGTTTATTGGCCCATATAGGGTGTTGAGACGAGTGGGACCGGTAGCTTATCAGCTCGAGTTGCCAGCGGAGCTGAGTCAGATAGATGATGTGTTTCACGTCTCCATGCTTAGGCGCTACCATCCGGATCCATCGCATGTTGTATCGGTGGAGGATATTGAGGTGATCCCAGATTTGACCGTAGAAGAGGAACCAGTGCAGATTCTAGGTCGGGATGTGAAAGTATTGCGCAAGAAGTCAGTTCCATTACTGAAGGTATTATGGCGAAATCATGGCGTGGAAGAAGCTACGTGGGAACCAGAAGATGTGATGAGGTAGCAATACCCTCAACTCTTTTGATCAGGTAATTTCGAGATCGAAATTATTTTTAAGGGGGGTAGAACTGTAACATCCTTAAATAGGGGCTATTATGTTTGAACTGTTTGCATGTGTATGGCTTGATTGTGTTATTAATTGAGGTGTTCTAGGGTCTAGGTATAAGCCAAGGGTAGGCCCGAGCTATAGGAAAAATTTTGTTTTTAAGCTTTGGTTAAGGGGAGCTGAAGGAACTAGGGGTTAAGAATATTCCGTGGTAAATTTAAGCACAAGAATTTCCTTGGTAAAGTGGCAAGGAGGCCACTTAAGGCCTTAGGCAGTGACGCCACAAGCAGGGGAAGGGGAGCTTGGGTTCGAGCTGCAGAGATCCCTTGCTGATAATTTTTTTCGACGCCAAAGAGGGGAGAGTTATGCTCAGCTCAAACTCTGACAGGATAACTGTTGAATAAGTTAAATTGATTTGAACGGGTGGAGAAGAGAGAATGTAGGAGTTTGACTAATTCAAACTTGTTTGAACAAGTGGCCAGGAGAAATTTGAGCAGTTGGCTGAATTTGAACTTTAGTGTGAGGAGGAGTAATCGGTTGGGAGTTTAAAGGGGGGTGCCGAAATTCCTTAGTTAGCTAGGTGGACATTTTCGACTTGCAAAGGCCTTGATGCATTCGGTTGAGAAGCAAAACCGAAACCCCTTTTTGCACTTGCTGATTTCTTCCCTTAATGCACCATTTGGAGCAAAAACCGAAAGCTTCTTAGGCCATTGTCGAAATTCCTTAGAAACCTCTTAGGCCGAATCCCTTTCACTTCATCTTCTCCTTTTCTTTCATATTTGTTCAAAACCCCATCAACATCTCTTCTTCAGAAATCGACAACCTCCTTTTCTCTTCATCCTCTCTTGTGCCGAAAGTCTATCAACCATCTCTTGATTGTTGCAAAGCCGAATCTTTTTTGATTGCCTTACTTAAGCCATAGCCGAAGCACCTTGATCACTCTACCCCATTGCCGAAATCTCTTTACTCTCCTCTTCTTATTGCAACATTTTGGCCGAATATCAATCAAGGGTAGATCTCTTTGGTCTTCTACTCTAACCGGTTTTGGAGTGGGTAAGTGTTCTAGGCCGAATCTCCATTATTTTCTTTTTCTTTTCTTTGTCGACTTACATAGAACAAAAGTCGAATTTCGACATTTATCTTGGTTCTCATTCCACTATGAAATCGGTTTCATCTAGGATCTTCAGGACTTTGAAGCAGTGGATCGTGGACACCTACTCTCTACCAATCAGTTTGTTGGAGATTGTGGGAAGACGTGTTATCGAGTGTTTTGGGATCTGATTAAAGTACAAAAGGCGGTAAGGTAAGGATTATGGTTGTGCGTTAACCCTTTGGGTTTTGCTAGTATAACCGAATGGCCTCTTTATTAATGATCTTGGTTTGGCTGAATGTAGGAAAAGGGGATCTAGTGCGTTAGATCGGGATCTTCGGGAGTCATTAATCGCATTAGTAACCAGGTGTGTAACTTGCACGCTTCATAATTAAGTAAATATGCTAATAACCTAAACATGCTGAGAGCCGGAAACTGTATAGATCTTGATATGATGCCTTTATGGGTATGAGCAAGGATTTCAGGTAAGTCCATTTTTGGATGAGATTGTGCTATATGATGCTTGATGCTATGATCTATGTTATAATCGATATATGGTTACTATTAAAGCATGTTGGCATGATTTATATACGTATTGCATGATTACGGGTGATATGAGAGGAGGGGGAAGATTGATATCTATGACTTTGGGTCACCAGTGGTTTGGCACCACCAGTGCTTTGGTACCACAGTTAATATATGCAATTTTGGCTCACCAGAGGTTTGGCACCTCATAGCGACTCGTCCAAGTGGCTTCACACCACAGTGGGTTAGCCCCAATTTGATAAACGGGATTTTCGCCAGTGATTTGGTATCACAACGTGGGTTGGCCCCACATATGGATTATTCGTGACTTTGGGTCACCAGTAGTTTGGCACCACATCATTATTGATATCAGTGACTTTGGGTCACCAGTGGTTTGGCACCACCAGTGGCTTGGTACCACACGGGGTAGAAAACGGAGTTGTGGATGGCTAGGTTTGGGTGCATGATATGTTGCTTGATTATGATTTGTGTAAGCATGTTGCAATAATCGGGAGGGGGATTATGCACTGAGTCTTGGTGACTCACCTTCTCCCTTATCTTTTCAGGTGATTCGTAAATTGCGGATTTAGGAGCCGGGTGGACTCGAGGTGGCCATGTGATATTTGCTTCGATTTTACATGGACTTTTGACTTGGGTACTTTACTTTAAATTTCGATTTTTATTTGGGTTTTGTAATAAGGCCATCGGTTATTTTTATTTTGGATTATTTTATCTGCTTTAGATTTGACTTCAAATATGACTAAGTAAATTACTTGATTTGTTTTAATAACCTGAAATACAAAGTTTTCTAAACTATAATACGCGACGGGTTTTCTAAACTTTACCATCGGGTAATACAATTCACATGATAACAAAGCCAACTTAAATGATTTTCAAATCTAAGTCTTTCCAAAACTCAAACGCAAACGGTTTTAAATTAATCAAGTTAATTTTACTCGGGTTTTAATAAACGTGAGTGTTTTAAGTAATGAATGGCAAAATGTCTTAAAAAAGAACTATTTCCGGGTTTTCCAAAATAACAAAATGTTTTCACTATACATACACAGGATTTCTCCAATACAAAGCAATAAAAGAGTTTTACGTTGAATTTAAACCGGCAACTTGTTTTCTTCGAAACGTTTTCACTCTGTGACATGCCAGATTCGGTCGTGGTGTGTTGACCGGGTTTGGGGTGTTACACTAAAAGCTTCGGTAATGCTTTGTAACCTTGTTCTGGTAATAGACACAGGTTAGGGGTGTTACATTTATTGGTATCAGAGCTACGGTATAGCCAATTCTCGGATTGAACATAGCAAGTATGAGTTTAGCTATACATTCCATTATATAATTTGTGATAGTGTGATATCTCCTAACCATTTTAAATGTGTTTTTCATACAGTAATGTCATCCAACCAAGCTAGAGCTGAATCTGAGGAAGCTGAGAGCAATGCTTCAGCTCTAGTTTAAAGAGCTGCATCTAGTAGTAGAAGGCCTGAATCTGAAGACCGAAGTGAGGAGGCAAAATAAGCCTTCTTTCAAATGATGAATGAATGGTTTACTGAGGATTTGAGAACTCATCCACATCCTGCTGGACAATAACCTCCCCCTCCTGCTCCTCAACCAGTTCTTGATATACCACAAGGTGTTGAACCTGGTAGAACTGGTAAGCCTCCGGTGGATAAAATTAGTAAGTATGGGGCAGAGAAATTTAGAGCTACAATAGATGATGATCTAGAAAGGGCTGAATTTTGGTTGGAAAATACCATTCGAGTTTTAGATGAATTATCTTGTACACCAACAGAATGTTTGAAATGTGCAGTATCTTTACTGAAAGACACAACTTATAATTGGTGGAATACCATAACTTCAGTGGTACCTAGATAGAACATTACATGGGAATTCTTCCAAACTGAATTTAGAAAGAAGTATGTTAGTCAGAGATTTTTGGATCGGAAAAAGAAAGAATTTTTAGAGCTCAAGTAGGGAAATATGATTGTATCTGAATATGAGCGAGAATTTGTTGGATTGAGCAAGTATGCCAGAGAATGGGTTCGAATCGAGGCTGAAATGTGAAAACAATTTGAAGAGGGTTTAAATGAAGATATCAAATTGTTTATTGGAATTCTTGAATTACGGAAATTTATGGTATTGGCTGATCGGACATATAAAGCTGAAGAATTGAGTAAAGAAAAGAAACAAGCTGAAAGAGAAGCTCGGGTTTCTAGTAAAAGAATTATGAGTAAGTCACAATCATCTGCTTCTAAGAAATTGAAGAACTATTATGATCGTGTTACTACCTCTATGGGATATTCTGGAAAAGAGCGAGGCTCTCAACGCTCTAACCCGAGGTCTTCATCTCCATCTGTAACCAGTGTTGGTAGTGTCGGTAATCCCAAATCGAAATGTAAACATTGTAACAAATTTCATTATAGGGAATGTCGGTTTAGAAGTGGAGCTTGTTACCGATGTGGATCCCTTGATCATTTTCTTAAAAATTATCCAGAAAGGGTTGAAAAAGAAATTGAACAGGCTCCAAAGCCAAGTAGTCCTGTTTCGAGAGGCAGACCTCCCCGTCACCCCGACAATGTCAGTGGTAGTCGAGGCACTACAAGGGATACAACAGTTAAATTTGAGGCATAAGCACCACCAAGGACATATGCTATTCATGCTAGAGAAGATACTTCTGCACCAGACGTTATGACTGGTACATTTTCTCTACTTGATACTGATATACTGCTTTGATTGATCCTGGTTCCACACATTCATACATATGCATAAATTTAGTGTCTGTTAAAAATTTACCTGCTGAATTTACTGAATTTGTGGTCAAACCCTCTAGGCTATTGTGTTATGGTGATAAGGTCTATAAAAACTATCCGTTGATGGTAAAGGGTTATTGTTTTTCGGTCAATTTGATGTTATTGCCGTTTGATGAATTTGATGTGATTTTGGGAATGGACTGGTTAACCCAACATGATACAGTGGTGAATTGTAAACAGAAATATATTGTGTTGAAATGTTAGAATGGTGAGTTACTCCATGCTGACTCTAATAAATTAGATGGGTTATCAAATGCAATTTTAGTAATATCAGCACGGAAATGTCAAAAAGGGTTATGATGTTTATCTTGTATATGTGTTGGACACTAAAGTATTTGAGTCGAAGATTCAGTCAGTGCCGGTTGTATGTGAATTTCCTAATGTATTTCCGAAAGAATTGCCTGGTTTACCACTGGTTAGAGAGGTGGAATTTTCCATAGATCTTAGCTCGGGGACAACACCCATATCCATAGCACCTTGCAGAATTAAAAGAGTTGAAAGCACAGTTACAAGAGTTGATTGATAGAGGCTTTGCTCGACCCAGTTTTTCACCTTGAGGTGCACCGGTTTTGTTTGTAAAGAAGAAAGATGGATCGTTGATGCTGTGCATTGATTACAGACAACTTAACAAGGTTACAATAAAGAACAAGTATCCATTGCCTCGTATTGATGATTTGTTTCATCAATTGAAGGGTGCCACTGTATTTTTGAAGATTGATCTTCATTCTAGTTACTATCAGTTATGGGTAAAAGATTCAGATGTGCCAAAGACAACTTTTAGAACCAGGTATGGACACTATGAGTTTCTTGTGATGCCATTCGGTTTGACAAATGCACTTGTAGTGTTTATGGATCCGATGAATAGAATCTTTAGACCTTATTTAGACAGGTTTGTGGTGGTATTCATTGATGATAGTTTGGTTTATTGTCGAGATGAAAATGATCATACTGATCATTTGAGAATTGTGCTGCAAAAATTGTGTGAAAAATAGTTGTATGCTAAATTCAGCAAGTGTGAATTTTGGTTACGGGAAGTTGGTTTTCTCAGACATATTGTATCTGCATATGGTATTCGAGTAGATCCAAGTAAAATTTCAGCTATTGTCAATTGGAAACCACCGAAGAATGTGTCTGAAGTCTGAATTTTTTAGGACTTGCTGGATATTATCGGAGGTTTGTAAAAGGATTTTCAATGATAGTTTCTCCAATGGCTCGTTTGTTGTAAAAAGATGTGAAATTCTAGTGGTCTGATAAATGTCAGTAGAGTTTTGATAGGTTGAAAGCTTTATTGACAAAAGCACCTGTGTTAGTTCAGCCTAAATCAGGTAAGAATTTTGTAATTTATAGTGATGCATCATTAAATGGTTTAGTTATGTTTTGATGCAATAAGGTAAAGTAATAGCTTATGCTTCAAGATAGCTAAAGCCACATGAAAGAAATTACTCGATACATGATCTTGAATTAGCAACAATTGTATTTGCACTAAAAATATGGCGACATTATATGTTTCATGAAAAATGTCATATATTCACTGATCATAAAAGTTTAAAGTATTTGATGCCACAGTAAGATTTGAATTTGAGATAGCGTTGGTGGCTTGAGTTATTGAAAGATTATGACCTGGTTATTGACTACCATCCGGGAAAAGCCAATGTGGTTGAAGATGCTCTGAGCAGAAAATCCCTGTTTGCTTTGCGAGCAATGAATTCTCGATTGATATTATTTGATGTTGGTTCAATTATAGCTGAGTTAAAAGCTAGACCGATGTTTTTGCAACAGATTTCTAAAGCTGAGAAAGATGATAGTAAGTTACAAGCAAAACAGATGTGAATCGACTTCAGATTCAGAATTTCAGGTTGGGACTGATGGTTGCTTCTTATTCAGAGGCAGAATATGTGTACCGAAGAATTTAAAACTGGTACAAAAGATTTTGAATAAACCTCATAATGGTAACATGTCTATTCATCCTGGTAGTAATAAAATGTACAATGATTTGAAAAAGATGTATTAGTGGCCGGGGATGAAAAGGGATATTTTTGAGTTTGTATCTAAGTGTTTGATATGTTAAGAAGTAAAAGTTGAACATCAGTTGTCTTCGGGATTATTACAGCCAGTTATGATACCAGAATGGAAATGGGAAAGAATTACCATGGAATTTATATCGGGACTACCCTTGTCTCCAAAGAAGAAAGATGTCATTTGGGTAATTGATGATCAATTGACAAAGTCTGCACACTTTATTTCGGTACGTATGGATTTTTTCTTGGATAGATTGGCTGAATTATATGTCTCTGAGATTGTCAGATTGCATGAAGTACCTATCTCCATTATTCCGGATAGAGATCCTCGATTTATATCCCGATTCTGGAGCAAATTGCAAGAAGCTCTGGGTACACAGTTACATTTCAACACTGCATTCCATCCCCAGACAGATGGTCAATCTGAACAAGTAATAAAAATTTTGGAAGATATGTTTCGATGTTGTGTGCTTGAATTTGAAGGTAATTGGGAAAAATATATGCCTTTAGTTGAATTTGTTTACAATAACAGTTATCAATCCAGGATCAAAATGGCACTATATGAAGCACTGTATGGTCGCAAATGTAAAACTCCATTGTATTGGATAGAACTCAGTCAGAAAAAGTTACACAGAGTTGACTTATTTCGTGAAATTGAGGAAAAGGTGAAAGTAATTCGGGACAGTTTGAAAGCAACCTCTGATCATCAAAAGTCCTATTCTGATCTTAAACGAAAAGAAATAGAATTTCAGATTAGTGACAAGGTATTCTTGAAGGTATCACTTTGGAAGAAACTTCTTTGGTTTGGTCGTAAGGGAAAATTGAGTTCACGGTTCATTGGGCCATATGTAATTATATAAAGAACTGGACTTGTTGCATATCGATTAGCCTTACCACCAGAACTTGATCAAATCCATAATGTTTTTCATGTGTCTCTGTTTCGGCGATATCGATCGAATCCTTCACATGTTAATTCTCCGTCAAAGGTAGAGATTCAGCCTGATATGACTTATAGTGAAGAACCAATCAAAATTCTGGTACATGAAAACAAAAGAGTTAATAAATAAAAAGGTGGCATTAGTAAAAGTTCTATGGCAACAACATGGTATTGAAGAAGCTACTTGGGAGCCCGAGGATACCATGAGAAAGCAATACCCGAACCTCTTTACTGGTAAGATTTTTGAGGACGAAAATTCTTAAGGGGGAGAGTTGTAATAGCCCTATTTCAGTGAAATTGAAATAGTAGTTTCGAGACCACAGATCTGGGTCGAAAGGAAAATTTATTTAAAGATTATTGCATGATTTGCATTGTGATATGAAATGTCATATGAAAATTTTGATCAGAAAATTTTATCGATTAGGTGTTTAATTACGGGAATGACCAAATTACATAAAATGCAAAAGTTGAATTCTAGTAGCTAGAAGGATTAAATAGCTATGGAATTTAAAACTTGAGGTCCTTATATGGTAATTAAGCCATTAATCAAAAGTTAGTAGATATTTTTGATGAATCATCCATGGAAAAATTAGAAAAGGTTAAGGACTAAATGGGAAATAGAAATAATTAAAAGATGATAAATAATTAAAATAGAATTAAAATCTTTTTATATCATCTTCTTCCCCAAATATTCCATGGAAACCCTAGGAAAGAGAAAACAAGCTTTCTTGGTTTAAATTGGTAAGTATTCAAGTCTCGTTTTTAGTAATTTTTATATTTTTGAAACCGAGATAGTTTAATCTATCTATTTGGGGGATTAATTTGAAAAGTTATCAAAGTATAGAAATTATGTCATGGATGAATATGCTGAAAATTTAAAATTTATGGTAGAAAATGAAAGGTTGTTGATAGATAAACAACTTTTACAAAATGAATTTTGATGAAAACATGATTTACGGACTAGTTTGTAAAGTTGTGAAAATTTAAGAAAAATTTTAAAATTTATAGAATACATGTGCTGTAAATTTTATATTAAAATTTCGGTTAGGCTTGGTATAAGAAGTAAATTGCATGAATTTCATTTTCCGAGCCTAGGGACGAAATTGGAATTTATGGAAAGTTTAGGGGCAAAATGGTAATTTTTCCTAAGATGTAAATTGAGTTCAAATGAATATGAAATGTGAGAAATTGATGATTAAATTCATTTATATAGATACCGATATCTCAAATTCAAAGTTAGATCGAGGAAAAGAGAGTTTCAGAGTAGTACATTTTCTTGTACGAACTATTATCGAGGTAAGTTCGTGTAACTTAATTGAGCATGTAAATATGTTGTATTCATTTAGAAAGAAATTTATATTTATATGATTTATTTGGACGTTACAATATAAAAAAATAAATACATGCTTGAAGCTATTTGAAAAGGGTTAAGTTTCGTTTGAATATTGGGTTTTGATGGATAATGTGATTTCCTTTATTGAATGAGGTCCTATATTTGTTGCTGACGAGATTTAGCTCGGACGAGTAATCCTATTGACCTCATTACAGGAAGGATTTAGCCTGAACTGGTAATCCTAATATAAGTCATCTTGAGCATATGTTACAGATAGGATTAGCCCGAACGGGTAATCCTGATTAAGCTCTTGTGAGCATACGATGGAAACAGGATTTAGCTTGGACAAGTCATACTGTTATATGACAGGTGGCTCAAGAGTGTGCTTTCTGATTAAGTGCCCTAATGGGTACTTCTGAATATGAATTGACGGGTTATTCATTGTACATCTTGAGTGTACTATCTGAATATCCATCAGAATTTCAATGATTCAATGGATAAAACACTTGACATGATATGAGAATTATGTAATATCCTGGATTAGGGCTTATGCATAATTGCTTAATTGAATGTGAAAGCTTGCCTTGGTGTGTATGAATATGTTTATATGAATATTTGGGAACCTTAGAAGAATAGGAAAATAGCTTAGAAATTATTAGATATTAATTTTAAAAGAGGGAATTAAGCTGATAAGGCCTTAAGAGAATTAATAGAAGAAATTTGACATGAAATTGGGCTTGGAAAAGTGGCTGCCAGGCGCCACTTAGGGCCTAGCAAGTGACGCCATATTCAAGGTGAAAGGGGCCAAGGTTCGAGTCGCATAGGAAGCAAAATAAAGCTTTTATTTTTTTGGCAAAGAGAGAGTGGTAATGGGCGGCATTAGGAGACTTGGGAATGAGTTTAAGATGTGCTTAAACTCTTTGGAAAATTTGGCTAAGGTATGTGATAAATAAGGATTTATTTTAGATTATTTATTTATTTGATAAGAAAGAGAGAAAATAGGAAAATAACAAGGAGGGGCTAGTGTTTGAGTAGGTAGCCGAAATTGAGAAGCAAAGCATTCATCTTTTCTTTTGTTTTCTTCCCCACCTCTTCCTCTAGTCGAATTTCCACTTCACCTCTCTCAAAGTCTTTCTTTTCTTTTTACTCTAGTCGAAATCTCCTTTCCCCTATTTTCACCATTGCCGATTCCTTCCAAGTCCCCATACTTTCCATTGAAGCCGAATTCCCATCATAAATCTTCTTCTTCTTTTCCTCCCAATAAACCCAAAAGCCGAAACTTGTAAGAGCATCATCTAGCCATAGCCGAATATTGTTGTGGATTTAAGCAAAGGAGCAATCGGTTTCAATACTAAGGGTAAGATCAGTTGTTATACGATTTTCAATCCTTTCTCTTATTGGCCGAAAGTTTAAAACTAATCCCAGTAATGCTTTTGGCCAAATCATTGAAGGAGTATCTTGGGATTTCTACTAAGTCGACAAACATAGAAGATCATTCAGGTTTTGGTTAGCTAAGGTAAGAAACGCATGATCTTAGGCCATAAGCCATTTATTAAATTCATTAAAGTGATTGAAAATTGGATCTAACACATGTTTATAGGAATTTCGACAACCTTCTAACCAGAGACTACTTTCGGGATTTGAGATCCGCAAGGTAAGGGCACATACACATTCGGCCAAGGTCTATTTTAGTATTTAGATCTGTTCCTTAAATGTTCAAAAGCCGAAAACTAACATGTGAGGTGATCTAGTATAGGCCGATTGCAAGAAGAGCCAACACAACGTTTCCGGGATTTGGTTAGTAACCAAATCGGCAACAAGGTAAGTTTCGGGATTTGATTAATTGGCCGAATGGCCTTTAGCTAAAATATTGCATGTTGGCTGAATGTAGGAACTTGAGATCTAAGGCTTTAGATCGGGCTTTTCGGGATTTGGAGTGAATTTGCTAAGTGTACCAGGTGTGTACCCCACCCTAAGTTCTAATAGTTTTATGGTATTGGTTATATGCATGTGCTAATATGAATGTGAAAAATATGGCTAAGTACCTTGCGATGGTACAAAGTACTCAGGTACGTTTCCTACTCCTACTGTGAGTATGATTTATGGCACATAAATAAATGTGATAAGAATGTGAAATAAAGCATAGGGCATGAAATTGTATGATATGTATGACATGGGGCATTTGGGTGATTATGAAAGGGGAAGTGAATGTGGTGACTTATGTCACGATATAAGAATGTGGTGACTTCGGTCACATTATCTGAATGTGGTGTCACATGACACAAAATATTATCTGGTGGCTATGCCACGAAATTATAAGGGCGATGAGCACGTCAACTGCAGCGACTGCCTTCGATGGTGTGTAGCGGATGGAGGGTTGACTTAGTAGTCCCCACGGTGTGCAGGTTGGTACGGGTGATGTGTAGCGGATGGCATCTAGGCTTGGGCTCGGGATTGCATCATTAATTGTATATTTTGATATGAATGTGTATGACTTGATATGCCTGAATCTATTGGGACTTAGTGTTTGTGTACACATTGAGTCTGTTTGACTCACCCCTTGTGGGAACATTTTTCAGGTGACGATCAGTAATGGACCGGGCCGGCAGGAGCTTAGTGGTGGCCATGCTCAGCAAGGAAATTTATTTTACTTGGACATTTTATTTTATTTAAGTATTTTGGATTTATTTGGGTTTGTTTCGATGTAATAAGGCTATAGTACGAACTTTATTTTCTGCATGCATGTTATTTATTTTCTTATCATACAAAAATTTTTGTCAAAATAAAGACTAAGCAAATTTTTATATAAGAATGAATTCTCAACGTTTTGTCACTTAAAGTAAATGATTTTTAATTTAAAGATAAAACCTAAATCGACATGGCTTTGTAATTTTAAAAGCAACGTTTTAATAAAACCCTAATTTCAAAAGCTTAAATTGGTTTCCAACTTAAGCCCAACCCAATTCGAGTTTTCTCCCCGAAATCACTTAAGGTTTTTCAAAGAACAAACGAATTTGAACCGGTTTTTCCTAAAGAACATACCAAATCTGGTCGAAGCTCGTGGGCCGGGTTTGGGGTGTTTCAGCTTGGAATCAGAGCCCAGTTTTAACTCTCGGCCTTGGGTTTAAGGCCCAAAACGTTTCCAAAAGTTAAGCCCAAAATAATTTTTGCGAAGGTAGCAGGATGACTGGCATGGCACCTAAGTCTCCGACCCGAAGTCCACCAGGTAAGTACCCCTACCTCTTGTGTGATTTATATTATGATGTGTAGAAGGGTAGAAATGGAATGGAACATAGAATAGTATGATAGGTACTTGAACCCTAGGACTAGTTACCCCAACAATTACATAAGACTTAAATGCCTAATAAAACAAACCTATGACTAAGTCGCCGAGTTAGGGTGTGGCAACCATTGTGCGCATGTCTAGGATTGGTATTCGGTGGGAGCTTGGTACTTAAGCAGTCCGAGTGACTCACCTCCTCTCCACTCGAATCCTACCTGGTGCGTAGCTTCGGTTCACCCTAACCAAGAGGTCTTATTCATGGGCTAAACCCAATAACTAAAACCCGAAAGGGACTAGCCGTATTTTCATAAAAACCCTAGTTTTAACACTCTTAAATTACCCTTTTAGTTTGTAAAAAAAAAAAATTGTTTTACAATATTTTTCTGAAATATTTCCGCTTTATGAAAATTTACTAAAATACCCCTAGTGGTAAAATTACTAAAATGCCCTTGGTTTCTAAAAATACTATACTAGCCTCGATTTCAATAAAATTTCCCTATTTTACAAAAGTATCCTTGAAACTCTAACTTGTGAAAATTCGAGGTACCCTGATTTGGAAATTTACCAAAATGACCCTGCTTTCCGAAATTTTGACCATACCTTAGATTTGGAAAATCTTTCTTCCAAAATATCCATGAGTTTGGAAAATTTTGAAATGACTTTTGTAATTTTCAAATTGACTTCAATTTAATTACCAAAATACCCCTGTAGGACAAATGACGAAAATACCCCTGGGATAGGAACGGACAGAAATGTCCGAAGAGTGAATGTGTAGGGGAGGTATTATGGAATGGATGTGCTTTTCTGTGAATTAGGATAGAAAACTTGAAATTTTGAATGATCGAAAGAACCCCTATTAAGCTCCTTTCATAAAACTCTTCGTGAATAATCAGTGGAATAAAAGCTAATCCATAAAATTTCTTAACCAGATTAAAGCGCGAACGTAGATATGAGCTCTAGGGGACGTGGTCGTAATGTGCGCGGACGCGGTAGAGGCAGAATGGCCGTGTCGGAACCCGTTAGATCGGGTCAAGGGTCTGACAATGAGGTACCACCACCAGCTGTTGGTGTTGAGTAGCAAGCTCAGACGGGGGATGATGCTGTGTTGCAGGCTGTGCTGCGAGTTTTGGAAATGGTGGCTGGAGCAGGTGGAAATATGGGAGCTCGGAAATCTGTACCCGAGCGACTTCGAGCCAATGGGGCTGAAGTGTTCCGTGGAGTATCTGGTGTGGCACCCAGTACGGCTGAGTACTGGTTGGAAGCGACGGAGCGAATTATGGATGAGTTGGATCTGACCCCTGCGGAGAAAGTGAAAGGAATGGTGGCACTACTACGTGATAAAGCATATCAATGGTGGTTAACCGTTCGGGATGGTGCCACAGCTGAGGATCTTACTTGGGAATATGTTAAGGCGGCATATCAAAAGAAGTATGTTGGAACCAGATATACTGATGCGCAAAGGAAGGCTCTTCTGGGGCTGGTTCAGGGGAACAAGTCCGTAGCAGAGTACGAAGCTGAATTTCTGAGGTTGAGCCGGTATGCTCGAGGAGTAGTGGCTACGGAACA
Source organism: Gossypium australe (assembly GCA_005393395.2). Classification (NCBI taxonomy): domain Eukaryota; kingdom Viridiplantae; phylum Streptophyta; class Magnoliopsida; order Malvales; family Malvaceae; genus Gossypium; species Gossypium australe. The sequence continues at coordinate 88,178,937 of CM016619.1, read as the reverse complement.
TGAGCGGTGTGTCCGATTTGAGGACGGTTTAAGGGATGACCTGAGATTGTTAGTCGCTCCACATCAAGAGCGGGAGTTTTCTGCGTTAGTAGAGAAAGCTAAGATAGCGGAATGGATTAAGGACTCTGTAAGGCAGCACTCTGATCGGAATAAGCAGAAAAGAGGATTTGGGCCGCCAGGGTCAGCTAGGAATGTTCAGAAAAGGCTTAGAGTTGATGGGCCGCGAGGTCAGCAAGCTGGTACTGGAGGGCAATATCGTACTTGTGATCAGTGTGGGAAGAAACACTTAGGGGAGTGTTGGAAAAAGACAGGAGGATGCTTCAAGTGTGGGTCAAAGGACCATATTATTAAGGATTGCCCTATGAGGCCGGATGGGAATCGACCAGCAGCTCAGAATGTTAATCAGGCTGGTAGAGGCGGACAGCAGCCTCAGCGGGGTCGTGGTCCGAATGGCCGAGGTAATGGTACTGGAAGAGGACGTGAACACCTGGCAGAGGTGCTGGTAATGCAGAGGCAATGCAGCCGGGTCTAGTGTATGCGGTTCGCCGTAGGAAAGATGGAGACGCGCCGGACGTTATAACCAGTACGTTCCTTGTCTTTGGCAAGCCTTATTTTGCTCTGATTGATGTGGGCTCGACCCATTCGTATGTTGCATGTAGAGTAGTGGAAACTTTAGACTTAGCCTCTGAACTGTCGGATAGGGAGATGACTGTAGTAAGCCCATTAGGTCAAACTGTAGTGGTGAATAAGATGTTTCAGAGAGTGCCTCTGGAAATTCAAGGAGTAGTATTTTCCGCTGACTTAATGGAATTACCTTTCGGAGAGTTCGATCTCATACTTGGAATGGACTGGCTAGTAGAGCATCGAGCCATACTGGATTGTGCGGCTAAGTGAATGGAGTTGAGGACTTCGGAGGATAAGGAAGTTGTTATGATTGGAGAAAGAAGAAACTACTTGTCTAACGTATTTTCTGCTCTAAAGGCTGATAAGATGGTCCAGAAAGGATGCAAGGCATTTCTGGCCTTTGTTAGTGCGTTGGATAAGAAGGGAGAAGGTGTTAGTGGAGTTCGAACTGTGAGGGACTTTGAAGATGTGTTTCCAGAGGAATTACCGGGAATACCCTCAGATAGGAAGGTGGAGTTTGGAATTGATCTGCTGCTGGGAACAGCTCCTGTGTCAATTGCTCCGTACAGAATGGCACCAAAGGAGTTGGTTGAGCTCAAGGCTCAAATCCAAGAGTTGCTTGATCGTGGGTTTATTCGACCCAGTGTGTCTCCATAGGGAGCACCGGTCTTGTTCGTGAAGAAGAAGGACGGAACTATGCGTATGTGCATAGATTATCGTCAATTGAATAAGCTTACCGTCAAGAACAAGTATCCTTTGCCAAGGATAGATGACCTGTTCGATCAGCTGAAGGGAGCAGCGGTATTCTCAAAGATCGACTTAAGGTCTGGATACCATCAGCTTAAGGTGAAGGAAGGGGATATCCATAAGACGGCTTTCCGAACAAGGTATGGGCATTTTGAGTTCGTGGTAATGCCGTTTGGTTTGACGAACGCCCCAGCTGGGTTCATGAATATGATGAACCGGGTTTTTCAACCCTATTTGGATCGGTTCGTCGTAGTGTTCATCGACGACATCCTTGTGTACTCCAAGTCTGAGGAGGAACATGATGAGCATCTCCGGATTGTGTTGCAAGTGTTGAGAGAGAAGAAGCTCTATGCCAAATTCAGCAAGTGTGAATTTTGGCTTAAGGAAGTTGCGTTCTTAGGACATGTAGTGTCTGCAGAAGGAATAAGGGTGGATCCTAGGAAGATTGAGGCGGTGTTGGATTGGAAACCACCCAGGTCTGTGGCTGAAATCTGTAGCTTCTTGGGATTGGCAAGCTATTACAGAAGGTTCGTGGAAGGGTTCTCATCGATAGCCGCACCTTTGACCAAGTTATTGAGGAAGGAAGTGCCTTTTGTATGGACAGAAAAGCAACAAGAGAGCTTTAAGAAGCTCAAGAGGGTCTTGACTGAAGCTTCGGTCTTGATTCAGTCGGAGGCAGGAAAGGATTTTGTGGTGTATTGTGACGCTTCCCATACAGGATTGGGATGTGTTCTGATGCAAGACGGGAAAGTAGTCGCTTATGCGTCTCGACAATTAAGGCCACATGAGGTTAACTACCCAACTCACGATCTCGAATTGGTGGCAGTGGCCTTTGCTCTTAAGGTGTGGAGGCACTATCTTTATGGGGAAAAGTCGGTGATCTACACGGACCACAAGAGTCTTAAGTATTTGCTGACTCAGAAGGAGTTGAACCTGAGACAGCGAAGGTGGGTGGAATTACTGAAGGACTATGACTGTTCAACAGAGTATCATCCGGGCAAGGCGAATGTAGTGGCGGATGCCCTAAGTCGGAAGGTTGTGTCAGATCTGAGGGCGATGTTCGCGCATCTGAGTTTATATGATGATGGAAGTCTGCTGGCAGAGCTGCAAGTTAAGCCGACGTGGTTGAATGAAGTGAAGGAGGGACAGTTGGTTGATGAGGAACTAAGTGCTAAGCTACAGCAAGTACAGAATGAAAAGTTGGAGGATTATGGTATCAATGACGAGGGAGTATTGTGCTTCAAAGGTAAAGTCTGTATGCCTAAGGATCTGGAGCTAAGACAGAGAATTCTTCAGTAATCGCATAGTAGCCCTTATGCTATGCATCCTGGAGGAAGTAAGTTGTATAGAGATTTAAGGGAACAGTTTTGGTGGCCTGGACTTAAGAAGGAAGTTACTGAATTTGTTAGCAAGTGCTTGACGTGTCAGCAAGTTAAGGCTGAACACCAAGTTCCATCAGGATTACTTCAACCGATAATGATTCCACAGTGGAAGTGGGAGAGAATCACCATGGACTTCGTTAGTGGGTTTCCCCTTACGCCTACTAAGAAGGACTCGGTGTGGGTGATAGTGGATCGTTTGACAAAGTCCACGCATTTCCTCCCAGTAAGAGTTGACTATTCTTTGCAGAAGTTAGCAAAGTTATATGTGGCAGAGATTGTAAGGTTGCATGGAGTGCCGGTGTCGATTATCTCAGATAGGGATCCAAGGTTTACGTCTCGGTTTTGGAAAGCTCTACATCAGGCTTTAGGTACTAAATTGGATTTCACTACGGCTTTTCATCCACAGTCAGATGGGCAATCTGAACGAGTAATCCAAGTGTTGGAGGATATGTTGAGAGGCTGTGTGATAGATTTCAGAGGAAGTTGGGAAGAGTATTTGCCTTTAGCGGAATTTGCCTACAATAACAACTATCAAGCTAGTATTCGGATGGCACCATATGAAGCGTTGTATGGACGGAAGTGTCGCACTCCTACGTGTTGGACGAAATTAGGAGAACGTCGAGTTTTGGGTCCAGAGTTAGTGGCAGAATCCGAGGAAAAGGTTGAGATAATTCGGGCACGGTTGAAGGAAGCATCTGATAGGGAGAAGTCGTACGCGGATCTCAAGCGGAAGGAAATAGAATTTGATGTGGGAGATCAAGTATTTCTCAAAGTTTCGCCTTGGAAGAAGGTGATGAGATTTGGGCGAAAAGGGAAGTTAAGTCCAAGGTTTATAGGACCTTATCGGGTACTGAAGCGAGTTGGACCAGTGGCATACCAATTGGAGTTGCCACCGGAATTGAAGCAGATGCACGATGTATTCCATGTGTCCATGCTACGTCGTTATCGATCGGATCCATCTCATGTGGTTCCGGTTGAAGAGGTGGAGCTAAGGCCAGATTTATCCTACGAGGAAGAGCCAATTCAGATTCTAGAACGAGATGTGAAAGTGTTACGAAGAAAGTCAGTTCCTTTAGTCAAAGTATTATGGAGAAATCATGGATAGGAAGAAGCTTCGTGGGAGCCAGAAGAAGCAATGCTACAGCAATACCCTCATCTATTTCAGCAAGGTAATTTCGAGGACGAAATTATTTTAAGGGGGTAGAACTGTAATATCCTGGATTAGGGCTTATGCATAATTGCTTAATTGAATGTGAAAGCTTGCCTTGGTGTGTATGAATGTGTTTATATGAATATTTGGGAACCTTAGAATAATAGGAAAATAGCTTAGAAATTATTAGATATTAATTTTAAAAGAGGGAATTAAGCTGATAAGGCCTTAAGAGAATTAATAGAAGAAATTTGACATGAAATTGGGCTTGGAAAAGTGGCTGCCAGGCGCCACTTAGGGCCTAGCAAGTGACGCCATATTCAAGGTGAAAGGGGCCAAGGTTCAAGTCGCATAGGAAGCAAAATAAAGCTTTTATTTTTTTGGCAAAGAGAGAGTGGTAATGGGCGGCATTAGGAGACTTGGGAATGAGTTTAAGACGTGCTTAAACTCCTTGGAAAATTCGGCTAAGGTATGTGATAATTAAGGATTTATTTTAGATTATTTATTTATTTGATAAGAAAGAGAGAAAATAGGAAAATAACAAGGAGGGGCTAGTGTTTGAGTAGGTAGCCGAAATTGAGAAGCAAAGCATTCATCTTTTCTTTTGTTTTCTTCCCCATCTCTTCCTCTAGCCGAATTTCCACTTCACCTCTCTCAAAGTCTTTCTTTTCTTTTTACTCTAGCCGAAATCTCCTTTCCCCTATTTTCACCATTTCCGATTCCTTCCAAGTCCCCATACTTTCCATTGAAACCGAATTCCCATCATAAATCTTCTTCTTCTTTTCCTCTCAATAAACCCAAAAGCCGAAACTTGTAAGAGCATCATCTAGCCATAGCCGACTATTGTTGTGGATTTAAGCAAAGGAGCAATCGGTTTCAGTACTAAGGGTAAGATCAGTCGTTATACGATTGTCAATCCTTTCTCTTATTGGCCGAAAGTTTAAAACTAATCCCAGTAATGCTTTTGGCCGAATCATTGAAGGAGTATCTCGGGATTTCTACTAAGTCGACAAACATAGAAGATCATTCGGGTTTTGGTTACCTAAGGTAAGAAACACATGATCTTAGGCCATAGGCCATTTATTAAGTTCATTAAAGTGATTGAAAATTGGATCTAACACATGTTTATAGGAATTTCGACAACCTTATAACCATAGACTACATTCGGGATTTGAGATCCGCAAGGTAAGGGCACATACACATTCGGCCAAGGTCTATTTTAGTATTTAGATCTGTTCCTTAATTGTTTAAAAGCCAAAAACTAACATGTGAGGTGATCTAGTATAGGCCGATTGCAAGAAGAGCCAACACAATGTTTTCAGGATTTGGTTAGTAACCAAATCGGCAACAAGGCAAGTTTCGGGATTTGATTAATTGGCCGAATGGCCTTTAGCTAAAATATTGCATGTTGGCTGAATGTAGGAACTTGAGATCTAAGGCTTTAGATCGGGCTTTTCGGGATTTGGAGTGAATTTGCTAAGTGTACCAGGTGTGTACCCCACCCTAAGTTCTAATAGTTTTATGGTATTGATTATATGCATGTGCTAATATGAATGTGAAAAATATAGCTAAGTACCTTGCGATGGTACAAAGTACTCAGGTACGTTTCCTACTCCTACTGTGAGTATGATTTATGGCACATAAATAAATGTGATAAGAATGTGAAATAAAGCATAGGGCATGAAATTGTATGATATGTATGACATGGGGCATTTGGGTGATTATGAAAGGGGAAGTGAATGTGGTGACTTATGTCACGATATAAGAATGTGGTGACTTCGGTCACATTATCTGAATGTGGTGTCACATGACACAAAATATTATTTGGTGGCTATGCCACGAAATTATAAGGGCGATGAGCACGTCGACTGCAGCGACTGCCTTCGATGGTGTGTAGCGGATGGAGGGTTGACTTAGTAGTCCCCACGGTGTGCAGGTTGGTACGGGTGATGTGTAGCGGATGGCATCTAGGCTTGGGCTCGGGATTGCATCATTAATTGTATATTTTGATATGAATGTGTATGACTTGATATGTCTGAATCTATTGGGACTTAGTGTTTGTGTACACATTGAGTCTGTTTGATTCACCCTTTGTGGGAACATTTTTCAGGTGACGATCAGTAATGGACCTGGCCGGCAGGAGCTTAGTGGTGGCCATGCTCAGCTAGGAAACTTATTTTACTTGGACATTTTATTTTATTTAAGTATTTTGGATTTATTTGGGTTTGTTTCGATGTAATAAGGCTATAGTACGAACTTTATTTTATGCATGCATGTTATTTATTTTCTTATCATACAAAAATTTTTGTCAAAATAAAGACTAAGGAAATTTTTATATAAGAATGAATTCTCAACGTTTTGTCACTTAAAGTAACTGATTTTTAATTTAAAGATAAAACCTAAATCGACATGGCTTTGTAATTTTAAAAGTAAAGTTTTAATAAAACCCTAATTTCAAAAGCTTAAATTGGTTTCCAACTTAAGCCCAACCCAATTCGAGTTTTCTCCCCGAAATCACTTAAGGTTTTTCAAAGAACAAACGAATTTGAACCGATTTTTCCTAAGGAACATACCAAATTTGGTCGAGGCTCGTGGGCCGGGTTTGGGGTGTTTCAAATTATGAGATGAAATGAATAATGTCTTGAAAGAATATAGCATGATGAGCTCATCTATGTTTATTTGATATACATGAGACATATGTAACTAACTTGTTTGATTGAGTACATGTGTTTAGGCAATTTGACAAGTTGATGGAAACATGTTATTGTATGTTTAAATTTAATAAATGAGATTGATAAGTTTTATTCCTGTTATACGAACTTACTAAGCATATAATGCTTACTAGGTTTTATTTCCTCTGTTTTATAATACTCGAAAGCTCGCGATGGTTGCTGATCGGTTGGAGCATCATCACAATATCTACAATCTTATTTTGGAATAAATAGTAAACTTATTTTGGTATAATGGCATGTATAGGTTAACTTGGCCATTGTTGGCTTGAATATGTTGTTTGTAATCTAGCCATTGGAATGTCTAATAATGGTTTATTTTGGTATATTTATAAGGCATTATATCATGATAAACACATATGTGTTAAGTATGGTTGATTAAATGATGTTTAATGTATAGATTAAATCAATGTAAGATTATAAAGATATATATATGCAATGATATAACATATTAAATGTTAGAATTTGCTTGAATTCAATACTTGAATTTGTTGGTATTTGAATTCAAGTTTCGATGTATGTTCATGGCAAAGTTTTGGATGAGAAATCAAGCTAGAAATAGCTTTATTTTGTCCACACGGGTAGACACACAGGCATGTGTCTTGATCGTGTGTGACACACGGCCTGGTACATGGGTGTATGAATAGGTCGTGTGTCCCTTGCATCTTAAATTTGAGAAATAGAGTGCTCAGAATTGAGCACACGGCTAGAGACACGGGCATGTGTCTCAACCATGTGTGCTACACGGCTTAGCACATGGGCGTGTGGCTGGCCGTGTGGTGCAAGTCAGAGAGTTACACGGGGTTGGACACGACCTGCGACACGGATGTGTCATACGATCACACGGGCGTGTGCCCTGACCACACGGGCGTGTGTGCCTTGCATCTTGGAAATTTTTTGAAATTTCGCGAAAAATTCTATGAGTTCTCGATTTAGTTCCGACTCGACTCTACCCTCGAGGGTCCATTTAAGTGATGTTGTGAATAGTTTTGATAAATGAATAATGATTGATGTGAATTATTCGTAAATGTTCTGAAAGCTCTGGTAATGCTTTGTAACCTTGTTCTGGCGTGGACACGGGTTAGGGGTGTTACACAAAATGCCTTGCGCTCCAATTCAACAGGCAGGTGACATGGCTTACCATGAACAAGCTTAAAAGGAAACATTCCTAATGGTGTTTTGAAGGTAGTACGATAAGCCTACAAGGCTTCATCCAATCTCAAGGATCAATCCTTTCGAGTTGGTTTCACCACCTTTTCCAGAATTTGCTTAATCTCCTTGTTAGAAATCTTAGCTTGTCAATTTGTTTGTGGGTGATATGTTGTGGCAAGTTTGTGCTTCACCCCATACCTGTGCAAAGCATTAGTGATGAGTTTGCAATCAAAATGAAACCCCTCATCGCTGATAATGGCTCGAGGTGTACCAAATCTCATGAGGACGTTTTTGTGCAAGAACTTCATCACTGAGTTGGAATCATTGGTAGGAAACACTACAACTTCTACCCACTTGGAGACGTAGTCGACTGCCACTAGTAAGTATAGTGATCATGTGACAGAGTCTTAAAAATTTATATAAAGAATGATCGAGCCTAGAAACTAACTATGACAACGATTGAGGCAAGTGCACCTATCGAACAGTAGTATAGTTTTATGGCAAGATCGGGTTGTCGAACCCAAAGGAACCAAAAGTACTAATACTAGCATTCTTTTTATTATTTAGCCTAAGAATTAAAGGAATTTGTTATTTAATCTAAATTTAACTAACTAATAAGCTAAGGATGCTAAGACACAGAGAAGGAATTAGGGAAATACTTGTGGGAAAAACCAATTGATTAAGACAATACCCGAGGAAGAATCCACCTAGACTTCACTTGTTATCTAACTCTGAACCAGATGATTTATTCACTTGACTTGATCCGTAGGATTCCCTAATTTATATTAATACCTCTCTCGAGGCTACTAACGTCTAACCCTAGGTTAATTAATTGAAATCTGTTTCTAATTAAAACCCCTAGAATTGCATTAACTCGATCTATGGATTCCCATATTAGGTTTGACCCTAATCCGACAGATTCTTGTCATCCTATCTCTTGGGTTGCGGTCAACTCCAATTAATTATATTAGATCTACTCTTAAACAGGGAATATTCCTCCTCTGCCTAAGCACATCAATTCTTGAATCAATATCCTGAAATATCAAAATAAGAATTAAGAACATATAATTAAGAACAAATCAAGTATTTATCATATAGTTCAGAAAACAATAACAAGATCCGTCTTAGGTTTCATCCCCCTCAGGTATTTGCGGGGTTTAGTTCATAATAATAAAAGAATACATCTCAAAAGAAAATATAAAACAAAACATAAGAAAAACCCTAAAACCCCCGGAAGGAAATTGAAGGGAAAATCCTTGTATTGAGTATAACTCCGGCTTCTTGAGATGAATCAACTAGCTTACTTCAAGTAAATCCCACAATTCTGGCCTCTCTAACTTGGCTCTTCGGCCTAACTGGATGCCCCTTGAAAGTTGGCCTCTAGGATGTTTCTATTGGCTTTTGGAATGGCTTTCCTTGCCTCTAAGTACCCTATTCCAAATAGAATTAAAACAGATCACGCTAGGGACACGCCCGTAGCACATGCCCGTGGCACACACCCGTGTAAGCCGTATCTAGGCCGTAGTCGGGTCTTTAAAGAGTCACGGCCGCGTGGCTCAGGCCCAGGCCGTGTCGATTTCGTATTTCAGCCTATTTATTCTGTTTTTGGCCCGTTTCTTGTTCGTTTCATCCTCCGGTGCTTTCCTAAGTATAAAACATGAAATTAAAGGATTAGGAGCACCAAATTCCACAATTCAAGGAATAAATCATCCAAAAGTATGCTAAATTGGGATTAAAATATGAACATATTACGGTTTATCAAATACCCCCACACTTAAGCATTTGCTTTTCCTCAAGCAAAATTCTCAACTCACAATTAAAATTAAACTTCCCTTGATTCATAATTCTCATCAACAATATCTCATCATAATTCATAGATAATTTATACATGGATAATTTAACTCAAAGAGTCCTAAAGTTTCAAACAATCTAAGTCACAAATTTTTGTAGCCCAAAAACATAAGTGTTTCCCCTTATCTAAATAGTTACCTTTGATTCAAAACCGAGAAGGATTGACATCCTCACTAAGGATTCACTCAAATCACTCAAAGTGTTTAAGGTTCAAGATAAGCACTCATAAATCAAACATGGAAAGTTAATCCCATAGGCTTGCATGAAAATCAAATCTCCACCACTATAATATGAGATGATACACAAATCAAAAGGTCTTTAAAAGGGTTGTAACAGGGCTTGGGTTAAAGGTGTGGATAAATACTGAATTAGAGGGTTAAAATCGAGATTGAATTGACAATTCACCTAACTAGAAAAATAATGAACTGATAATAAATAATTACAGTAATAACATGAGCTTCTCTAAAGATGTGAATTTAACTGTTTAAGCTCATAGAACATAGAACTGATTATGAATATACTTTCCAACGTATTTTTTTAAGAATAAATAAGAACAAGTGTAAGAAAAAATTTACAACTGAAATGCAGAACATAGTTAGGTAACTGAACAAATCAAGTCTCGACAAAAAGGGAGTCAAAAGAATAGTGAAAAATTCTCAGTGAATCAAAAAGAATAGGTCTTGGGTTAATAATTAGGGTGAATCAATAAATGGTTTGTTAGGCTCAAAGAGGTTCACTAGGGGTTAATTATGAAGGTAGGCTTTTAGTGGAGTGAGTGGGTTAAAACCTCGGTGCCTTTATCATCTTAGTATATCAAATCAAAGATGTGGTCTCGAAATGTATAATCGAAGCAAGTTCTAGAATAACAGATCAATATTGACACACTCATAATCAATAAAGTGAGCATGAAAAATGTATGCTCTAAAGGGCTCAAAATCTCACAAAAATTATGGCTTTTGATGTCAACCTTGCAAATTTCGAACTTCAAAGTAATGTTTAAATTTAGGAAAACAACCTAGCAAATTTTTAATTCTGAAAATAGACTTATCATGCTTGATTCTCTAATATCTTAAAGTTTAAATTATCAATGTACAATTACCTATGACTTAATCCAAAACATATCAATGCAAATCATAAGTCAATAGAAGTTTTATTCTAATTAGTAGTAACAAGACATAATTCAGGGATTTTCAATTGATACTATAGTTAACCCCCCACACTTAAGATGTACATTGTCCTCAATGTACAAAGATAGATGACAATATAGTGAGAAAATCAAAAGATAGGGAGAGAAGTGAAACTTCCTAAATTTTGGATGAAGTCAAATGAAAAGAAACCAGATAGAGTTAGGCAGAGGTGGGGGAGCGCCGCGAATCATTTGAAATTGACACCTCAAAGCAGCTGACCTGATTTTATTGTATCCTAAGCTAAATCTAAATGGCATGAAGAATAAAAAGAAAATAATAAAGGAAATAAAAATAAAAATAATTAATTAAATAGAGATACGGTCCACCCTATGTGCCTACCCGTGGTGTCCACACGACCACGGCCACGACCGTGTGCAAGGCCGTGTGGGTATGGAAACCTGCACCAAAATATGAAAAGAAATAAAACTAAACTAATTAGTAGGGTTAGTTCTCGGGTTGCCTCCTGAGAAGCGCTCGCGTATTCATGGTGGTTTGAGGAGTTGAAACTCCTCTCCTCTGCCATTAGTTATATGATCACTATATGTTTCGAGTTGAGTGGCATTTACTTGGTCTCCAATTTTGAAGTGATTTGTAGTTCCTATAAGCTCGTCTGGGGGTTTCCTCAGTGTCGCTTCGTGTGTTCCTAGTTTCTCCTTGTAATGTGTCTTCCACTCGTCTAGTGCATTGATCTGAAGCCTTCATTCCTCATGAATTACTTCTTTATTGTCATGAGGTATAGGATCTGGCTCATTTGTGTTGTTCCATGGTGCTTCCTGAAAAGAAAGTTTAACCGAATGGTCATTAATAAAATTAATTTTCACACCTTGATTACTTGATGTCCTAGACGAGTCAAAAGCCTGAAGACTGATTGTTTCGTCACCTACACAGAGTATGACTTCTCATGTACCAACATCAATTTTAGTTCTAGCAGTTGCTAAAAAGGGTCTTCCTAAAATTAAGGGGATACTATTGTCCTCATCCATGTCTAAAATGACAAAGTCTACCGGGAATATGAATTTGTCAATTTTGACTAGTACCTTCAATTATACCCCTAGGAATTCGAATAGTTTTACCGGCTAATTGAATGCTCATCCTAGTTTGTTTAGGTTTCCCTACACCTAGATGTTTAAACATTTTATAAGGCATAACATTTATGCTTGCCCCTAAATCAACTAAAGCATTATCAATAGATAAACTACCAATTAAACATGGAATTGTAAAACTCCCTGGATCTTTTTATTTTCGTGGTAGTCTATTTTGCAAAATTACTGAGCACACTGCGCTTAGTTCCATATGCGACTCCTCGTCTAACTTTTGTTTGTTTGATAGAATCTCTTTTAAAAATTTCCTTGAATCTAGCATCTGCGAAAGAGCTTCAAGAAACGGTAAGTTAATATGTAATTTCTTTAAAAGTTTAAGAAATTTACCAAATTGTTCATCTGTGTTGTCTTTCTTCATCGCATCGGGATATGGCACACGAGGTTGGTACTCTTTAATTACCGATTTTGGCTTGTCATGGTTTACCTCAACCTTTCCTTCCTCTACCACTTTCTCTTGCCTTAATTTGGGCTTATCTAATCCTACACTGTCATGAGCTGTTATGGCTTGAAGTTGCTCCTTTGGGTTAGTTTCAGTGTTGTTTGGTAGGCTTCCTTGTGGTCGCTCTGATATGATCTTAGCAAGTTGACCAAATTGGTTCTTGATCCCTTGAATCTACGCTGGTTAATTTTTAAGTGTTGTCTCGGTGTTTTGGAAATGTATTTCTGACACCGCTATTAATTTTGTCAGCATCTCCTCAAGGTTCGACTTCTTTTCCTATGGATAAGGCTGTTGTTGGATGTTTGGAGGGGGTTGTTGTCTCTGATTTCCTTGACCACCCCATGAAAAATTTGGTTGGTTCCTCTAACCTGGATTATAAGTATTATTATAAGGGTTATTTTGAGTTTTAAAATTGTTACCCATATAGTGAACTTACTCGTTTTCAGTGCTCGGGTTGTAAGGTGGATATTCTATATTGCTCATCCCTACTCCATTCATAACACACAGCATAACTGGTTGTACCTGCGAAGAACCACATAAACCATCAATCTTTTTATTTAACAGTTCTACCTGGTTTGATAGCATGGTTACTGCGTCAAGGTTGAAAACACTGGCGGCTTTTGTTGGCCTTGTCCTCATGACTTGCCACAGAAAGTTATTTAGTGACATCTCTTCAATGAATTCATAGGCAGCCTCAGGTGTTTTGTTATTCAGTGTTCCGCCGGCGGCTGAATCAATCAATTGTCTAGTTGAGGGGTTCACACCGTTGTAAAAAGTTTGGACTGGTAGCCACAAGGGTAATCCATGGTGTGGGCATCTTCTCAATATATCATTGTATCTCTCCAATGCATCATAAAGTGTCTCTAAATCCATCTGTACAAAAAAAAAAGAGATATCATTCCTCAACTTAGCTGTTTTAGCCGGCAGAAAATATTTTAACAAAAATATTTCGGTCATTTGTTCCCATGTAGTGATTGATCCTCGTGGAAGAGAATTCAACCACTGTTTCCTCAAAGAAAAGGGAACAACTGAAGACAAATGGCATCATCAGAAATGCCATTTATTTTGAAAGTGTCGCAAAATTCTAGGAAATTCGCCAAGTGATTGTTTGGATCTTCATCCTGCAAACCATCAATTGAACAAACTGCTGTATCATCTGAATTGTGTTAGGTTTCAGTTCAAAATTATTTGCAGCAATAGCAGGTCTAACAATACTTGACTCAGTTCCTGTTAGATTAGGTTTAGCATAATCATACATAGTTCGATGATAAACCGTAATAGTAACATATTTTAATCCCACATTTAGCATGTTTTCGGATGATTTATCCCTTGATTCATGTAAAAAGGTGCTCTTAATCCTTTCTTTTCATGTCTTATACCCAGGAAAGCACCCGAGGATGAAAAGAACATAAAACGGGCCCAAAATGGAATAAATGGGCCATATCACGAAATCCACATGGTCTGGCCCAAAGATCACACGGCCATGCCTTGTCGAGCATCTAGAACATGGCCTCACCCTTGATTTACATGGTCGTGCCTCAATTAAGAAATCCAAACATGGCTCAAAGATTCGTCACACGGGCGTGTGACATCGCCGTGTCCCTGTCGTGGCAATGAATAATTTTAGTCGGAAAAGGATACTTAGGGAGAAAGAATCGCATTCCAAGAGCCTATATATACCCCCTAGGTACCACATTTGAGGGGACGTCAAGCTAGGCCAAGGAGCCAAGCTGAAAAGGTCAGAGTTGTGGGAATCACTCGAAGTTAGCCAGCTGATCCATCCCAAGAAGCCGGAATTCTACTCAAAACGGCGAATTTCTCCTTCAATTCCTTCAGGGAGTTTTAGGGATTTCTTATGTTTTATTTTATCTTTTCTTTTGAGATGTTTTCTTTATTTGTTATGAACTAAACCCTTCAGATACCTGAAGGGGATGAAACCTAGATGAATCTTGTTATTGATTTCTGAATTATATGATAAATACTTAGTTTGTTCTTAATTATGTGAGCTTAATCCAAATTTGGTGTGCTTAGGTGGAGGAGGAATAGACCCTGCTTAAGAGTAGATCTAGCATAATTAAGCGGAGTTGATAGCACGCCTAGAGATAGGGTGACGAGATTTTGCCGGATTAGGTTGAAACCTAATATGGGAATCCATAGATCGATTTACTACTATTCTAGGGAGTTATTATTCGAGAAAGAGATTTCCGTTAATTAACCTAGGGTTAGACGTTATTTGCCTCGAGAGAGGGTTTAATATACGTTAGGGAGTCCTACGGATCAAATTAAGTGAATAAATCGTATGGTTCAGTGTTAGATAACAAGTGAAGTCTAGGTGGATTCTTCCTAAGGGTATCGTCGTGATCAACTGAGTTTTTCTTCAAGTTATTTCCCAATTTGTTCTTTTTGTCTTTGCGTCTTTAGCTTAGTAGTTGTTAATTTAGATTAAAGAAAGTTCACTTTATTTTAGGCCAAATAATAAAAAGAAAGTTAGTATTACTTTTAGTTCCTTTTGGTTCGACAATCCGGTCTTGCCTAAGCTATCCTACTGCTCGTTAATTTATATTAATACATCTCTCGAGGCTACTAACGTCTAACCCTGGGTTGATTAATTGAAATCTCTTTCTAATTAAAACCCCTAGAATTGCATTAACTCAATTTATGGATTCTCATATTAGGTTTGACCCTAATCTGGCAGATTTTCGTCATCCTATCTCTAAGGTTACGATCAGTTCCGCTTAATTATATTAGATCTACTCTTAAACAGGGAATATTCCTCCTCTGCCTAAGCACATCAATACTTGAATCAATATCCTGAAATATCAAAACAAGAATTAAGAACATATAATTAAGAACAAATCAAGTATTTATCATATAGTTCAAAAAACAATAACAAGATCCGTCTTAGGTTTCATCCCCCTTAGGTATTTGAAGGGTTTAGTTCATAATAATAGAAGAATATATCTCAGAAGAAAATATAAAACAAAACATAAGAAAAACCCTAAAACCCCTTGAAGGAAATTGAAGGGAAGATCCTTGTCTTGAGTATAACTCCGGCTTCTTGAGATGAATCAACTGGCTTTCCTCGAGTAAATCCTACAATTCTGGCCTCTCTAGTTTGGCTCCTCAGCCTAACTGGACGCCCATTGAAGGTTTGCCTCTAGGGTGTTTATATAGGCTTTTGGAATGGTTTTCTTTGCCCCTAAGTACCCTATTTCAAATTTCTTTGCCCCTAAGTACCCTATTTCGAATAGAATTAAAACAGGTCACGTTAGGGACACGCCGGTGTAAGTTGTATCCAGGCCGTGGTCGGGTCTGTTAAAGAGGCACGGCCGTGTGGCTCAAGCCCAGACCGTGTCGATTTCATATTTTGGCCCATTTACTCCGTTTTTGGCCCGTTTCTCGTTCTTTTCATCATTCGGTGCTATCTTAAGCATAAAACATGAAATTAAAAGATTAGAAGCACCAAATTCCACAATTCAAGGAATAAATCATCCAAAAGTATGCTAAATGTGGGATTAAAATATTAACATATTACAGTTTATCATATAGGTTGCCAACTGAGAGTGGAAATGGACCCATAAAGTTTGCTCTCCATACATCAAACAACTCAACCTCTAGAATGTTTTGCAATGACATTTCATGTCTTCTTGAATTATTACCAATTCTTTGACATCGATCACATGGTTTATAAAAGCTTTGGGCATCCTTGAATAGATTTGACCAATAAAATCCTGATTGAAGTACTTTGGCAGGAGTTCTCATTCCTCCAAAGTGTCCTCCATAAAAGGCTAAATGGTAATGTTGCAATATGTTGTGTATTTCATCATCAAGGACACAGTTCCTAACTATCTGATCAGCACACTTCTTGAATAGGAAGGGTTCATATGAGTAATAACATCTTTTATCATGAAGGAATTTCCTTTTTGTTTGGTTGTTAAGATTAGGTTGCAACATACTACTTACTAAGAAGTTCACTATATCAACATACTAAGATAATGTTGTGGCAGCCAATAGTTGCTCCTCTAGGAAGTCTTCCTTAATAAGCTTGACATTTACATCCTCATTTCCAGCTTCTAACCTAAATAGATGGTTTGCTACTTGATTCTCTATTTCTTTTTTGTCTTGAATTTCTAGATTAAATTCTTGTAGCAAAAAAATCCACCTGATCAGTCTAGACTTTGTGTCTCTCTTAGCTACTAAGTATTCAATTGCAGAGTGATCGGTATACACTATGACCCAAATGCCTACTAGATATGTAACAGTCTGGTTTATACTCTAGTCAGAACAGTGCTTTCGGGAACACAAATCTGGCTTTGTATAATAATTTAATATATTATGTGTCATTGATATGTGACTAAGTATGTGGTAAATTTTCGTGAACTAATTTGTCTGTTTGTGTGTTTAATTTGAGCAAAGGGTGGAAATGCATTGATTTCTAAATTAGCAAGCTACATGAATAGGTGCCTATTTGCCATGTGTTTAAAAGTATGGAGGATTTATATGGAAAATTTACCTATTACCTAAGTTAGTGGACGGCACAAGTACTACAATGGCCTTAAATCATTTGTTATATATGTTTTATTATAATGATAATTTTGTAATTAGATTAATAATATGTTTTGTAATAAAACAAAAAAATGAAAGTGGATGTTTATCTTCATGTCTTACCACCGAAAATCAAAGAAAGAAAAAGAAGAAAACCTTAAGTTAGGTTCGGCCATTTCAAGCTCAAATTAAGGTGAGTTTTGACTTAGGTTTTTGATTTTTTTTACTTTTTTGCAATCGTTGCTTTCTCTACTATCAAGCCCATGTCTCAATTTTGTGTATTGATGATGTTTGTAAGATATGCCATTGATGATATGTTGAGCTTTGTAAGGAATTTAGTTGTTAAATGAAAGATTTGAGCTAGATGAACATACTTTGTTCTTGAATTTTTGATGAATTTAGCTAATTAGGGCTAAATTGAGAAAATAGTAATTTGAGGGACTAAATTGCAAATTTGATGAAAAATATAGGCTTGTATGTGATGCATGAACATTCGGCTAAGCATGAGTATGTAATGATTTTGTGAATTTGATGTTTTGAGAAAAATGGACTAAATTGATAAACTGTGCAAATATGAGGGTTGAATTGCAAATAGCCCTAAATGTGTGTTCTTAGATTGAATTGAATGAATTAGTGAATAAATGGGTTAATTCTGAATACGTTTAGATCAAGAACCGAGGAAAACGGACCTAGATCGCGGGAAAGCGAAAGTAACCAAGTAGCCGTTTCCATTTCTGTTAAATCAAATCCGAGGTAAGTCATTATGCAAATAAATGTATTTGTATTGAACTGTGTATGCTCATATGATTATTGTTAACTATGAATGCTTATGAGATGATCTGTACATGAATTCTGAAATAAGATCGATATAGCGAAAATGTCTGCGAAGTCCCGTACGAACCTAGGAATAGATAGGATTAGCCATGTAATGACATAGGTATCTGTTCTATTTTTATTATGTAAGACCACGTCTGGGACGTTGGCATTGATTTGAGATTTCATGTAAGACCTCGTCTAGGACGTTGGCATCGATATGATTCTTACATGGAATACCATGTCTGGGACATCGGCATCGTATTGATTCGTGTAAGGCCTTGTCTGGGACAGTGGCATCGATATCTGAGTGCATATAAGACCTCGTCTGGGACGTTGGCATTATACGACTATTTCGAGCTTTCTAAGTATTCTACTAGATTCCTTACGGTTCAACGAGAAAGTCTATGATACGAATGGCTATGTAAATAGTGAATCCGTTTCAGGTACGTTGATTTATACACTAAGTGTGTATATAAGGTAAGTATCTATGTGATCTTACTATGATGATTTTGTATATTGGGATAATAATATGGTATGTGAAAGTAAGCATGAAAGAGCTCTGTATATATACAACTTTTGAATTGGTGAATGTGGCAAATATGGTCAAGTATATGGACCAAAGCATATATGTGATAGTTTGCTAAGTAATTATGATGTGCCAATGTACCTATGAGCATATATGCCTTCCATGGTAAGTTTGTTTGTATTATGACTTACTAAGCTTTTGGAAAGCTTACTCTGTGTGTGTGTTTTCTCTGTTTTATAGGTCATCAAAGCTACTGAAGGCTCGAGACCGTCACGGATCGTCATCATACTACTAAACTCATTTTGGTACACTTTGGAAATGTATATAGTTAGATATGGCATGTATAGGCTAGTATTTGGTATAAGTTTGTTATATGAACTTAGCCATGTGATTTGGCTATTTATGAGTAGAGAATTTGCTTAAATGAATGTGATAAGTGAAGTATGTTTTTGGCATGGTTATGTGATCTATGAATTGGTTAATTTTTGGGTAAGCATTTGGTTGAATTATACTTGATATACATATATTTTGGTCTTGGAAGTTGGCATGATTGAAATGGATATTGAATGTTTAGTTTGAATGGTTACTTTGGTTGTCTAGTATGCATGAAATATGTTGGTAAATATTGCTTGTAGGTAAGACCCAAGTGGGTGGCATTTTGGCCTTGAAAATGGCCTATAATGTCAGACGGTTGTGGCACATGGGCATGCCTAGTGACCGTGGGCGTAAGTCAGTATAAGGCCTAAGAGCACACAGCCACGGCACACGAACGTGCCTGGTAGCCGTGTGGTTTTGACAGGATCGACCATGGCCAAAGCACACGGGCATGCTTGGTGGCCGTGGAGCAAAGGTTAGTTTCGACCATGGGGAGGACACACGGGTGTGTCTAGCAGTCGTGGGAGGCACAGGCCTACCCACACGGGCGTGTAAGCCCTGAAACTTAGAAAAGTTTTAATTTTCCATGAAATTTTGTATGTGTATCGGTTTAGTCCCGACCCGGTTTATAAGCATGTTTTAGGTCTCGTTGACTATACTAAGGGACATTATGTTTTAGATTGATGGATGAATGTATGAACTTCTAAAAATGTTTCCGATCGGTCCGGTAACGCCTTTAACCCTAGTTCGACGACGGATACGGGTTAGGGGTGTTACATTTGGTTGGTATCAAAGCTAAGGTTTAGCCGATTCGCGAACTAATGTAGCTTGTCAGAGTCTAGCTATGCGTGCCATATATCTTCATTGTGATAGTGTCATGAATCCTGACGTATAAAATGTGATTTTCGTATAGTAATGGATCCCGAAAGAGTCGTAGCTGACGACGTAAAGAGTAATACGCCTGCTCCCACGCAAGGGACAACGCCTTCTGATTCGAGACTGGCTACTAGTGGTCAAGAGGGAGAAGCTAAACAATCTTTCTTCCAGATGATGAGTGAGTGGTTCACTCAATTTGTAAAGAATAACCCGGCTGTTTCGCAACCCCCGCCACCGATTAATCCTCCTTAGACATCTGATATACCTCTGACTGCAAATCTGAATCCGTGGAATAAGCCTCCGGTTGACAAGATCCGTAAGTATGGAGCCGAAGAGTTTCGGGCTACTAATGATGATGATGCTGAAAGGGCTGAGTTCTGGTTAGAAAATACTATACGGGTATTCGACAAAATGTCTTTGACTCCGGAAGAATGCATAAAGTGCGTTGTGTCATTACTCCGAGATGCAGCTTATCAATGGTGGAAAACTGGGACTTCTGTTGTTCCGAAAGAGCGATTTACATGGGACTTCTTTCGGATCGAGTTCCGAAAGAAATACATCAGTGAAAGATTCATCGATCAGTAAGGGAAGGAATTTCTGAAACTAAAACAGGGCCGAATGACTGTTTCGGAATATGAATGAGAGTTCATGAGACTGAGTCAGTATGCTCGGGAATGTGTATCATCTGAAGCTATAACGTGCAAAAGATTCGAAGATGGTCTTAATGAAGATATTTGCCTGTTAGTCGGGATATTAGAAATAAAAGAGTACGTTATACTCATTGATCGAGCGTGCAAAGCTGAGGCACTCGGGAAAGATAAAAGAAAAGCTGAGTCTGAAGCTTGAGATATGAGAAAGAGATTTCAGAGTAAATCATTCCAGTCTGCTCCGAAAAGATTCAGAGATAATCAAAGTCGTTCAAGAGATAATGTGGGTCATTCGAACAGAAATCAATCTAGACCGCAAATGAGTTTCAAAACCCCAGCAACTTCAGTGGCCAGTGTTGGTAATGTCCGGACTGGGAGACCTGAATGTAAACATTGTGGAAAAAGGCATCCGGGAAGTTGTAGACTTAATGACAAAGCTTGCTTCAGATGTGGATCACTTGATCATTTTATCCTTGATTGCCCTGAGTCTGTCGAATCAGAGACTGTTCAGATGCTGAGATCTGATAATGCAGTTGTGAGAGGTAGACCTTCGAAGAATGTAAGAAATGTCAGTGGTGGTCAGAGAACTACGAGAGACAATGTTGCCAGATCTAAAGCTAGAGTGCCTGCCAGATGCTATTCGAGATCGAGAGGAAGCTTCATCTCCAGATGTTATAACGGGTACTTTTACACTTTATGATACTTCTGTGATTGCACTGATAGACCCTAGTTCTACGCATTCGTATATATGTAAGAATTTAGAATTCAGCAAGACTTTGCCTGTAGAGTCTACTGAGTTTGCTATAAAAGTATCGAACCCTTTAGGTAAAAGTGTCCTTGTTGACAAAGTATGCAAGAACTGTTCGTTAATGTTTTGAGATATTTGTTTCCTTGCTGATCTGATGCTTTTGCCATTTGATGAGTTCGATATTATTCTGGGTATGGATTGGTTGTCTTTGCATAATGCTATTTTGAACTGTAAAAGAAAAACTATTGATTTGAGATGTCCGAATGATGAGATTGTACGAGTTAAGTCTAATAATTTGAATGGATTTCCTGCCGTGATATCTGTTTTGAAAGCTCAAAGTTATGTGAAAAAGGGTTATGAGGCATATTTTGCTTATGTGATTGATTCGAAAGTACCTGAGAAGTAAGTTGAATCAGTGCCTATTGTTTGTGAGTTTCCTGATGTGTTCCCTGAAGAGTTACCGGGTTTGCCTCAATTCAGGCAGTTGAATTCAGCATTAATCTATTGCCTCGTACAACACCTATTTCGATAGCTCCGTATAGAATGGCACACACAGAGTTAGAAGAGTTAAAATCACAATTACAAGAATTGACAGAGAGAGGGTTTGCTAGACCGAGTATCTTGCCTTGGGGTGCTCCTGTTCTGTTTGTGGAAAAGAAAGATGGCACGATGAGGATGTGTATCGATTACAGTCAATTGAATAAGGTGACAATAAAGAATAAATATCTGTTGCCCCGAATAGACGATTTATTTGATCAATTAAAAGGAGCTACTGTATTTTCTAAGATTGATCTGAGATTGGGATATTACCAGTTGAGAGTTAAAGATTCAGACATTCCGAAGACAGCTTTCAGAACGAGGTACGGGCATTATGAGTTTTTAGTTATGCCATTTGGACTAACCAATGCTCCTGTTGTTTTTATGGATCTGATGAACAGAATTTCAGACCGTACCTAGATCGATTTGTTGTGGTGTTCATAGATGACATCTTGATTTATTCACATGATGGAAATGAGCACGTTGAACATTTAAGAATTGTGTTGCAAACTTTGAGAGAAAAGCAATTGTATGCGAAGTTTAGCAAATGTGAATTCTGGTTACACGAGGTTAGTTTTCTGGGACATATTGTATCAGCTTCTGGAATCCGAGTGGATCTGAGTAAGATTTCAACTATTCTGAATTGGAAACATCCGAGAAATGTATCTAAAGTCCGTAGTTTTCTGGGTTTAGCTGGTTATTATCGTCGATTTGTAAAAGGATTTTCAGTGATAGCTACTTCATTAACTAGATTACTTCAGAAGGATGTTAGATTTGAATGGTCAGATAAATGCCAGAAAAGTTTTGATCAATTGAAAACTCTGGTAACAGACGCTCCAGTGTTAGTACAACCAGAATTGGGTAAAGAATTTTTTGTATAAAGTGGTGCTTCGTTGAACGGTTTGGGATGTGTTTTGATGCAGGAAGACAAAGTTATAGCTTATGCCTCGAGACAATTGAAACCTTATGAAAAGAATTATCCGACACACGACCTTGAGCTTGCTGCGATTGTGTTTGCACTTAAAATTTGGTGCCATTATCTGTACGGAGAGAAATGTCATGTGTTTTCAGATCATAAAAGTAATATCTGATGACTCAGAAAGATTTGAACATGCGTCAAAGAAGATGGCTAGAGCTGTTAAAAGATTATGACCTCGTGATAGATTATCATCTGGGTAAAGTAAACGTTGTTGCTGATGCGTTGAGTAGAAAATCATTGTTTGAACTACGTGCTTTGAATGCTCAGTTAGATTTGTCTGATGATAGTTCTGTGTTAGCTGAGTTAAAAGCGAAACTATTATTTATACAGCAGATATGTGATGCTCAGAAATCTGATAATGAGTTATTAACAAAACGAGCTTAGTGTGATTTGAATTTTGAATATGAATTTTGAGTTATTGATGATTGCTTGAGATTTTGAGGTCGTATCTGTGTTCCAAGAAATCTGGAGTTGATTCAGCTGATTTTGTGTGAAGCTCATAACAGTCGTCTATCTGTTCATCCGGGGAGTACGAAAATGTATCATGATTTGAAATGACACTATTGGTGGTCTGGTATGAAACGAGACATTTCTGACTTTGTTTCGAAGTGTTTAATCTGTCAATAAGTGAAAGCCGAACATCAAGTTCCGTCCAGTTTGCTACAGCCAATTCTGATTCCTGAATGGAAATGGGATAGAGTGATAATGGATTTTGTTTCTGGTTTGCCCTAGACTCTGAGAAAAAAAGATGCGATTTGGATCATATTTGATCGATTGACAAAATTTGCCCATTTTATTCCGGTAAGATCTGATTATTCACTTAATAGATTAGCCGAGCTTTATATTTCTGAGATTGTTAGATTGCACGGGGTGCCACTATCCATTGTGTCAGATAGGGATCCGAGGTTTACATCGAGGTTCTGGAAGAAATTACAAGAAGCTTTAGGTACGAAACTGCATTTCGGTATAGCTTTTCATCCACAAACAGATGGTCAATCTGAGCGGATCATTCAGATTCTTGAACATATGTTAAGATGTTGTATACTTGAGTTTAACGGTACGTGGGAACAATATTTGCCATTGATTGAATTTGCATACAATAACAGTTTTCAGTCAAGTATCAAAATGGCACCTTATAAAGCTTTGTACGGACGTAAATGTTGTACACCTCTGTATTGGACTGAGCTCAGTGAAAATAAGCTACATGGGGTTGATTTGATAAAAGACTCAGAACAAAAAGTGAAACTGGTCTGAGATTGTTTGAAAGCAACATCTGACCGTCAGAAGTCTTATGCAGACTTGAAACGAAAAGATATAGAATTTGAAATCGGCAACAAAGTATTTCTGAAAGTGTCTCCGTGGAAGAAAGTACTCCGATTCGGACGTACAGGCAAATTAAGTCCGAGGTTTATCGGATCGTATGAGATCATTGAACGAGTTGGACCTATTGCATACAGATTAAGGTTGCCCTCTGAGCTAGAAAAGATACACAATGTATTCCATGTCTCGATGCTCCGTAGATATCGATCCGATCCATCACATGAGATTTCTCCGACTGAAATTGAAATTTGATCTGATATGACACATGAAGAGGAACCGATCCATATTTTAGCTCGTGAAGTGAAAGAGTTGAGAAATAAGAAAATTCCGTTAGTGAAAGTATTGTGGAATCGACATGGAATAGAAAAGGCTACGTAGGAGCCCAGAGATTCAATGAGACAGCAATCTCTGAATCTGTTTAACGGTAAGATTTTCAGGGACGAAAATCCCTAAGGGGAGAGAATTGTAAAAGTCCAGTTTATACTCTAGTCGGAACAGTGGTTTCGGGACCACAAATTCAAGTTTGTATAATATTTTAATATTATATTCTGTGCCGTTGATATGTGACTAAGTATGTAGTAAATTTCCGTGAACTAATTTGTCTGTCTGTGTGTTTAATTTGAGCAAAGGATGGAATTGCATTGATTTGTAAATTAGCATGCTACATGAAAAGGTGCCTATTTGCCATGTCTTTAAAAGTATGGAGGATTTATATGGAAAATTTACCTATTACCTAAGTTAGTGGACGGCACAAGTACTAAAATGGCCTTAATTCGTTTGTTATATATGTTTTATTATAAGGATAATTTTGTAATTAGATTAATAATATGTTTTGCAATAAAACAATCAAATGAAAGTGGATGTTTATTTTCATGTCTTACCACCGAAAATCAAAGAAAGAAAAAGAAGAAAACCTTAAGTTAGGTTCGGCCATTCCAAGCTCAAATTAAGGTGAGTTTTGACTTAGGATTTTGATAATTTTTACGTTTTTGCAATCGTTGATTTCTCTACTATCAAGCCCATGTCTCAATTTTGTGTATTGATGATGTTTTTGAGATATGCCATTGATGATATGTTGAGCTTTGTAAGGAATTTAGTTGTTAAATGAAAGATTTGAGCTAGATGAACATACTTTGTTCTTGAATTTTTGATGAATTTAGCTAATTAGGGCTAAATTGATAAAATAGTAATTTGAGGGACTAAATTGCAAATTTAATGAAAAATATAGGCTTGTATGTGATGGATGAACATTCGGCTAAGCATGAGTATGTAATGATTTTGTGAATTTGATGTTTTGAGAAAAATGGACTAAATTGATAAATTATGCAAATATGAGGGTTAAATTGCAAATAGCCCTAAATGTGTGTCCTTAGATTGAATTGAATGAATTAGTGAATAAAAGGGTTAATTCTAAATATGTTTAGATCAAGAACCGAGGAAAACGGACCTAGATCGCGGGAAAGCGAAAGTAACCGAGTAGCTGTTTCTATTTCTGTTAAATCGAATCTGAGGTAAGTCATTATGCAAATAAACGTATTTGTATTGAACTGTGTATGCTCATATGATTATTGTTAACTGTGAATGCTTATGGGATGATCTGTACATGAATTTTGAAATAATATCGATATAGTAACAATGTCCGCGAAGTCCCGTACGAACCTAGGAATAGATAGGATTAGCCATGTCATGACATAGGTATCTGTTCTGTTTTTATCATGTAAGACCACGTTTGGGACGTTGGCATCGACTTGAGATTTCGTGTAAGACCTCATCTGTGACGTTGGCATCGATATGATTCTTACGTGTAATACCATGTCTAGGACATCGGCATCGTATTGATTCGTGTAAGACCCTGTGTGGGACAGTGGCATCGATATCTGAGTGCATATAAGACCTCGTCTGGGACGTTGGCATTGTACGACTATTCCGAGCTTTCTGAGTATCCTACTAGATTCCTTGCGGTTCAATGGGCAAGTCTGTGATACGAATGGCTATGTAAATAGTGAATCTGTTTTAGGTACGTTGATTTATACACTAAGTGTGTATATAAGGTAAGTACCTATGTGGTCTTACTATGATGATTATGTATATTGAGATAACAATATGATATGTGAAAGTAAGCATGAAAGAGCTATGTATATATACAACTTTTGAATTGGTGAATGTGGCAAATATGGTCAAGTATATGGACCAAAGCATATATGTGATAGTTTGCTAAGTAATTATGATGTGCCAATGTACCTATGTGCATATATGCCTTCCATTCTAAGTTTGTTTGTATTATGACTTACTAAGCTTTTGGAAAGCTTACTCTATGTGTGTGTTTTCTCTGTTTTATAGGCCGTCAAAGCTACTGAAGGGTCGGGACCGTCAATGATTGTGGTGCTGACTCCTTTAATATCTGCAATTTTTCATCCTATTTCTTTTTTGAATTTCCTAAGTACAACTAACAATTGAACCTCTTGCTCATAAGTCAGCTTAGCAGATACAACCACAGGTAGTGTGTTATCCTTCCCCATATAAGCGTACTTTAATTGTCCAGGTAGAGGTTTCAACTCTAACATGGGTGGTTCTTCTATGGATAGTTTAGCAGGGCTGAAGGTTTGAGCAGATAAATCTAATGTGTCAAACCTCTTTCCAGGTCTATCAATTTTTTTTTGAATGTACGCAACTGCTTGTGGTGTCCTAATGTCCCTTTATCATCAATATCAACTAAATCCAAATTCATTGTGCTCTTTGTCATGGTATTTTTTTTTAAATTCCTCTTCCATAATAGAGTCTAATAAATTGACAGCATGGCACTTTTCTATATCATCAGCACATTTCAGAGCCTGCAAAACATTAAAAGTGATTTTTTAATCATTCACCCTCATAGTTAATTCACCCTTTTGAACATCAATCACACTCTTACCTGTTGCAAGAAAAGATCTAACCAAAATAATAGGCACAACTTTGTCAACTTCACAGTTTAAAACAATGAAATCAGTAGGGAAAATGAATTTATCTACCCTTACAAGGACATTTTCGATTTTACCTTGTGGGTGTGCATATGATCAATTTGCTAATTGCAAGGTCACAGTGGTATGTCTTGCTTCACCAATTCCCAGCTTTTTAAACACAGACATAGGCATAAGGTTTATACCCACTCCTAAATAGCACAAGGCCTACCTAACATATTGGTTACTAATTGATCAATGTATTGTGAAGCTTTCTGTGTCCTTCAACTTTGAAGGCAATTTATTTGTCATCATAGCAGTGCACCCTTTAGTGAGTGCGACTATTTCAAATTCTCCCAATCATCTCTTCCTTGAAAGCGTGTCATTCATAAATATGACATAGTTTGGAGTTTGCTCCAAAGCTTTCACATGTGAAGTTGCTTAAGGACATCCAAGAATTGCCTGAATTGTTGGTCTTGTCTGTGATTCTGAAATCGTTGGGGAAATGGTGAGGGTGGGTGAACTTCAAGTTGCAGTGATTGTGTTGCTCGAGCATTGTGTTCAAAAACGGTATTTTAGTTTGCTTTGGCATCGCTTGGTCTAGTTTTCTCATCTGTGGTGCTCTTCTTGTGTTATTCAAAAGTTTTTGTTTGATTAGATTTTGAATTCGCTGTTTCAACAATAATACTCTTGCCAACTCTATCTAGCTGTGTGCCACTTCTAAGAGTGATTGCTTTGCAATGTTCTTTCCCATGTGGTCTTACATTCTCCGTATCACTAGGCAAATTTCCTTGTGTTCTTGAGTTCAAAGCACTAGCTATCTGTCCTACTTGGTTCTCTAAAGCTCATAAAGATGACACTTGGCTTTGGATCACAACATCGTTCTTGGCCATATATTCCTTCAATAAAGATTCAATAGATGAGGAAGAAGATGATGTCTTCCCTTGTTAAACTCATTGTTGAGGCAGTATAGATTGATAGAAATCATGTGGGACATTCAGATATTGGGTCTGACAACTGTGTTCGAATTTCCAATTCCTTGATTGTTCCACCTAAAATTTGGGTGTTGCTTCCAACCAGGGTTATATTTGTTGGAATAAAGGTTGTTGTTCGTATTGAAGTTGCCCATATAGTAGACAGATGCTGGGTTTGAGGGACACTCTTCAAACACGTTATCTTCACCATAGTAAACACAAGATAACCCAGTTGCTTTCAGCTCTTTCACCTCAGTAGGCTTCTGCATGGTCTTTATCATGTTGTTTAAAGAAGATACCTAAGCAGTAAGTGATGTAATTGCATCATTTCAAATGATCCAGCTACTGTCCTACTAGTACGAACTCTTGTTATGGGGTACTGATAATCGTTATTGGCAATTCTCTCCAAAATCTCATATGCTTCATTGTAAGACTTGTCCAACAGAGTTCCATTAGCTGAGGCGTCAACCACCATCCATGTATGTGCATTCAAACCATTATAGAACATCTCTATTTGGGTTCAATGTTGAAATCCATGCATAGGACATTTCCTAAGCAGATATTTGAACCTTTCTCACGCTTCATACAATGTTTCATCCTCTAGTTGCCTAAAGGATGTTATGTCATTTCTCATTTTATCATTCATATTGGGTGGGTTATATCGTAGTAGGAATCTTTGACAGAGATCATTCCATGATTCTACTGTTCTAGATGGCAAAGTGTAGAGCCATATTCTAGCACGATCTCTTAAATAATAGGGAAATAGCTTGAGTTTTAAGGCATTTTCAGGTACACTTTACTGTCTAAAAGAATCGTAGACCTCCAAGAAAAGTCTTAAGTACAATATAGGGTCTTCAATTGGCAAACCACCAAACTGACCAATTGATTGAAGCATTTGAAACATTACAGGTTTCAGCCCAAAGTGGGGGGCTTGAATTTGTGGTCTGACTATTCTAGGATTTAGGTCATCTAAGATAGGAATTACGTGATCTCGAATTGGCCTGTCCCAATCATCAAACATCTGAGCAACCAGAGGATTACCATTGCCGGTTTTCAGATTAAGTAGCTCATTCAAACTAGGTTGATTGTTACCACATTGATTAATTACTCTTTGTTCTCTTCTCCTTCTTTTCAAGGCCCTTTCAATTTCTAGATCTAAGGGATAGAGTTCTTCAACAGGAATGCCTCTACGCATACAACTAGTAACAAACATGTTGTGATCATGAAATAAACAAATTAATTCCTAAAAATATAAAAATTGCAATAACAAAAACTGAAGTTGCCAATCGTCGCCAATTCTCGACAATAGCACCAAAAACTTGTCACGTGTTAATATGATGTGCAAATTGTGCAAGTATACATGTCAAATCAAGTAATAAAGTGATAAGTGAGTATCGTTCCCATGACGATTGGATTAGTATTCTCTATCTAAATTATCACAATTGAGTAGAAAAGATAAATAAACCAAATGATATTTTTAGAAATAACAATGCAATTAATACACTAAAATGAAAGTAATAAAATGTACTATCATAGATTGCAATTGAAACAAATTGAATAAAAGCACTAAGGATTCTAGAAAGATTGGAATATTGATTGAAAAGGCTAGGATGACTAATGAATTAGTAATAACCCTACAACAATGCCATGGAAAAAAATATGATAACCTACTACTCGATTGGGTACTAATGTGCTCTACCACTGTCAAAAACAAGACCTAAAGCTACTTACTCCTAAGACAGTATACATCTATAGGCTAAGAATTAGAAACCATGACTGAAGCACAATCCTATAAATCGTATAAGGTAAAGCTCTATTTCTATAGTTTACACGAGCATTTCACTCAATGTTCTCTTATATTACCTAATTTTGGTGCAAGCAACCTAACTCTATCAATATTAAGCTACTTGCAGACTTATCAAGCATTTATGAATACCCTAATAAGCATATAAAAAGAAATAAACATTGGGTAAAACGGTAAATTGAATCATATTCATCGATAAACATTCATTAAAGTTAAAACATCATCAAAAGTAATCCCAAGCTGTGCTAAGTTAGTTTATGACTGGTCTATGCAAATTCCCCCAACTTGGCGTTTGGTGCATGTCTTCACCTAAGCTTCCAATAGCTCAAATTACCCTCCTTGTCACAAAAAAAAAAAAAAACTTTTTCAAAGCTCCGTATTTGCAATCAGTCGTACCTTCAGCTCTCATTAACGGCAGACCTCTCTTTTTGTCTATCAATCCCCCCTTTTTCTTTTATACTTGGGTCCTTATTTAGGGTAAAAGCTTTCAACCAATGATTATTTTTTTCCCCAGTTTGGAGGTGGAAATTTTCCATTACACGTGCATGTGGGGGGAAGGCAACTGCCGAATGCTCTAATTGGTGATTGGGTATTTTTTGTTTTGTTCCTCATCATTGCCATGGCAATCTCTCATAATACCTCGGCAGATCTCCATCCTTTGCTATCTTTCTTCCTCAAACTTATCATTCAACCACCAAAAAACCTTTCCACCAACAATTAAAAGTACAGATGCACTAAAGTAATCACCATTCCAAGCCTTTACATGCAATGCTCGATTAACTAAAAATAATCATGCAATTACCTAAAATGAAACTAATTTTACTTAAGTACAAGTAGTTAACTAAGTCTAAAAGTATGAATTATAACTCTTTTCAAGAGTTATCAGAGGCTAATAGTGCCTTTTTCTGTATGATGAATGACATGTTTTCCACATATATTAGAGCTAATTCCACAACTCAACAACATCTACCCCTTGTCCTCAAAGCCCTATACATTGAAATATTTATCAGATTTTTATTGATAAAGTTTGAAAATGCGGAGTCGAAGAGTTTCGTAGTAAGGTGGGTGATGATCCGGCCAATGACGAATACTAGTTAGAAAACACACAGAGAGTCCTAGATGAAATGTTGTGTTCTCTGGAAGATTTTCTAAGATGTGCCATGTCACTGTTAAAAGAGGAGGCTTTTTACTAGTGGTCGACTTTAATTGCAGTTGTGCTGAAAGAACGGGTTAATTGAACATTCTTTAAAACTGATTTTTGAAAGAAACACGTCGTTAAACTATACCTTGATAAGAAGTAGAAGGAAATCCTTGAATTAAAATTGGGAAATAGATCAATTGCAAATTACGAGCACGAGTTTGCTCAGCTTAGTAAATATGTCCGTGAAATTGCATCTACAAAGGAAGAAATGTGTATCCGTTTTGTAGATGGATTAAACTACGAGATCAATCTACTGGTAGGTGCGATGGAAATTTGAGAGTTTGTAGTTTTGTCTGACCAAGCTCAGAAAATGGAAGAAGTTTACAACCACAAGAAATATAATGAAACAAAAGCTCGTGAAACACCCCAAACCCAGCACACAAACCTCGACCGGATCTAGCATGTTCATGAGGAGAAACTTAGCTTAAATTTTTTGGTTTCATCCCTTTTATAAAATAAGTCGATTTTAAAACAAGTTTGTATTTTTATCAAGTTAAAACCAAATTGCCATTCAAGTTAATATTTCGTTAAAATGTTTCCTGCATACTCCGTAAATTTAAAGATTTGCCGGATTTTAGAGTTCATTACGTTGAAAGAAAAAAAAACCGTTACATTTTGATTAAGTGATAAAACGTTGAAGTTGCTTTGAGAAAAATATTTAATTACTCGTTTGATGATTATCGTATGGGAATAAAATTTAGAACGCAAAATTAAACGGTTAAGTAATGGCCTTATTACATATTAAAAAAAACCGAGATAAATCCCGAAAGAAAACATACTAAAGAAAACGAAAAGAGTTCAACCATAAGAAACCCGAAATTTGCTGAGCATGGCCACAACATAGTCCCTGCCGACCCGGTCCACTGCACTATGCATCACCAGCAAAATGTTAGCCCACGAAGGGTGAGTCAACGGACTCAATGTGCAACTACCAACATAGATTCCCAACCGATTATAGCCTTTAATACGAACATTTTGGGCCAAGCTCATACGAAATCATAATCTGGCCATTGGCCTGTATCATAGCATAATAGATCACACATATATATACGTAAATGATGCAACCCGAACCCACCTAAAGATCCAACCTCTACACACGACCCGTACCTGCCAATCACACCAGTGGGGATTACTAAATCGACCCTCCATCCGCTACACACCCTCGAAGGCAGTCGCTGCAGTCAACTGCTCATCGCCCTTAATACGTGGCATAGCCACCGGATAATGTGACAACGTCACTAGAAACATAATATTGTGACCTGAGTCACCAGATCAATGTGGTAAAACCACCAGAACACTTCCCATTTTCATTATCACCCTCATGCCCATGCAATATACAAATTATATAAGTATCATGCTAAATGCTTAACCCAAACCATATCAGATATATACATACTTTCATACATATGAATGTAACCATTGTTAACAAGGTGTTAGTGTAACATACCTGAATGAACCGTACCCTTGAATGGTACTTTTAGTCATAATTATTCATAATCTTGTTAACACATACTTAGTCATATTAATCTATCGAGAAGAAGTGTGGAGTTACACACCTGTAAACACAAAGAACAACACTCTCGATCTCACTGACACTTTCACTTGCAGGGATCACAGCGATCTGCTTCTCCCTTTCCGAAGCTGGCCCACAACCCGGTGGCCAATCCCGTACCGCAGAAACCGAACGTTTCTTGAATCTAAGGGTAGGGACTACCCCTTTCTCTCCTCCACTGGTACTCGCATCCATTGAATATCACTTAATCAGAAAACCCGGTTAATCGATACGTAAAATCTAAACGAATCACATCTATAACTTAACTGAATACCCTTATCGAAATAGATCCGAATCCCGAAGACTCCTCCTTTACCTTTGTCGAACCCTTCCTATAACACCATAGTTAGAATCGGCCAACACTTAAAAATATGGCCTTTGGCTGAATAGCATTATCTCATACCTTAACCGATCAAATCCTGAGAGCTTCTCCTTCTAACGTTGGCTACAATGAATCCCGGAATCACCCTTTATGGTTTCGGCCAAATGAACGAATGGAATAGGTTTCTTTGTTTCGACTAACCAAGGATAATAAAGATCGAATGACAGAGAATCCCTTACCCCAATGTTGAAATCGGTTCAACAGATTGCACAGTATGATCGACAACACCCCCTTTGAAACACTAAAAGATTCGGCCGCAGAAGAAAGGTTATTCAGCTTTTGAAGAATTGAAAAAGGATAAAAGAACGATGGTGAGGCTCAAATAGAGATTCGGCTATAGAGAGTTATAAAGAGAAAGGGTTTGATTTAATGGTGATGGAGAGGTAGAGAACGAAAATGAGAGAAAGATGAAGACTTAGAGAATTTCGGCTAGATCAATGGGTGCATTCGGCTTTCAACAAGTGAGTGAAGAAGAGGAATTTGGGGTTTAAGGAGTTTCGGCAATGGGGAGAATGAGAGAGAGAGATGTTTCGGCTAAACAAAAAGAGAAAAAGAAGAGAGGTAGGGAGAGGAAAGTAGATTCGGCCTAAAAGAAAACAAATAGAGGAGAAGAAAGATGAGATGCAAGTGACCCTAATGGTCTATGAAGTTTCGGCCAACAAATCAAAAGTATGTGACGGCACTAGGGAGAAAAGAGAGGAAAAAAACCGGTAAAGCGCTAAAAGAAAAGGGAAATAGGAAGATGCCCCCCACACACTAGCACACAAATGGCACCCCCTCTCAAAGCTCCCAAAACCGAATATGCATCCCTCAAGAGTCCCACATTCGGCCACCACTCCTTCCTCCTCTCCTATCCCTTATTTTTCTCCACTTTTTCCTCCCCTCCTCTCATTCAAACTCATTTGAATGAGTCCACCTTCTATCCGAATATCTTGACCAAGTCCACCCTCATCCCTTCAGAGTCTGATTGCCGTCCAACTCTTCACTCCCCTTGACGCAAAATAAATGCCAAAATGCTGCCAGTGCTGCTCGAACCCTGTCCATCCAGCTCCCTGAGGCGTCACTCCCTTATGCTCTAAGTGGCGCCTCCCTTGCCACCTTACCACCTGATCCCTTGTGTCATAACCTAGACATAAATTTTCTTAATGCCTAGCTCTCTTAGCTCTCCCCTAAAGGCCTAAAGTCAAATATTTTCCTAAGGCCTCTACTTACACCCCAAGGTTCCCGAAGCCCCTAAACACATACAAACATCACACAAAGCACCCTACCACATGAATATGAATTAAAATGCATAACTCCTAAATCCCGGATATTACAATTCTACCTCCCTAAAATAATTTCGGCCTCGAAATTACCTGATCAAAATAAATGAGGGTATTGTTGTCGCATTGCTTCCTCTGGCTCCCACGAAGCTTCTTCTGATCCATGGTTCCGCCATAACACTTTGACTAGAGGAACTGATTTCCTCCATAATACCTTCACATCCCGCTCCAAAATCTGAATCGGCTCTTCCTCGTAGGACAAGTCTGGTCTCAACTCCACTTCTTCAACTGGCACCACATGAGATGGATCCGATCGATAACGACGTAGCATCGAAACGTGAAACACATCGTGCATCTGTTTTAATTCCAAAGGCAACTCCAGCTGATATGCCACTGGTCCAACCCGCTTAAAAACCCGATAAGGCCCTATAAACCTGGGACTCAGCTTACCTTTGCGACCAAATCTCATCACCTTTTTTTACGGCAAAACTTTCAGAAACACCTGATCTCCTACTGCAAACTCTATCTCTTTCTGCTCGAGATATGTATACGACTTTTGTCTGTCGGATGCCTCCTTCAACCGTGCCCGAATCACCTTAACCTTTTCTTCCGATTCTGCCACAATATCTGGACCCAAAACATGACTTTCCCCTAATTCTGTCCAACACGTAGGAGTGCGACACTTCCATCCATACAGTGCTTCATACGGTGCCATCCGAATACTTGCTTGATAGCTGTTGTTGTACGCAAACTCCGTTAAAGGCAAGAACTCCTCCCAGCTTCCTCTGAAGTCAATCACGCAACCCCTTAACATATCCTCTAACACTTGAATTACCCGTTCAGACTGGTCGTCCGTCAGTGGATGAAATGTCGTACTGAAGTCTAACCTGGTGCCCAATGCCTGATGCAGTGCTCTCCAAAATCGAGACGTAAACCTCGGATCCCTATCCGAGATAATTGACACTGGCACCCCATGTAGCCTCACGATTTCTGCCACATACAACTTTGCCAACCTCTGCAGAGAATAGTCGACCCGCACCGGTATGAAATGTGCAGACTTTGTCAACCGATCCACAATCACCCATACCGAGTCCTTCTTAGTAGGCGTAAGGGGAAGCCCACTAACGAAGTCCATTGTGATTCTCTCCCACTTCCACTACGGAATCTTAATTGGCTGCAGCAATCCCGATGGCACTTGGTGTTCAGCTTTGACCTGCTGACACGTTAAGCACTTCCCCACAAATTCAGTAACTTCCCGTTTCAAACCAGGCCACCAAAACTGATCCCGTAGATCCCTATATAACTTACTCCCTCCAGGGTGCATAGCATAAGGACTACTATGCGATTCCCGAAGAATTCTCTGCCTTAATTCCTCATCCTTCGGCATACAGACCTTGCCCCGGAAACATAACACTCCGTCGCTGTTTACACCATAGTCTTCCAATTCCCTATTCTTCACTTGCAGTAGCTTAGCACTTAGATCGTCATCTACCAACTGTTTCTCTTTTACCTGACTTAACCATGTCGGCTTCACCTGCAACTCCGCCAGCAACCTTCCATCGTCATAAAGACTAAGATGTGCAAACATTGCCCTCAAATCTGACACTACTTTCCGACTTAGGGCATCTGCCACCACATTCGCTTTACCCGGGTGATACTCTATTGAACAGTCGTAGTCTTTCAACAACTCCACCCACCTTCGCTGTCTCAAATTCAGTTCCTTCTAAGTCAGCAGATATTTCAGACTCTTGTGGTCCGTGTAGATCACCGATTTTTCTCCATACAAATAATGCCTCCACACTTTTAGAGCGAACACTACCACATCCAACTCCAGGTCATGCGTCGGATAATTAACCTCATAAGGCCTTAATTGCCGAGACGCAGAAGCGACCACCTTCCCTTCTTGCATCAGAACACATCCCAACCCTATGTGGGAAGCATCACAGTACACCACAAAGTCTTTCCTTGCCTCAGGCTGAATCAAAACCGGAGCCTCTGTCAACACTCTCTTCAGCTTTTCAAAACTCTCCTGCTGCTTATCCGCCCACACGAAAGGTACCTCCTTTCTCAACAATTTTGTCAAAGGTGCTACTATTGACGAGAACCCTTCAACAAATCTCCTGTAGTAGCCTGCTAACCCCAAGAAACTACGAACCTCTGCAACAGACTTAGGTGGTTTCCAATCTAGCACCGCCTCAATCTTCCGAGGATCTACTCTTATCCCTCCCGCAGACACCACATGACCCAAAAACGCAACTTCCTTTAACCAAAATTCGCACTTGCTAAACTTGGCATATAACTTGTTTTCCCTTAAAACTTGCATCACTACCCGTAGATGCGCATCATGCTCCTCCTCAGACTTGGAATATACCAGGATGTCGTCTATGAACACAACGACGAACTGATCCAAGTAGGGTTGGAAAACCCGGTTCATCATATCCATGAACGCAGCTGGGGCGTTCGTCAACCCGAACGGCATTACTAGGAACTCATAATGTCCGTACCTAGTCCAGAAAGCTGTCTTATGGATATCTGCTTCTTTCACCTTAAGCTGATGATATCCCGACCTTAGATCTATTTTAGAGAAGACCGCGGCCCCTTTGAGCTGATCAAACAAGTCGTCTATCCTCGGCAACGGGTACTTGTTTTTGATCGTTAGCTTATTCAACTACCGGTAATCTATGCACATACGTATAGTCCCGTCCTTCTTTTTCACGAATAGGACCGGTGCTCCCCATGGAGACACACTGGGTCGAATAAACCCACGATCGAGCAGCTCTTGGATCTGAGCCTTGAGCTTTACCAACTCTTTTGGCGTCATTCTATATGGAGCAATTGATACTGGAGCTGTACCTGGCAGTAAATCAATCCCGAACTCCACCTCCCGATACGGAGGCAACCTTGGAAGTTCTTCCGGAAAGACATCCACAAACTCTTTTACCGTCCTGACCTCTCCCACCGCTGCTTCCTTAGCCTCCAAGGCACTGACAAACATCAGAAAAGCCATACATCCCTTCCTTACCATCTTCTCTGCCTTAAGGGCAGACACTACATTAAACAGGTAATTCCTCCTCTTACCCATCACCACGATCTCATTGTCATCGGAAGTCCTCAACGACATGCGCTTAGCAGCACAGTCCACATTCGCACGGTACCTCACTAACCAGTCCATGCCTAAGATTAAGTCAAATTCCCCAAATGGCAGCTCCATTAAGTCAGTCGGAAATAGCGCCCCTTGAACTTCTAAAGGTACTTCCCTAAAGAGTTTGTCTACTACTATTAATTGCCCTAAAGGACTAAGTACAGTCATCTTCCTAGGGACAGTCTCAAAGTTCACACTCAGAGTTCCAGACACTTCACTAGCGATGTAGGAATGAGTCAACCCGATATCTATTAGAGCAGTAAAGGGTAATCCAGAAATAAGGAACGTACCCGTTATGACGTCTGGTGCGTCACCATCCTCCCTCCGACGAACCGCATACACCAGACCCGGCTGCCTTGCCTCTACATTACCAACACCTCTGCCCGACGCCCTACGACCTCGACCAAAACCATTACCTCTGCCAGCCAGACCACGACCCCTCGGCGGCTGCTGTCTGCCTCTTTCAGTCTGACTAAAACCCTAACCTGCTGGTCGGCTCCTCTCTGTCTTCACAGGACAGTCCCTAATCATATGATCCTTGGACCCACACTTAAAACATCCCCCTGTCTTCTTCCAACACTCCCCCGAGTGCATCTTTCCACATTGAGCACATGTACGATACTGACCTACCACAACAACCAGTTGATCTCGCGGCCCATCAACTCTAGGTCATTTCTGGAAACTTCCAGATGACCCTGATTACCCATAGCCCCTCTTACTCTTACCCTGACCTCTGTCCCGGTTCTGCCTTTCGGTCTGCTTCACCTCCTCGGCTATTTTCGCTTTCTCAACCAATACTGGGAAGTCCCTCTCTCGCTGTGGGGCTATTAACACCCTCAACTCATCTTGAAGCCCATCTTCCAACCGTACGCAGCGCTCATAATCAGTTGACACGATTCCCCGGGCATATCGGCTCAAACGAAGGAATTCTGCTTCATACTCGGCTACAGATTTGCCCCCTTGTACCAGGTTCAAGAATGCCTTCCTCTGAGCATCTATATAACTCGCTCATATATACTTCCCTTGGAACTTTGTCTTGAAATAATCCCAATCAATCCGTTCCACCTGGGTACCCTCTCTAACAATGAGCCACCACTGGTACGCCTCATACCGGAGTAGTGACACCACCCCTTTCAGTTTCTCCTCAGCCGTGCAGTCCAGGTCGTCCATAATCCTTTCGACTGCTTCTAACCAATATTCAGCAACATTTGGGGCCACCCCAGAGACCCCCCTGAACACCTCAGCTCCGTTTGCTCGCAGTCACTCCGGCACTGACTTCCGAGCCCCTCCACCTAGACCTGCCCCAGCAACTCTTTCCAACACTCGCAACATCGCCTGGGATATCGCGTCATCTCCTCCGGTTTGGTCCTAAAATTCTTCTTCTCCAACCGGTGGTAACGGGATTTCATTCCCGGACCCGTGTCCAGACCCTGCTGGTTCAGACACGGTAATTCTGCCTCTGCCACGTCCAGGCGTATTGCGACCCCGTCCCCTAGTACTCATATCTACTGTCGCGTTTTACCAGTTTTTACAAATTTTATGCATTAGTTTTTCTTTTCACTTCTTGTTTAAAGAGAATTTTTATGCAAAAAGAAATTTAATAGTTGTTCTCCGCAAGAGTACACATATTACCTAGGGGTTCATGTCTCTATAGTATGGTTTCCTAGTCCTACCATCTATAGTATCATACCTCCATACATGCAATCAATTCATCATTCCAAGAACTTACCTGGCGGACTTGGGCCGAGAACTCGGGTGCCATGCTTCCATAAGGACATTTTATGAAAAATTTCAAAACCCATTTTTAGTACAAAGTTTGAAAACGTTGTGGGCTTCAAAACTCAAGGCCGAGTGTTTAAAACCTGGCTCTGATACCAAATTGAAACACCCCAAACCCGGCCCACAAACCTCGACCGGATCTAGCATGTTCCTGAGGAGAAACTTAGCTTAAAGTTTTTGGTTTCATCCCTTTTATAAAATAAGTCGATTTTAAAACAGGTTTGTATTTTTATCAAGTTAAAACCAAATTTCCATTCAAGTTAATATTTCGTTAAAACGTTTCCTGCATGCTCCATAAATTTAAAGATTTGCCGGATTTTAGAGTTCATTACGTTGAAAGAACAAAAATCGTTAAATTTTGATTAAGTGATAAAACGTTGAAGTTGCTTTGAGAAAAATATTTAATTACTCGTTTGATGATTATCGTATGGGAATAAAATTTAGAACACAAAATTAAAAAGTTAAGTAATAGCCTTATTACATATTAAAAAAAAAACCGAGATAAATCCCGAAAGAAAACATACTAAAGAAAACGAAAAGAGTTAACCATAAGAAACCCGAAATTTGCTGAGCATGGCCACCACATAGTCCCTGCCGACCCGGTCCACTACACTATGCATCACCTGCAAAATGTTAGCCCACGAAGGGTGAGTCAACGGACACAATGTGCAACTACCAACACAGATTCCCAACCGATTATAGCCTTTAATACGAACATTTTGGGCCAAGCCCATACGAAATGATAATCTGGCCATTGACACGTATCATAGCATAATAGATCACACATATATATACATAAATGATGCAACCCGAACCCACCTAAAGATCCAACCTCTACACACCAGCCGTACCTGCCAATCACACCAATGGGGATTACTAAATCGACCCTCCATCCGCTACACACCCTCGAAGGCAGTCGCTGCAGTCAACTGCTCATCGCCCTTAATACATGGCATAGCCACCGGATAATGTGACAACGTCACTGGAAACATAATATTGTGACATGAGTCACCAGATCAATGTGGTAAAACCACCAGAACACTTCCCCTTTTCATTATCACCCTCATGCCCATGCAATATACAAATTATATAAGTATCATGCTAAATGCTTAACCCAAACCATATCAGACATATACATACTTTCATACATATGAATGTAACCATTCTTAACAAGGTGTTAGTGTAACGTACCTGAATGAACCGTACCCTTGAATGGTACTTTTAGGCATAGTTATTCATAATCTTGTTAACACATACTTAGTCATATTTATCTATCAAGAAGAAGTGTGGAGTTACACACCTGTAAACAAAAAGAACAACACTCTCGATCTCACCCCTTTCTCTCCTCCACTGGTACTCGCATCCATAGAATATCACTTAATCAGAAAACCCTGTTAATCGATACGTAAAATCTAAACAAATCACATCTATAACTTAACTGAATACCCTTACCAAATAAATCAGAATCCCAAAGACTCCTCGCTTACCTTTGTCGAACCCTTCCTATAATACCATAGTTAGAATCGGCCAACACTTAAAAATATGGCCTTTGGCCGAATAGTATTATCTCATACCTTAACTGATCAAATCCCGAGAGCTTCTCCTTCTAACGTCGGCTACAATGAATCCCAGAATCACCCTTCATGGTTTCGGCCAAACGAACGAATGGAATTAGATTTCTTGGTTTCGACTAACCAAGGATAAAAAGAATAAAGATCGAATGACAGAGAATCCCTTACCCCAATGTTGAAATCGATTGAACAGATTGCACAGTATGATCGACAACACCCCCTTTTGAAACACTGAAAGATTCAACCACAGAAGAAAGGTTATTCGGCTTTTGAAGAATTGAAAAAGGAGAAAAGAACGATGGTGAAGCTCAAATAGAGATTCAGCTATAGAGAGTTATAAGGAGAAAGGGTTTGATTTAATGGTGATAGAGAGGTAGAGAACGAAAATGAGAGAAAGATGAAGACTTAGAGAATTTCGGCTAGATCAATGGGTGCATTCGGCTTTCAACAAGTGAGTGAAGAAGAGGAGTTTGGGGTTTAAGGAGTTTCGGCAATGGGGAGAATGAGAGAGAGAGAGATGTTTCGGCTAAACAAAAAGAGAAAAAGAAGAGAGGTAGGGAGAGGAAAGTAGATTCGGCCTAAAAGAAAACAAATAGAGGAGAAGAAAGATGAGATGCAAGTGACCCTAATGGTCTATGAAGTTTCGGCCAACAAATCACAAGTTTGTGACGGCACTAGGGAGAAAAGAGAGGACCAAATTCGGCAAAGAGCTAAAAGAAAAGGGAAATAGGAAGATGCCCCCCACACACTAGCACACAAACGGCACCCCCCTCTCAAAGCTCCCAAAACCGAATAAGCATCCCTCAAGAGTCCCACATTCGACCACCACTTCTTGCTCCTCTCCTATCCCTTATTCTTCTCCACTTTTTCCTCCCCTCCTCTCATTCAAACTCATTTGAATGAGTCCACCTTCTATCCGAATATCTTGACCAAGTCCACCCTCATCCCTTCAGAGTCTGATTGCCGTCCAACTCTTCACTCCCCTTGACGCAAAATAAATGCCATCCAGCTCCCTGAGGCGTCACTCCCTTATGCTCTAAGTGGCGCCTCCCTTGCCACCTTACCACCTGATCCTTTGTGTCATAACCCACACATAAATTTTCTTAAGGCCTAGCTCTCTTTGCTGTCCCCTAAAGGCTTAAAGTCAAATATTTTCCTAAGGCCTCTACTTACAGCCCAAGGTTCCCGAAGCCCCAAACACATACAAACATCTCACAAAGCACCCTACCACATGAATATGAATTAAAACGCATAACCCCTAAATCTCGGATATTACAGCTCGTGACTTCGGTAAATGTATCACACCTAAAACATTAGGGTTTTTCAGTACCATTAGGGTTTTTAAGTAGAGATCGAATGAAACAGAATAGTATAAGATCTCTGATGCCTTCTGTAATATCCCGGGTTAGGGGGCTATTTCGATGTTGCATGTTATTGCATGTTTGTAGTGTGCTGTGTTGCTATTTTTATGTTTTAGGGGCTTAAGTGTAGCCTAGGTGTATGCCTGAGTAAATAAGAAAATTTTGGTTTTTGGGTATTAAGTCAGGGGAGCTGAGGAAGCTGGGGTTTAAGAATTTTAATTGTGGTTTTATAGCACAAATGAAGAGCTGGCAAAGTGGCAAGGCATGTGGTACTTGGGAGCTAGGTGGCGTCATTCAAATGAGGTGGAGGCCTTGTGTTCGAGCTGCGGAGTGGCCACTTTTTGGCACTCATTTTGACGGCATGGAGGGAGGAGTTTGTGGCAGTTCAAACTCTGCCTAAGACCTGGTCAAGGGGTGACTTGGATGGTGGTGAGCAAATTAAGGAGGAGGACTTGTTCAAACTACTTTGAATGAGAGGAGTGGAGTGAATGGGGGGATTCTTGGCCGAATTTTGTGGGGTTGGAGTGGGGGTGTGTACGGTTTGGTTGAGGGAAGGGAGTTGTGCCGAAATGCACTTCTCATTTTGTGCATTTTCGGCCAAAAGCCTTTGTGAAGCAATTTTCTCTTTTGGCCATACCAAAACCGCAAGTGTAAGCTCTCAATTGCCGAACCTGTGTTGCCCTTTTAGAAGGTGTTAGCCGAAATTCATCTTGGTATTTTTGGGCATTTTTATTCGGTCACCTTGTTTCAAAACAAAGTCCTTTCTTTTGTCAAGAGCCTAAGCCGAATTTCCTTCAAGTAAGTCTCTCTTTTCCCTTTTCAAAACCGAAAGCTTTAAGCAACTTCATCTTTGCCGAATTTGGCTTTGTGTTTTCTCTCAAAATCCCTTGTTAAGACGAACCTAGCATCCCACTTCCATTTCTTTTTTCTTTTGAAACCTTGTTGGCCGAATCTCCTTTCTCAAAAAGCTTCTCTCTCATTCTTTCTCTTTTGGTTAATTGTGTTAAAACCGAAACCCTCTCTTCTCCATTACCCTTTCTCTCTGTTTGAGACTTTGATTGCCGAAATTAATACCTTTCTTATCACACTTTGTTTCTTTCTCCTAGTACGCTAAGTGCCGAATGCATATTGTCTCTTAGCCGAATATCTCTCTTTCTCCTAGCAGTTGTAGTGGCCGAATATCAGTGGTGTATTGGAGGCCTTGCTTCAATCGGTTGAAATTGGTAAGTCCATAGCCGAATGGTCTTTTATTTTCCTTTCTGTTCTCAATCGGTTTTGGTGTAATTTAGGGCCGAATATGGTCAATTGGGATGGATTCTAATCTCTTCGTTATAGGATCTTTGGATTGGGGAAGCAAGCAAGAGAAGCCGTTTTTGTTTCTGTCAACCGATTAGTAAGTGATTGATATTGTTATTAGTAGTCCAATTCCTTGGTTTCGATTTAAGGCAAAGGTAACAAAAGATTAACTGTTCTTGTTAGGGGTGGCCGATTGTTGGAAAGAGGATTGCTGTGGTTCGGGTTTGATAAGGAATCAGACCAATAGCAAGGTAAGGGATTGAAATTAACCCTTGAGTGTGTATGTATTTGGCCGAATGGTCTTAGTGCCTAGTCCTATGTTGGCCGAATATGGTGGTTGCTTAATGGTTTTCTTGTGGCCGATTCTAGGAGCCAGATAGTCAAGGGACTCAGAGTGATTCGTAGGGATCTTTAGACTCGATTTTACCAGGTGTGTATACTAACACACTATTATTTAGTGATATTATTAATAACCTGTGTGATAATTAATGGGACAGTGGTGACTGTTATGATACCCCAATGGGTATGAGCCGGGACTCGGGTAAGTCAGTGCTATTATTATGAGTTATTGATGATCTGTATGATATCATGGTTATGGATATGTGACATGGGGTATGAGATTAGACACATTGGCATGATATGCATGATAGTATGATATGCATGATTACATGAGTTTAGCATGATTGATGGGTGATACGAGAGGAGGGAGCAGTGTTGTATTGTGCTGACGAGCACCAGTGCTTTAGTAGCACACTTTGTGACTTTGGGTCACCAGAGGTTTGGCACCTCCAGAGGTTTGGTACCTCAGCGTCTCGTCCCAGTGGCTCAGTACCACAGTGGGTTGGCCCCACAGATGATTATACGGGATCGACGCCAGTGTTTTGGTAACACACGATGGGTTGGCCCCATCACCAGATTTGTGACTACGGTCACCAGTGCTTTGGTAGCACATTGTGTCTTTGGGACACCAGAGGTTTGGCACCTCATTGCGACTTGTCCCTGTGGTTTGACCACCGTGGGTTGGCCCCACTTGAGATATGGGATCGTCTGCTAGTGTTTTGGTAACACACGATGGGTTGGCCCCATCATCATTGGATTTGTGACTTCGGTCACCAGTGCTTTGGTAGCACAACTGTGTCTTTGGGACACCAGTGCTTTGGTAGCACATTGACGGATATTGTGTCTTTGGGACACCAGTGCTTTGGTAGCACATTGTGACTATATGTCACCAGTGGTTTGGCACCACCAGTGGTTTGGTACCACACGGGGTAGAAAAGGTGATACGGATGGTTAGGATCGGGTTGCATTGATTATATTGCTATGTATGTTGTGTGTTAGCCTGTTGTTTTATCGGGAGCGGGATTTACACACTGAGTCACTCGACTCACCCTCTCCTTTGACATTTCAGGTGATTCGTAGACGCGAACTTGGAGC
Source organism: Gossypium australe (assembly GCA_005393395.2). NCBI lineage: Eukaryota > Viridiplantae > Streptophyta > Magnoliopsida > Malvales > Malvaceae > Gossypium > Gossypium australe. Next base: position 88,134,513 of record CM016619.1, on the reverse strand, counting down.
CGGGAGGGACTCGGGGTGCACATGCCTTGCTTTAATAAAGTTTACTCGGACTCTACTATTTGGGTACTTTAGTTTATTACTTTAAATTGGGTTTTATTTCGGATTGTAAAAGGCCTTTTAAATTATGTTTTATGATGTTTATATTTTAAGCTGATTTTAATATGCCTTAACAAAAATAAGCCGGTATGAATTTTACTAAAACCTGGAAAGATAATGTTTTCAAAGTTATCACGCGACGTGTTTTTAAACTATACCATCGGGTATCACTCAAAGTCTTTTGATAAACAAATACAAATGGTTTTCAATTCAAACTTGTAGTTCTTCTAAGTTTAAAAGTGTTTTATGTATCACTAAGAAACTAATAAGGTTTTAAATGGTAATAACTCGTTTTAACTACAAATTCTGGCAAAGTTTTCAAAATCCCTGGATTTCAAATACATCAACTGTTTTTTTTTAACAAGACTGCTCCAAATCTGTTTCAAACACACTGTGTTTTCACTCAGCTTTTAAACGAGAAATCTAGTTTTCCAAAATGGTTTTCCCCGTAGCATACCAGATTCGGACGTGGTGTCTTGTCCGGGTTTGGGGTGTTACATTTGTGGTATCAGAGCCAAGTTCAAAGGCTCGGCTGTGGGCCTGAGGCCCAAAATGTTTCCAAAAGATGTCTTAAGTGTTTTGGGTTTAAATAAATGGTTTTGAAAGGCATGGCACCGAGTCTCCGGCACCAGTTCGCCAGGTAAGTACCCCGAACTATTCTCTGTGATTTGATTGGATGTTATATGATTGATGATAGCGATAGTGTGCTACCTTAGAGATTGAAACTGATAGGATTCTGTGAACTTGCGAGAACAAATCCTCTTTAATATTCATAAGACTTGCTTTTTAAACAAGTGGAATAAACACTGATGCATAAAATTCTCTAATCAGATACGTAGAAAGATTAGATATGAGCACTCGAGGCGGACGTGGTCGTAATACTCGTGGTAGAGGTAGGGGTAGAATGACAGTTTCTGAGCCCGTAGGATCGGGGCAGGGTTCAGAAAATGAGGTACCGGTTCCGCCACCAGCTGGAGGTGGTGAGTTCCAAGATCAGACCGGGGATGACGCAGTGTCACAGGCGATGCTGCGAGTGTTGGAAAGGGTAGCCGGGGCTAGTGGTGGTGCAGGAGTTAGGAAATCAGTTCCTGAGCGACTCCGGGCTAATGGGGCCGAATTCTTCCGAGGTGTTTCTGGTGTTGCTCCTAGCACTGCTGAGTACTGGCTAGAGGCAACTGAGCGGATCATGGATGATCTGGACTTGACGACTGAAGAGAAGCTGAAAGGTATTGTGTCACTTCTCCGGGATGAGTCATATCAGTGGTGGCTCACAGTTCGGGATAGTGTGGCTGCAGAGGATTTGACCTGGGATTATTTTCGGGCTGCATATCAAAAGAAGTACATCGGGGCTAGTTACATCGACTCCCAGAGAAAGGCGTTTCTGAGGCTTGTTCAGGGGAATAAATCTGTTGCTGAGTACGAGGCTGAGTTCCTGAAGCTGAGTAGGTATGCCAGGGGCATTGTAGCCACTGAGCATGAGAGGTGTGTTCGTTTTGAGGATGGTCTGCGAGACGAGTTGAGGCTGCTGATTGCTCCACAGCAGGAGCGCGAGTTTGCTGTCTTGGTTGAGAAAGCCAAGGTGGCTGAGGGTGTTAAGGAGTCAGTGAGGCAGAGTATGGACAGGAGTAGGCTTAAGAGGAGCTTCGGGTCTTCTGGTTCGTCTGGTAATCCGCAGAAGAGGGCTAGACCGAGTGGGCAGAATCAGTCTGCTAGGTTTGTTGCTGCTAGGCAGGGACCGCCGCAGTGTAACCAGTGTGGGAAATCTCATTGGGGTGGCTGTTGGACTGGGGGTAAAGGGTGCTTCGAGTGTGGGTCTCTGGAGCATCGCATTAGGGACTGTCCGCGTAGGATGGCCAGGATTCAGTCGGAGAGTCAGGGCCGTAATCAGTTCAGAGGTAATGGACCGCCACCGCAGAGAGGCCGTGGTAATGGCAGAGGTGGTTATGGATCTAGTCGGGGCCGTAGAGCACCGGGCAGAGGTGCGGGTAGTTCTGATGCTAGACAGCCTGGTTTAGTATATGCTGCGAGGCGCCGAGAGGAAGGCGACGCACCGGACGTCATAACCGGTACGTTTTTGATTTTTGGTACTCCTTATACTGCTTTGATTGATGTGGGTTCTACGCATTCTTATGTTGCCAGTAGTATAGTAGAGACACTGGACTTAGACTCTGAGATATCTTCTAGGCAGCTGACTGTGATTAGCCCTCTAGGTCACTCTGTAGTAGTAGATAAACTGTTTAGAGAGGTACCCCTAGAACTCCAAGGGGTAGTGTTTGCTGCTGATCTGATGGAACTGCCGTTTGGGGAGTTCGATTTGATTCTTGGGATGGATTGGTTGGTCAAGTACCAGGCGAGGTTGGATTGTGCGGCTAAGCGCATGGTTCTTAAGACGGTTGATGGTGATGAGGTGGCTATGATAGGTAATAGGAGAGATTACTTATCAAATGTGATATCTGCTCTGAAAGCGGAGAAGATGGTCAGGAAGGGCTGTGAAGCGTATGTGGTTCATGTGTATGCCTTGGAGGCTAAAGAGTCTGCTGTCGAGAAGGTGCGTACTGTTAAGGAATTTGCCGATGTGTTTCCTGAGGAACTTCCGGGTTTGCCGCCAGATTGAGAGGTAGAGTTCGGGATTGATTTGTTACCCGGGACTGCGCCAGTGTCTATTGCTCCGTATAGGATGGCACCAAAGGAATTGGTGGAGCTTAAGGCTCAGATCCAGGAGTTATTGGATCGAGGTTTTATCAGGCCAAGTGTTTCGCCGTGGGGTGCGCCAGTTCTTTTTGTCAAGAAGAAAGATGGCACGATGCGGATGTGCATAGACTACCGCCAGTTGAACAAGCTGACGATTAAAAACAAGTATCCGTTGCCACGGATAGATGACTTGTTTGATCAGCTGAAGGGTGCAGCGGTATTCTCTAAGATTGATCTGAGGTCTGGGTACCATCAGCTAAAGGTTAAGGAGGCTGATATCCATAAAACAGCGTTTCGGACTCGGTATGGGCACTACGAATTCCTGGTAATGCCATTCGGGTTGACTAACGCACCGGCAGCGTTTATGGATATGATGAATAGAGTGTTTCAGCAGTATCTGGATCAGTTCGTCGTGGTCTTCATAGACGATATCTTAGTGTACTCAAGGACAGAGGAAGAGCATGATAAGCATTTGAGAGTGGTGCTGCAGATTTTGAGGGAAAAGCAACTCTATGCTAAGTTCAGTAAGTGCGAGTTCTGGCTTAGAGAAGTGACGTTCTTGGGTCATGTAGTGTCGGCTGAGGGGATTCGAGTAGATCCTCGTAAGATTGAGGCTGTGTTGGACTGGAAGCCACCTAGGACAGTGGCTGAGATTCGTAGTTTTCTGGGTTTGGCCGGATACTACCGAAGGTTTGTTGAGGGTTTCTCGTTGATAGCAGCGCCGATGACCAAGTTGTTAAGGAAAGAGGTTCCGTTTGTTTGGACTGAGAAACAGCAGGAAAGCTTTGACAAGTTAAAGAAGGTTTTGACTGAGGCTCCGGTTCTAATTCAACCTGAGGCTGGTAAGGAATACACAGTCTACTGCGATGCATCACATACGGGTCTGGGTTGTGTGCTGATGCAAGAAGGTAAGGTTGTGGCTTACGCTTCTAGGCAGCTGAGGCCACACGAGGTCAACTATCCGACGCACGATTTGGAGCTAGCGGCTGTAGTCTTCGCCTTAAAGATTTGGAGGCACTACTTATATGGAGAGAGATCGATAGTCTACACGGATCATAAGAGTCTGAAGTATCTACTGACTCAGAAGGATTTAAATTTAAGGCAGCGCAGATGGGTTGAGTTGCTGAAGGATTACGACTGTTCTATTGAGTATCATCCGGGCAAGGCTAACGTGGTGGCAGACGCGTTGAGCCGTAAGGTTGTTTCGGACTTAAGAGCTTTGTTTGCCCATTTGAGTTTGTATGACGATGGGAGTATTCTGGCAGAGCTGCAGGTTAAGCCTACTTGGGTTGAGCAGATTAGAGAGAAACAGTTAGAGGATGAGGTTCTGGGTGCGCGAAGGTTGCAAGTGCAGAATGGTGGTGTGGATGGTTACAGCTTGTCGAGTGATGAGGTTCTGTGTTTTCAGGGTAAGGCTTGTATGCCTAAAGATGTTGAGCTAAGGCAGAAGATTCTTCAGGACGCACATAGCAGTCCTCATGCTATGCATCCTGGAGGTAGCAAGATGTATAAGGATCTTAGAGAGCAGTTTTGGTGGCCTGGTTTGAAGAAAGAGGTGACAGAGTTTGTTGGGAAATGTCTGACTTGTCAGCAGGTCAAGGCTGAACATCAGTTGCCGTCGGGTTTGCTTCAGCCTGTAAAGATTCCTCAGTGGAAGTGGGAAAGGATAACCATGGATTTTGTCAGTGGGTTACCGCTTACGCCAAGCAAGAAGGATTCAGTTTGGGTAGTGGTGGATCGTCTGACTAAATCAGCTCACTTTATTCCGGTGAGGGTTGATTACTCACTCCAGAAGTTGGCGAAGCTGTATGTTTCAGAGATAGTGAGGTTGCACGGTGTGCCAGTTTCGATAATCTCGGATAGGGATCCCAGGTTCACGTCTAGGTTCTGGAAGGCATTGCATCAAGCATTGGGTACTCGTTTGGATTTTAGCACGGCTTTTCACCCGCAGTCGGACGGACAATCAGAAAGGGTTATTCAGATCTTAGAAGACATGCTGAGAGGTTGTGTCTTGGATTTCAGAGGTAGCTGGGAGGAGTTTCTACCATTAGCTGAGTTTGCCTACAACAACAGTTACCAAGCGAGCATTAAGATGGCACCGTATGAGGCGTTGTATGGCAGGAAGTGTCGCTCACCTACGTGTTGGACAGAGTTAGGGGAACGTCAGTTGTTAGGACCTGAGTTAGTAGCTGAGACTGAGGACAAGGTTAAGTTGATTCAGGCTCGATTGAAGGAAGCTTCGGACCGGCAGAAGTCTTATGCCGATCTTAAGCGAAGAGATATAGAGTTTGCTGTTGGGGATCGAGTGTTTCTGAAGGTCTCGCCTTGGAAGAAGGTTCTGAGGTTCGGGAAGAAAGGCAAGCTAAGTCCGAGGTTCATTGGGCCGTATAAGGTGTTGAGACGAGTTGGACCAGTGGCGTATCAGCTTGAGTTGCCAGCAGAGCTTAGCCAGATTCATGATGTTTTTCATGTTTCGATGCTTCGGAGGTATCGTTCAGATCCGTCGCATGTGGTAGCAGTGGAAGAGATCGAGGTAAATCCAGACTTGACTATGGAGGAAGAACCTGTGCAGATTCTTGATCGAGATGTAAAGGTTCTACGTAGGAAGTCTGTACCTTTGGTTAAGGTACTTTGGCGGAATCATGGTGTAGAAGAAGCGACGTGGGAACCCGAGGATACGATGAGACAGCAATACCCGCAACTCTTTTGATCAGGTAATTTCGAGGCCGAAATTATTTTTAAGGGGGGTAGAACTGTAATATCCCGGGTTAGGGGGCTATTTCGATGTTGCATGTTATTGCATGTTTGTAGTGTGCTGTGTTGCTATTTTTATGTTTTAGGGGCTTAAGTGTAGCCTAGGTGTATGCCTGAGTAAATAAGAAAATTTTGGTTTTTGGGTATTAAGTCAGGGGAGCTGAGGAAGCTGGGGTTTAAGAATTTTAATTGTGGTTTTATAGCACAAATGAAGAGCTGGCAAAGTGGCAAGGCATGTGGTACTTGGGAGCTAGGTGGCGTCATTCAAATGAGGTGGAGGCCTTGTGTTCGAGCTGCGGAGTGGCCACTTTTTGGCACTCATTTTGACGGCATGGAGGGAGGAGTTTGTGGCAGTTCAAACTCTGCCTAAGACCTGGTCAAGGGGTGACTTGGATGGTGGTGAGCAAATTAAGGAGGAGGACTTGTTCAAACTACTTTGAATGAGAGGAGTGGAGTGAATGGGGGGATTCTTGGCCGAATTTTGTGGGGTTGGAGTGGGGGTGTGTACGGTTTGGTTGAGGGAAGGGAGTTGTGCCGAAATGCACTTCTCATTTTGTGCATTTTCGGCCAAAAGCCTTTGTGAAGCAATTTTCTCTTTTGGCCATACCAAAACCGCAAGTGTAAGCTCTCAATTGCCGAACCTGTGTTGCCCTTTTAGAAGGTGTTAGCCGAAATTCATCTTGGTATTTTTGGGCATTTTTATTCGGTCACCTTGTTTCAAAACAAAGTCCTTTCTTTTGTCAAGAGCCTAAGCCGAATTTCCTTCAAGTAAGTCTCTCTTTTCCCTTTTCAAAACCGAAAGCTTTAAGCAACTTCATCTTTGCCGAATTTGGCTTTGTGTTTTCTCTCAAAATCCCTTGTTAAGACGAACCTAGCATCCCACTTCCATTTCTTTTTTCTTTTGAAACCTTGTTGGCCGAATCTCCTTTCTCAAAAAGCTTCTCTCTCATTCTTTCTCTTTTGGTTAATTGTGTTAAAACCGAAACCCTCTCTTCTCCATTACCCTTTCTCTCTGTTTGAGACTTTGATTGCCGAAATTAATACCTTTCTTATCACACTTTGTTTCTTTCTCCTAGTACGCTAAGTGCCGAATGCATATTGTCTCTTAGCCGAATATCTCTCTTTCTCCTAGCAGTTGTAGTGGCCGAATATCAGTGGTGTATTGGAGGCCTTGCTTCAATCGGTTGAAATTGGTAAGTCCATAGCCGAATGGTCTTTTATTTTCCTTTCTGTTCTCAATCGGTTTTGGTGTAATTTAGGGCCGAATATGGTCAATTGGGATGGATTCTAATCTCTTCGTTATAGGATCTTTGGATTGGGGAAGCAAGCAAGAGAAGCCGTTTTTGTTTCTGTCAACCGATTAGTAAGTGATTGATATTGTTATTAGTAGTCCAATTCCTTGGTTTCGATTTAAGGCAAAGGTAACAAAAGATTAACTGTTCTTGTTAGGGGTGGCCGATTGTTGGAAAGAGGATTGCTGTGGTTCGGGTTTGATAAGGAATCAGACCAATAGCAAGGTAAGGGATTGAAATTAACCCTTGAGTGTGTATGTATTTGGCCGAATGGTCTTAGTGCCTAGTCCTATGTTGGCCGAATATGGTGGTTGCTTAATGGTTTTCTTGTGGCCGATTCTAGGAGCCAGATAGTCAAGGGACTCAGAGTGATTCGTAGGGATCTTTAGACTCGATTTTACCAGGTGTGTATACTAACACACTATTATTTAGTGATATTATTAATAACCTGTGTGATAATTAATGGGACAGTGGTGACTGTTATGATACCCAATGGGTATGAGCCGGGACTCGGGTAAGTCAGTGCTATTATTATGAGTTATTGATGATCTGTATGATATCATGGTTATGGATATGTGACATGGGGTATGAGATTAGACACATTGGCATGATATGCATGATAGTATGATATGCATGATTACATGAGTTTAGCATGATTGATGGGTGATACGAGAGGAGGGAGCAGTGTTGTATTATGCTGACGAGCACCAGTGCTTTGGTAGCACACTTTGTGACTTTGGGTCACCAGAGGTTTGGCACCTCCAGAGGTTTGGTACCTCAGCGTCTCGTCCCAGTGGCTCAGTACCACAGTGGGTTGGCCCCACAGATGATTATACGGGATCGACGCCAGTGTTTTGGTAACACACGATGGGTTGGCCCCATCACCAGATTTGTGACTACGGTCACCAGTGCTTTGGTAGCACATTGTGTCTTTGGGACACCAGAGGTTTGGCACCTCATTGCGACTTGTCCCTGTGGTTTGACCACCGTGGGTTGGCCCCACTTGAGATATGGGATCGTCTGCTAGTGTTTTGGTAACACACGATGGGTTGGCCCCATCATCATTGGATTTGTGACTTCGGTCACCAGTGCTTTGGTAGCACAACTGTGTCTTTGGGACACCAGTGCTTTGGTAGCACATTGACGGATATTGTGTCTTTGGGACACCAGTGCTTTGGTAGCACATTGTGACTATATGTCACCAGTGGTTTGGCACCACCAGTGGTTTGGTACCACACGGGGTAGAAAAGGTGATACGGATGGTTAGGATCGGGTTGCATTGATTATATTGCTATGTATGTTGTGTGTTAGCCTGTTGTTTTATCGGGAGCGGGATTTACACACTGAGTCACTCGACTCACCCTCTCCTTTGACATTTCAGGTGATTCGTAGACGCGAACTTGGAGCCGGGAGGGACTCGGGGTGCACATGCCTTGCTTTAATAAAGTTTACTCGGACTCTACTATTTGGGTACTTTAGTTTATTACTTTAAATTGGGTTTTATTTCGGATTGTAAAAGGCCTTTTAAATTATGTTTTATGATGTTTATATTTTAAGCTGATTTTAATATGCCTTAACAAAAATAAGCCGGTATGAATTTTACTAAAACCTGGAAAGATAATGTTTTCAAAGTTATCACGCGACGTGTTTTTAAACTATACCATCGGGTATCACTCAAAGTCTTTTGATAAACAAATACAAATGGTTTTCAATTCAAACTTGTAGTTCTTCTAAGTTTAAAAGTGTTTTATGTATCACTAAGAAACTAATAAGGTTTTAAATGGTAATAACTCGTTTTAACTACAAATTCTGGCAAAGTTTTCAAAATCCCTGGATTTCAAATACATCAACTGTTTTTTTTTAACAAGACTGCTCCAAATCTGTTTCAAACACACTGTGTTTTCACTCAGCTTTTAAACGAGAAATCTAGTTTTCCAAAATGGTTTTCCCCGTAGCATACCAGATTCGGACGTGGTGTCTTGTCCGGGTTTGGGGTGTTACACCTTCAGTAGTCAGTGTGGATAGTTTTTGAAATGTAAATAGACTTGAATGCAACCATTGTGGCTGAAATCACTCTAGAGTGTGTTGATTGAAAAATGGGTCCTGATTTATTTGTAGATCTTTCGGTCATTTTATGAAAGATTGCTTGAATCGAGCTGAATTAAATAAAGATCAGAATGCAAAACCTGTTGTTACTTCCGCTAGAGGTAGATGGCCATGAAATAGTAGCACTGCTGGAGTCAATAGAAGTGGGACCACAGATACAACAGTTTGACCTAAAGCTCGAGCTCCCGTTAGAGCTTATATGATTCGTGCGTGAGAGGAGGCATCAACTCTTAATGTTATTGCTGTAACAGAAAAGATTTTATCGGTTGAGTCAATTGAATATGTTGTTAAAGTAACAAACTCCTGCTTATTTGATATTACTATCTTTTAATGAATTTGAAATTATTCAAGGGATGGATTGGCTAATTGTATATGATGCTGTAGTGAACTGCAAAAAAAAAAAAAAAAAAATTTGATTTGAGATGTTAGAATGGTGAAGTAATTTCTATTGAATATGTTAAGTTTGATAGTGTTTCAAATATGATTTCAACAATATATGCACATAATTGATTCAAAAAGGCTGTAATAGGTTTTAGCTTATATCTTGGATTCTAGAGTATCTGAATGAAAGTTAATTAGGTACTGGCAGTTTGCGAGTTTATAGATATTTTTCCTGAGGAATTGTCGGGTACAACCAGAACGAGAAGTCAAGTTTCTATAGAATTAGTGTCAGGGATTGCTCTGGTCTCAATTGATCCGTACAAAATGGCTTCAACAAAATTAAAAGAATTAAAAGCTCAATTGCAAGAATTGATAGACAGAGGTTTTATCCAACTAAGTGTATCACCTTGGGGCGCACCTGTACTCTTTGTGTAAAAGAAATATAGGTTAGTGAGATTGTATATAGATTATTGGAAATTGAATAAAGGCATGATAAAAAGTACATATTTGTTGCTTTATATTGATGATTTATTCGTTGAAAGGTGCTATACTATTCTTGAAGATAGATCTCCAATCTGGTTACTACCAGTTGTGAGCTAAAGACATAGATGTACCGGAAACAACATTCAAAACTCGTTACGGGCATTACGAGTTTCTAGTTATACATTTCAAATTGACTAATGCTCCTGCAACATTTATGGATATGATGAATGGGGTTTTTCAGCCACATCTCAATAGGTTTGTTGTTGTTTTTATTAATTATATATTGATCTGTTATAAAACTGATTCAGAGCGTGCTCAACATTGAAAAATTTGTACTATAGACAATTTATTAAGAATTTCTTGATAATTGCATTGCCGATAACAAAGCTATTGTAGGAAAATATTGAATTTGTTTGGTCAAATAAGTGCCAGCAGAGTTTTGACCAGTTGAAAACTTTATTGACAGAAGCTCTGGTACTAATCAACTTAAATCCATGAATGAATTAATTTTTTATAGTAATATGTCACCCAGATGATCTTGAATTATGCTGGTTTGACTATTATAGAGTTGAAAGTAAAATCATTAATTATTTAGAGAATTTGTGATATGAAAAGAAAATATTCGAATTTTTGAGCTAAACAGGAACATATTCAGAATGATCAGATCACTAATTTCAGTATGGATTGTGAATATAGTCTATATTTCCGAAATTGAATACGTGTGCTAAAAAATTCTGATATTATATGAGACATCTTACTTAAGGTTCATAGCAACGCCCATTTGATTTAAACCAGGCAACGACAAAATGTGTAATGACTTGAAACAGAGTTACCAGTGGTCAGGAATAAAACATGAAATTTTAGAGTTTGTACTAAGATGTCTGGTATGTCAATAGGTCAAAGTTGAATATGAAGTCCTGTCTAGGTTATTATGGCCTGTTATGTTTTCCGAATGGAAATGAGATCGAGTCATGATGAATTTAGTATCTGGACTAACTTTGACGTCATGAAAGAAAGACTCGATCTGAATTATTACTGTCAGACTGATGACATTGGCTCATTTTATTTCATTCAGAATGGATTACTCGCTTGAAAAGATAGTTGAGTTATATGTATCCGAGATTCACCTCTAGATTTTGGAGTAAACTTCACGAAGCTATGGCACAATCATATGGATAGTCAAAATAGGTAATTCAGATTCTGGAAGACATATTATAGTGTTGTATCATTGAGTTCAAGGGTAACTGGGAAAATATTTACTATTGGTTCAATTCGTTTATAATAACAGCTATCAATCTTGTATTAAAATGGTACCGTTTGAAACTTTTTTCAAACAGAATTGTAGAACCCCATTATACTGATCAGAACAAGTTAGTTCAGACAAATTTAACTTGGAAAACTGAAGAGTCTATGATAACACAGTAACCGAAATTATATTTCAAGTGAGAAATTTCAAGGACAAAATTTTCTAAAGGGGAGAGTTGTAACAACTCGTTTTTTAGTTATGTCGAAAATAGTGGTTTCGGAACCACAAATCTGACAAGTGAGTTTTTAGATATTATTATTTAATACTTATAAGTCAAATATAGTATTATATTGAATTTTTAATATGATAAATTTTTCTAATTGAATGAATAGCTATGTACAAGTGGTTTGTCCCTAAAGTTAAGTTGTTTCGAAAAATGAGGTCATAGGACCTCGTTTTTGTGAATCGAGGCTATAAATATTTTTATTAAATATTTTCCTAACTGAGTATATAAGTGTATTGAAATTTGGTCCAGAAATTTTGACGTTTGGATAGTTAATTAAGGAAAAGGGATTAAATCGTAAAAGCTACAAAAGTTAATCATTATTGGTCTATAAGGGCTAAATGGGTTTAAATTAGTTGTTGGATGGTATTAATTGGAAAATATGTTGTATTTACTTAAGTTTGCCAGTTAATGAATGGTTTAAGTATAAAAATTATATGTTTTATTATCATTTAATAAACTTAAAAGTTAATAAAATAAAAATAAGAATAATGTGGCCATTTTATTCTCACCTTCTTCAACCAAAAACCATTGTTGAGAAACCAAAGGTTCGACCAAATCTTGTTTCTTTTGCATGATCAAGAAATGGATCAGTCAGTTGATAATCACAGGAAAGGAAAAGTCGTTGAGTAGTCATCACCGAGGTGCTGATAACTACTGTGTTTTGGTAAGTTCATAAACTGGTTGAACTAATTAATTGATGTTTTTATGATTTAATACCTATTTATGTATGTTGTGATTGAGTTTATTTTCTTGATAAATGATAAGTGATGAAATGGATTAAGTTGCAATGTTAGTTAAGTTAAAAGTCATGTTTGAAAATGGGAAACTACATGGATAAATTATTCTGATGAATTAATGTGTATATCATTAAATGATATAGTTATGCAACATGGTCCGTATGAACCTTGTGAATGCTTAGGATACAAATGACATGTCATTAGGGTTATTACTATTTCGGGTGCTGGTCTTAGATGTCCTACCGGTTTATAAGATCTTGCATTTGTTGTGGTTTTGTCACAGCTCATGTAAGCAAGCCCATTTCACAGCTCGTGTGAGCATTTACAATTACAACTTGTGTGAGCATTGTTCCCGCGTATCTAATGTTATTTCATTTTGGTTCATCGAGTGAAAAATGAGTAAATTAGAATGGTTATATGAAATGATTTATGGAAATATATATATGAAAGGGGGCAATTGATATGGATGATTTTAGCACATGTTACTTGTGGTTTAGAAGATGAATATATAAACATTATAAGTTAGCTATGTTTTAGTTTGGATGGTAAAAGTTTATGTTTGAATTGTGCTACCAATGAGAGCATATTGGTTAGGCACTTAAGTTGAATATTATTTGGCATGTTTTGGTACATTTTGAATAGGTTTAAGTGATGATAATTACATGGCTTGGTACCTAAGGAAGTGTAGGTGAAACGGCTTGTATTTGAAGGTATTTTTAGGTGTACACGACTTGTGACATGGTTTGCCACACGACCTTGTGCCTCACACAGTTGCATGACATGACCATGTGGCCTACTTGATTTTGGTACAGGTTTGTCCACACGGTCACAGGGAGTTACATAGCATGGGGACACGATCGTGTCACCCTGAATTACACGGGCACAATTTCTTACACGGTTTGGCCAAACGGGTTGAGTTCTGTCACATGGCCTGATCACATGTCCGTGTGGCCCCTAATTTCACTTTTTGTCTAAATTGTTGTAAAGGTTTCATTTTAGTCTAGAATTGTTCCCGATTTATTTTAAATGCTTCATATGCTCGATTTAAGTCCAGATATGATTGATTAGCAAGGAAATGATTGTAATTTAATTATGAAATGATCTATTTGGATATTTATGTCTAGTTAGTGAACAATGTTAATGTTTTATAGTTTTAATACCTTATAGCTTGGGTCGGGTGACCAGACCGGGTATAGGGTGTTACAACAACTCACTAAACTGGACGTACAATACCTTTGGAAGTAATCCCCTACTTATAAGGTTCTCAACACTCTTGCTGTATCTTTTATTCTTTAGAACTTAATACATTTTAGGAACAACCCTCGCTTAATAATCTAATACGTACTATGGGCCCGATCTATACACCAGAACAACAATTGGGTGGATAACACTGCGCCACTCAGGTTACTTTCACTTTACCCGTCAAATCCAGAACTTGGCCAAAGATGGGTGTTACAACTCTCCTCCTCTTAAAAAAATTTTGTCCTCGATATTTTGTAGTCTCTTAGAATAGAAGTATCTACTAATAACTGACCATCTGCGTCAAGTGCATACTCAAAGTTGAGCAAATCTCAAATTCTAATCGTCGCTACAATTTCTAACGTCACACTTACCAGTTTATGAAAGATGTCAACCTTACATTAGAGAATCCGAATAGTTTCCTTTAAAATAAACTTCTCACGCAAGTTTGTTTCTATAAAATAGGTATTTGAATACTTTAGCAGTTACCTTGAAAAATCAATTGAAACCTTAACCTTCTTGAATCCTTCTCCGATTTTTCAAAAGTAATCCTTTCTTCTATCGGAGGGAGGGGTCGTGACTAGACTATTCGTACCGTCGCTCATGAAACGTCACCATGCATGGAGACTGAAATGTGCAATTGCAGCACCACCTGAGAAGAAATGAATCGATATTTAGGGGCTCTGGGTCTCCGTAACAAAACTTTTCCTATGATTTCCAGCTTCTAAACTTTTTCATCCAAGTGATAGTTCTATGGGTTTCACTTCCGCTCATTTTGCTGGAGGCAGGTTTCCATCTTCCCCTTGACCCTTTCTTTTGTGCTACATTCAAAAGTTATGGCATTACACTAGGACATTATCAACCTTATCTTGGTGAAAATTAGTGCTTTTTACATCGACTGTTGTATACACCGCGAATGACCACTGTTTGGTGTTTTTTGTAAATTTTACGAACTCAAGATATAGAGAACTGGAGCTTCAATTAGCAATGCACATTTTAGTGTGCAAAAAGGATATGAACCTCTCATTAAGAACAATATCTCAAACCTTCATCTATGAAATGATAAGTTCATAAGGGTGGTTAGTAAGTTGAATTCTGGTTTTGGTTTCCCGACTACATGGTCCCTTCCTCTGTAAAGCGTATGCACTAAACTCCAGTCAAAGGACGCTCACCTTGCTGAAAGGAAATACCAAAGGTTGAAAATGGGTCGCACTATAACACTTCCAACTTGTCTTTGTTACCAGATTAGGGTTACAGAGTATTACGACATACATTCAATTTAATGACATCATAAATTAATCAAATATGAATATCCAATCCATACATTCAACATAGCATATTTACCCTTACAAGTCCTAAATCGAGCTTATGGGACCTTAAAAATAATTTGAAAACAATTTCGGACTTGTTTGAAACAAAAATAGAAAAACATGGAAAATTTTGAAAACAGGGGTTACACGGCCGTGTGACAAGGTCGTTTAACAGAGCCAGACCATATAGCTTGGTAACATGGCTATATCTCCAAACTGTGTACAATTCAAAGTTTGGGTCACACGACTGTGTCGTAGCCCGTGTGCTCGCTCGTGCACAAACCAAAATAAGGTCACACGGTCGTGTCGCAGGCTGTGTTCAAAACCATGTGAGTACTTGAAATTAGGTCAGATGGTTGTGTCTTCAGGTCGTGTAACAACTTGATGCCATGAGAAAATACCTACACTTAAGTTCATAATGACACACGATCGCTATAAAATCAGAGCTTTAAATATTTATAAAAGAATGATCAAACCTAGAGACTAACTCTGACAACGATATTAAGGCAAGTGTACCTATCAAACAGTAGTATAGCTTAGGCAAGACCGGTTATTGAACCCAAAGGAACTAAAAGTATTAATACTCACTTTCTTTTTATTATTTAGCCTTAAGTTTAGAGTGAAGATTACTTTTGACGAAGACTAAACTAAGGACACACAGACAAAAAGGACGAATAGGAAAATAACTTTGAGGGAAAACTTAGTTGATTACGACGATACCCTCAAGAAGAATCCACCTAGACTTCACTTATTAATTAACCCTAAATTATATGATTTCTTTTACTGAACTTGATCCGTAAGACTCCCTAACCTATATTAAACCCTCTCTCGAGGCGAATAACGTCTAACCCTAGGTTAATTAGTGGAACTCTCGTTCTCTTATAATAACCCCCTAGGATAGCAGTAAATTGATCAATGGACTCCCATATTAGGTTTCACCCTAATCCGGAAAAATCTCGTAACCCTATCTCTAGGCGTTCGATAAACTCCGCTTAATTATATTAGATCTTCTCTTAGGTAGGGCCTATTCCTCCTCCACCTAAGCACATTAGATTTGGATTAAGCAACATAATTAAGAACAAACTAAGTAATTTATCATATAACCTAAAAATCAAATAATAAAATCCATCTAGGTTTCATCCCCTTCAGGTGTCTGAGGGGTTTAGTTCATAATGAATAAACAAACCATCGCAAGAGAAAAGATAAAACAAAACATAGGACAAATCCTCAAACCCCCTGAAGGAATCGAATGAGTATTCCGCCGTCTTGAGTATAACTTTGACTTCTTGAGATGGATCAACTGGCTATCCTCGCGTTATTCCCTAACTCTGACCTTCTCGGCTTTGCTACTTGGCCTCGCTTTCGTTCGTTTTGGCTTCTGCCGAACTCCCCTCTCAAGTTGCCCCCTTGGGTGTTTATATAGACTTTGTGATGCCTTACTTGGCCCCTAAGTATCCTAATTCAAGTAGAATTCCGAATAGGGTGTTTGAATAGGCTTTGGAATGTGTTTCCTTGCCTCCAAGTATCCTTTCCCGAATGAAATTTCTCTTTCCAACGACAGGGACACTGCCATAGCACACGCCCATGTGAGTCGTGGTCAGGCCGTGTTTGGACTTTTAATGAGGCACGGCCGTGTGGTCTTTGGGCCAGGCCGTGTCGATTTCTCTCTTGGCCCAATTTGGTCCCTTTTAAGCCCGTTTCTCATTCTTTTTATCCTTGGGTGCTTTCCTGAGTATAAAATATGAAAAGAAAGGATTAAGAGCACCTTTTTACATAAATCAAAGGATAAATCATCCAAAAGTATGCTAAATGTGGCATTAAAATATGTTACTTTTACAGTTTATCAAATACCCCACACTTAAGCTTTTGCTTGTCCTCAAGCAAAATTCTCAACTCATAATTAAAACGAACTTCCTTGATTTATCAAATTCATCAATCATGCTTTATCATAATTCAAAGATAATTCATACATGGATAATTCAACTCAAAAGAGTCCTAAAGATTCAAACAATCAAAGTCATGCATTTATAGCATGAAAACATAGGCGTTTTCCCTTTACCTGAATAGTTACCTCTGATTCAAAATCAACATAGGCGTCTTTGACAGGGTTGTAACGGGGCTTAGATTAGGGGTATAGATAAAGGTTGAATTAGAAGGTTAGAATCGAGATTGACCTGATAAATTTCCTAACTAAGAAAAAAATGAACTTAATCTTTCATTAATTATAAACTAATAATACGAGCTTTTTTTCCTTGAGAATTGGAATTTGAACATGCAAGCTCACTTAATCATAGAACTAATAATGAATATACTTCTTTTTTTTTAAGAACAAACTAACATAATAATAAGGAAGAATATTTACAACTGAAATATAGAACATAGTTAGGAAACTTGTTCAAAATCAAATCTTGACAAAAAGGGTAATAAAAAATGGTGATAACAAATATAAAGGGTTTTTTTTGGTTACAATTAGTAGGTGAGTCAATAAAAAGGGTTGTTAGGCTCAACGGGGTTCACTAGGGGTTAATTATGAAGGTAGGCTTTTAAGTGGAGTAAGTGGGTTAAAACCTAAGTGCCTTTATCATCTCGGTATATCAAATCATAACTGTGGTCTTGACATGTAAAAACGAGGCAAGTTCTAGAATAACAGTTCATAGCTGACACACTCATAATAAAAAGTGAGCATGAAAGAATGTATGCTCTAAAAGGCTCAAAATCTCACAAAAATTATGGGTATTTTGATGTCAACCTCGTAAATTTCAAACTTCAAAGTAATATTCAGATTCAGGTAGACAACCTAAAAATTTTAATTCTGAAAATTAGATTTATCATGCTTGATTCTCTAGTATCCTTCAAATTTAATCATCAATGCACAATTATCAATGACTTACTCCAAAACATATCAACAAAGATCATAAATCATAGGAAATTTCATTCTAATCATAATATGAGAGACTTTACTTTTGAACAAGGCATAATTCAGGGATTTTCAAATAATACTATAGTTAACCCCCCACACTTAAGATGTACATTGCCCTCAATGTACAAAGATGGATAATAGCAAAACAATCATAAAAATCATAAGATGGGGAGAGAAGTGAAACTTCCTGAATTTTGTATGAAGTTAAAGAAACTGGATAGGATTGGAGGTGAGTGTGGGGAAGCGTCTCGAACCATTTGAAATTGAATCCTCGAAGTAGCCATCCTAATTTTATTGAATCCTATGCTAAATCTAAATATCACAAAGAATAAGAAGAAAATAATGAAGAGAATAAAATAAAATAAAGGGGAAAAAGTAATGAGAATAAAAATAAATAATGGAAAATGAAAGACAACTAGAAAAAAGGGAGAATGAGGTTTAACTAAAGATGTAGCTCGTGTTTTGGGATTTTGAATTTTGGGCGCGTTCAGGGTGCTCGGGCATGGTCAATCGGCACGCCCGTGTGAAGTTTTCAATAGCCCGTGCTTTTCGCGATTTCTTAAAATTGGGCTTGCTTCAAAGGTTTTGGCATGGCCGTGTGTCAATTCGCATGCCCGTGTTTGATAAGAAAAAAACATTAGCACGATGGGGTAACACGGGCGTGTCAAGCCCATGTATAACAAGTCAGTAACCTTAGTAATTTCACATGGTTGTGAGGCACGATCGTGTTGTGCCCGTGTATTATAAGTCAGTAACCTCAGTAATTTTACACGGTTATCTAGCACGGGCGTGGTCTGGTGTTGCAGCCCGTGTCACCGAAAAAAATTTTTACCCTGTTTAGGCACGGTGTTTTAGCACGCCCATGGTCTATTTCCTGGCTATGCACGGCTATGTACACGCCCGTGTCAAGGCCGTGTTGAAATTTCTGCATTTTCCTGTTAGACTATTTTAGTGCTATGTTAGAAAAATAAAAACTATGTTATTATGTTAGTGCTCGGGTTGCCTCCCGAGAAGCGCTGGTTTATAGTCTTAAGCTAGACTCTACCTCTCATTCGTATGGTCATGGTGGTTTGAGGAGGTGGAAATCCTTTCTCATGCGATCACTTCGGTTATGGATATATAGTTTAAGTCGAGTAATGTTTACCTCAAAACTGTCGAATTTAGGATTGCTTACCTCGACTGTGCCGTATAAGAAGACATTAAGTACCTCAAAAGTGATTTCTTCGTTTGTCTTGAGGTCTAAATTGGTGATTCGAGGGTCTTCCTTATTCAACAATACATGATCCTCTGTTTTGATGTGATTTGTTATTCTTATCAGCTTGTCTGGGGTCTCCTTCAGGTTCACTTCGTGCGGCTCCTGTTCCTCTCTGATTTGTGTTTCCTGCTCTTTTAGTTTGTCAACCCTAAGGCTTTGTTCTTTATGTGTTTCTTCTTTGTTGGCACGAGGTCTAATATCTAGCTCAGCTAAGTGATTTCATGATGCTTCCTGTAAAGAAGGTTGAACCAAATGATTATCAATAGAATTAACGTTCATACCTTTATTACTCGATGTCCTAGCTGAGTCAAAAGCTTGAAGAGTGATTGTTTCGTCGTCTACACGAAGTGTGAGTTTGCTGAATTCTTCCTCTCTGTGGTCTTTCTTTATTGCATCGGGATATGGTACACGAGCTTGGTACTCTGTATTTACCGGGTTTGGTAAATCATGGCTTACCTCAACCTTACCTTCACTTACCACAGTTTCTTGCCTTGGGTCAGATTCCACTAACAATTCACTGTTATGAGCTTGTACGGCTTGGGGCCCATGATTCGGCTCAGGTTGTAGCCTTGTGGTGTTTCTTGTGGTGAAAGTTGAACAATTTGATTATCAACTGAATTTACTTTCTCACCTTCATCATTTGATGTCCTGGCCGAGTCAAAAGCTTGTAGACTGATTGATTTGTCACCTACACGAAGAATGAGTTCTCCTGTACCAACATCAATTTTAGTCCTGGAAGTTGCTAGAAAGGGTTTTCCTAAAATTAAAGGAATCGAATTGTCCTCATTCATGTCTAAGACAACAAAATCTACTGGGAATATGAATTTATCAATTTTAATTAGGACATTTTCTATTATACCCCTAGGAATTCTGATAGTTTTATCAGTTAACTGAATGCTCATCCTAGTTTGTCTGGGTTTCCCTAGACCTAGTTGTTTAAACATTTTATAAGGCATAACATTGATGCTTGCCCCTAAATCAGCTAAAGCATTATCAATAGATAAACTACCAATTAAACATGGAATTGTAAAACTCCCTGTGTCTTTTTGCTTCTAAGGTAGTCTGTTCTGTAACATTGCTGAGCATGCTGCGTTTAATTCCATGTGGTGCTCCTCGTCTAATTTGCGTTTGTTTGTCAAGAGCTGTCTTAAAAATTTCCTCGAGTCTGGCATCTGAAAAAGAGCTTCAAGAAGAGGTAAGTTAATATGTAATTTCTTTAAAAGTTTAATAAACTTACCAAATTGTTCTTCTGAATCGTCTCTTTGCATTGCTTCGGGATAAGGTATGCGAGGTTGGTACTCTATGATTACCGGTTTTGGCTTTTCCTGTGTTGCCTCAACTTTACCTTCTTCTACCTTGTTTCCTTTTATCGGATTAGGTTTGTCTACCCCTGTGCTATTATGAGATGTGACGGCTTGAACTTGCTCTCTCGGGTTAGTTTCAGTATCTTTTAGTAGACGCCCTTGCGATCGTTCGGACATTAATTTTGCAAGTTATTCGACTGCCTTAGTGGCTTCCCTTACTTGGCTCTGGGTCTCTTCAATCGATGTTCGTTGGTTTGTTTCAGTGTCTTTGAAACAGTTTTCTGTGGCTGCCATGAATTTTGTTAGCATTTCTTCAGTGTCCGATTCCTTTTCCTGTTGGTGAGGTGGTTGTTGAAGATCTGGAAGATGTTCTGATCTTTTGCTACTTTGATCATCCCATGAGAAATTGGGATGGTACCTCCAACCTGTATTATAAGTGTCACTATAAAAATTATTTTGAGGTCTAGAATAGTTACCTGTATAGTGAGCTTGCTCGTTTTCCATGCCATATCCGTAGGGTGGGTACTCAGGATTCACCACGCCTCTTGGATTCGAGTCATATTGCATTATTGGGTGTACCTGCGAGAGACTATGCAAACCATCAATCATTTTATTCATCATCTCTAGCTGGGTAGATAACCTGGTGACCACGTCGAGGTTGGAGACACTAGCGGCTTTTGTTGGCGTTGTCCTCATAACTTGCCACTAATAGTTATTTAGTGCCATCTCCTCTAAACTAAAATTACCTGTAAAAATAAAATAAAATAATTTGCAAAATAAAAAATAAAACTAATAAAAAAATTGCAAAAAAATGGCTAAAGTAACAAAAATTAAGCTTTCTTAATATTTTAGTTCCCCGGCAACGGCGCCAAAAAACTTGATCGTTGTAAAATCAGAGCTTTAAATATTTATAAAAGAATGATCAAACCTAGAGACTAACTCTGACAACGATATCAAGGCCATACCTATCGAACAATAGTATAGCTTAGGCAAGACTGGTTATCGAACCCAAAGGAACTAAAAGTATTAATACTCACTTTCTTTTTATTATTTAGCCTTAAGTTTAGAGTGAAGATTACTTTTGACGAAGACTAAACTAAGGACACAAAGACAAAAAGGACGAATAGGAAAATAACTTTGAGGGAAAACTCAGTTGATTACGACGATACCCTCATGAAGAATCCACCTAGACTTCACTTATTAATTAACCCTAAATTATGTGATTTCTTTTACTTAGCTTGATCGGTAAGACTCCCTAACCTATATTAAACCCTCTCTCGAGGCGAATAACGTCTAACCCTAGGTTAATTAGTG
Organism: Gossypium australe; assembly: GCA_005393395.2. NCBI lineage: Eukaryota > Viridiplantae > Streptophyta > Magnoliopsida > Malvales > Malvaceae > Gossypium > Gossypium australe. The sequence goes on along the minus strand of CM016619.1, from coordinate 88,113,099 downwards.
GAACTCTCGTTCTCTTATAATAACCCCCTAGGATAGCAGTAAATCGATCAATGGACTCCCATATTAGGTTTCACCCTAATCCGGAAAAATCTCGTAACCCTATCTTTAGGCATCCGATCAACTCCGCTTAATTATGTTAGATCTTCTCTTAGGCAGGGTCTATTCCTCCTCCACCTAAGCACATTAGATTTGGATTAAGCAACATTATTAAGAACAAACTAAGTAATTTATCATATAACCTAAAAATCAAATAATAAAATCCATCTAGGTTTCATCCCCTTCAGGTATCTGGGGGGTTTAGTTCATAATGAATAAACAAACCATCGCAAGAGAAAAGATAAAACAAAACATAGGAAAAATCCTAAAACCCCCTGAAGGAATTGAAGGAGTATTCCGCCGTCTTGAGTATAACTCCGGCTTCTTGAGATGGATCAACTGGCTATCCTCATGTTATTTCCCAACTCTGACCTTCTCGGCTTGGCTCCTTGGCCTCGCTTTCACTCGTTTCGGCTTCTGCCGAACTCCCCTCTCAAGTTGCCCCCTTGGGTGTTTATATTGACTTTGTGATGCCTTACTTGGCCCTTAAGTATCATAATTCAAGTAGAATTCCTAATAGGGTGTTTGAATAAGCTTTGGAATGTGTTTCTTTGCCTCCAAGTATCCTTTCCCGAATGAAATTTCTCTTTCCAGCGACAGGGACACGACCATGGCACACGCCCGTGTGAATCGTGGCCAGGCCGTGTTCGGACTTTTAATGAGGCACAGCCGTGAGGTCTTTGGGCCAGGCCGTGCCGGTTTCTCTCTTGGCCCAATTTGGTCCCTTTTAAGCCGTTTCTCGTTCTTTTTATCCTTGGGTGCTTTACTGAGTATAAAATATGAAAAGAAAGGATTAAGAGCACCTTTTTACATAAATCAAAGGATAAATCATCCAAAAGTATGCTAAATGTGGGATTAAAATATGTTACTTTTACAGTTTATCAACACATGACTGTGTGAGGAGACCGTGCATGGCACACAACCTTGTGACAGCTCGTGTCCTAGGTCTCGTAAACCTAAAATGACTTCTAAAACAAGCCAAAACACTACCCATTTCTTAGGTGACAAGCCAAACCAAAATCATTCATTTATATGTCAACAAAACACATTCAAACAAGCTTAAAACATGCCAAAGAATCCAACCTAAATGCCTTAATATGCCCTCAATGGCACCAGATTTTCATACACCAACCAAATCACATTCAAAGATCACAAGTGTTTAAACACATACCAAACTTACAATTCATCCATACCATTCATATCTACTTCTACCATAACCTATTCATTCACAAGTATCATAAACCAAAATGACCAAAACTTTTATATATGGACCTTTACAAACCAAAAGATAAAAACATATACAAGTGAGCCAAAAGCCAAGTTAAAACAACATCGTCCAAGTACAAAATACATCACAAGTAATAAGTATCCAAAACACATACAAGACATTTATTACATGCCATATAACCTATAGATAAACTTGTCACAATAATCCTCAGGTTGATTCGATCGCCCGGATCCACAAATGTTATCTACAAGAAAACAAGAAAATGACATGAGTAAGCTTCTATAGAGCTTAGTAAGTTCAACGGTTAAAACAATAAAACTAATCATATAAATATAGCAATTACATTAACAAGATTAACAAATAATAAATCCTGTCAACCACAATCATTAAACAAGTGAGTTTATACATATACATATACCAGTTGCATAATATATTCAATCATATGAGATCATTCAATATCAAGTCAAGATAATAACGAAAAATCATGCCATCCATTATACAATTCAGTAGCAAGTGGTTTATCACTGGAAATATTACCTGATAAACGATATAATAGATACCAGTACGCGGTCATCCACCTAAAACAGGTTAAAAAGCTCAAACGAGCCAATCCAACTGAAAACACGTCGTGGTACCAAGTGCCTAGTCAGCAACTTTCTCTTTTCCCCGATTATCTACTTGTTCTTGATCTATAAAATAGTTTATTTCAACTTATTAGCATTAATTTCATATAATATTCAATTTAATGCATATGATTTCCTATTTACAAATTGTCACATTTGCCCCAAACTTTTACATTTTATTCAATTTGATCTTTAAGACCAAAACATGGTTATTTTCACCATTAATCCCTATACCCATTGAACCAAATTTATAACTACTGCAAATCAATCCTCACATGTTAAATATTTCACAAGAAAAACATGTCATATTTTTATTTTTTTCAATTAAATCCCTAAGCATAAAAATTATACCAAATTACTTTATAAATTAACTCAAAATCACCATTAAGCTTCCAATCCAAGCATGCACATCATGAAAACTTCATGAACACCAATGGTGAGTTTTTCTAAACTTTGATAGTTTCATAAAATAGTCCCTAAACTTGCTAGTGATCTTGACAATGATCACAAAAACATAAAATTCACAAGAAATGACTCAAAAACGGACTTACATGCAAGAGGTATTTGTGACCAAATCTTCAAGCTCTCTATAATAGGGTGTTGGTGATTGACAAAATAAAATGAAGAAGCAAACCATCATGTTTTTCCTATTTTTACTTTGAACATTTTTATAATAATAACATTTAACATAATATAACATATAATATTATTAAACCATTATATATAAACCGGCCACCATGAAAATTATGGTCTAATTACCTATTAAGGCCCACAATTTATAATTTCTTAACCATTTAACATAAATAAACTAATAGCAATTAACTTTTTAAGCTTTTACTATTTAGTCCTTTTTACTTAATTAACTACCTAAACATTAAAATTTCTTAACCAAATTCTAATACGACACTAATGACCTCGTATGTAATATCCTGATTTTGTGGGTCTGTGCATTTGGTTTTTTGCATGGCTAAGTTAGTAGGTTAAGGCCTTGAGGTGTGTATTGGGCTCAGGTTTGGGCTTAAACCTGGGTTAAATTGATTATATATAGTGCTAGTTTATAAATTAAGTTAAGTACGTATGTTTAGTAGCAAGTTGGGCTTGTGGCCCAAAGTTTGGAGGTGCTATAAGTGGGCATGCAGGTGGCGTCACAAGGGGAAGGAGTTTGGGCCTAGTGTGGCCACTTGGGGCCCAAATTAATGGGTTAAATTCGGCACTCCTAGGGGAAGGGGGTGGACGGCACAATGGCTAGAATTTAGGAGCTTTATTCCTTTTATTTAAGTGATTAAAAGCTGATAATTAAGAGAGGTAAGATAAGGGATGTGATGATAGATGGATAAGATAAGGGATAAAGGCTATCAGGAGAGGGGAGAGTTGGCCGAAACTCCAACTCTAAGGTGTGTGAGTGTGCCGAAATTATTAGCCAAGTTATCATCTTTTTGCTTACATTCTTTCTTTCTTTTCACACATCTAGCCGAAACTCTTTCTCTCCATTTGCCTTAGCTTTTCTCTTCTAGCTGAAACTCCCTATCTCTTTTCTCCTCTCTATTATACTTCTAAAAGCCGAATTTTCCCTGTGCATATTCCTTTCTCCATAGCCAAATCATCGAGGTGGTTTCTCTGTTTCCCGAAGGTGTACCATAAGCCGCATACTCCTTAGTAATCTGGTGAGTTTCGGGATTTCTTTCCTCTGCGATTTCTCTATTTTTATCAAGTTCTAAACGTATTGGTTGTTCAAAGGCCCTGTCGATTTCACTCTCTACCCCTAGAAGCCGAATTTGTCTCATTAAAAGTCTCCTGTGCCGATTTGTGGAAAAGTCGAAGGTAGATGGTTGATGGTAGGTTCGGCGGAATGGCCCTTTCCTATTCTTTTCTTTTTGGCCGAATGGCATCAGGTGATAGATGGGTTGTGGTTATCGGTTGGTTTGATGTTTTGGTGTTGGCCGAATGTAGGTAGATTGGTGGTGACGTTTTCTTGAAGACTTTCGGGATTCGACAGTTTAGGTAAGGTTGCGTTTTAGTGTTATAATTGTTTGAGTAATTAGATCTCATCGTTTAAATGGTTTAGTGATAAAGGGATTATTATGGACTCGAATAACAGTCAAGCAGAAGAGGTTGGATTTGGAAATTCAACGCCAAAGTACAAGAAACGATCAGTATCGGGAGTGCGAGATTGGATTTTGGGGTGTGGGCCGACATCGGAAGTAGATCGTGGGCCGATAGTGGTAGTCGCGAGTGACAGTAGCGTAGAAGCAGTAAAAGTGTTAGTACGAAAACCAGGTGTGTAACTCTTACACACTTTCATTACTTAATATGTTAAATGTTATGTGTTGTTAAAAGTCGGAGTGTCGGCTGTGAATATTAGTTTACTCTTGTGGGTAAAAGCGAGGATGCCGGGTAAGTTGTTATCATTTCTTGCGCTGATTGTGATCTATGAATGCATGATATCCTGTACACATAATTTTGTATGTTAAGCATGATCATACTGATATTGTTAGCATAACTCTACGTTATGGGTGATGAGAGGAGGGGGAAGTATGATCTATCAGACTGTCACCAGTGATTTGGTATCACACAGTGGATTAGCCCCACATATTATAAAATTGTGACTAAGTCTCAGTGGTTTGGCACCACCAGTGGTTTGGTACCAAAAGGGGTAGATTTAGGAGACATGGATGGATACTTAGGTTGGATGGGTCGCATGACTTGCATATTATTGTATGAATTTGTGTAAGAGCATAACTTCTCTTGGGATGGGGATTTATACACTGAGTCTAGGTGACCCACCCCTTTCCGTTATATTTTGCAGATCAGACTTAGATCGTGGATATGGAGCCGGAGTGGACTCGAGGTGGCCATGCTCAGCTTTCTTTTATTTCAAAGTGTTCTATCTGAACTTAGTTATTTCCTTTAATTTGGGATTTCAGCGTTGTAATAAGGCCGCCTAACTTTTATTTTTGGAATGTTTTATTTGGTTGTTTCTATAATTTTCGATAAGCATACCTGGTAATTACGAATTGGTTGTTTTTAAAACTTCGATAAGTATGTGTTTTCTGAAATGTTCACTGGTTAAGTAATAAATATGGAGTAACAATAAGGCTATCAAGTTTTTCTAAAACAACTTCCGAAATGTTTTGATCATTACAAAATTCCACTTTGGTTTTCTTTAAAACTATGCAAAGGTTTTCTCTCCAGTCAAGTCAACAAATCAGTTTCCAAATGTTTTCTTCTCGTGGCACTCCAGATTCGGTTGTAGCGTTTTAACCGGGTTTGGGGTGTTACATCATAAATATTAAATAATTAATATTTATGGACTCACACGTCAAAATTATGGTCACGAAGCCACTATTTTTGACATCACTGGAAAATAGGCTGTTACAACTCTCTCATTCTTAGGAAATTTTGTCCTCAAAATTCTAACCTGAGAATAAGTTTGGATATTGCAATTTCATCAAATCTTAGGTTCCCAAGGTAGCTTCCTTGATACCATGCTAATGCCATAAAAATTTTACTAAAGGTGCCCATTTATTCTGAAGTTATTTTACCTCGTAAGCTAAATTTCTTATCGACTCTTTAGAATACGATAGGTGAGGTTGTAATTCAATCTCGTTGGAAGTAATCACATGAGAACGATTTGATCTATACTGTCTTCGTACCAAAACAAGAAAAGCGTTATGAACCTTTTCAAGTTCAGGAGGTAGAGCTAATCTGTAAGCTATAGGACCAATTTTTTCAATAATCTCAGACGACCTGATGAACCTCAGACTCAGTTTTCTTTTCTTGTCAAATCGTAGCACCTTTTTCCACATTAAAATTTCAAAAACACTCGATTGCCAATGACAAATTCTATATCTTTTATTTTCAAATCTGCGTACGATTTCTGATGATCTGATGTGGCTTTCAAGCAATCGCGAATAATACGAACTTTGTCTTTAGTTTCATAAATCAAGTCGGTTCCAACTAACTTGGATTGACTCAACTCCAACCAGTATAACAGTATAACAGTTTTTATCTTCAAACGAGGCCATTTTAGTATTTAAATGTTAACTATTATTATAATCAAATTTAGCCAACAGTAAATATTTTTCTCAACTACCCTCAAACTCAAGAATGCAACATTGTAACATGTCTTCCAAAATCTGTATTATCAGTTTTGACTATCCGTCTGTCTACAGATGAAATGCCATACTAAAGTTGTGTTTAGTACCTAGAGCCTCATGAAGTTTACCCCAAAATCTAAAAGTGAATCTCAGGTCTCGATCAGAGATAATAGATATCGGCACTCTATGCAGTCTAAGAATCCCGGACACATACAACTCAGCTAATCTTTCGAGCGAATAATTGGTTCTGACTGAACTAAAATTAGCCAATTTTTTCAATCTATCAATAATAACCCAGATCAAATCTTTCTTTCTATGTGCCACAGGCAATCCTGATGCAAAATCCATCGTAAGTCGATCCCATTTCCACTCGGGAATCATAATAGGCTGTAATAACCCAAACGAAACTTGATGCTCGACTTTCACCTATTGGCAAACTAGACATTTAGCCACAAATTCTTAAATTTCACGTTTCATACTCGGCCACCAATACATCTATTTCAAATCACCAAACATTTTAGTACTACCCGAATGAATAGAGTACGTACTACTGTGAGACTCAAATAAAATGTCTCGTTTTAGCTCTAGATTATTCAGAACACATAATTTGTTACGAAAGTACAACATACCATTAGTATCAACTTTGAAATCCGTAGATTGATCACTTTGAATCTGCTCTTATTTAGCTAATAATTTCGGGTCATCATTTTGCAACTCTCGAATTCCCTATAGAAACAACGGTCTAAGTTTCAATTCCGCTAAAACAGAACCATCAACATTCAAGGTCAATTGAGCATTTAACACTCTTAAGGCAAACATTGATTTTCGACTTAACACGTCTGCGACCATATTAGCCTTCCCCAGATGATAACCAATAACTAGATCATAATCTTTCAATAATTCAAGCCACTATCGATGCCTTAGGTTCAATTATTTTTGAGTCATTAAATATTTCAGGCTTTTGAGATCAGTAAATATGTGACATTCTCACCATATAAATGATGTCACCAAATCTTCAAAGCAAAAACAATCACAACCAATTCTAGATCGTGAGTTGGGTAATTCATCTTGTGTCACTTTAATTGTCGAGAAGTGTATGCTATAACTTTTCCAGCTTGCATCAACACACAACCTAATCCACTTAGTGACACATCACTGTAAACAACATACTCTTTCCTGGATTTAGGCTGAGCCAGTACTGGAGCTTCTGTCAATAGTGATTTCAACTGAACAAAACTCTACTGTCACTTATTTGACCAAACAAACTCAACACTTTTCTATAACAAATCTGACGCAGTAAAATTCATTTTTATCATATTTTTATGGTCTACAATTTTATGGAATGATTTCGCGAAAAAAAAATTCAAAAATTTTGATGTTTGGGCACTCAATTTAGTTAAAAAGGACTAAATTGCAAAAGGTGCAAAATGAGTGTTCTAGAAGCTAGAGGTGTCTAATTGCTATGAAATTTTAAATTGAAGGTCCTTAAATGGTAATTAGACCATTATATTTTATTGTGGACAAAAATGGACGTGGCTAGGTGAAATTTCAAAGTTTGGCATTAAGGGCATTTTGTTTAAATGGTAAATAAAGACAAATAAAACTAATAAAAAGATGCCATATTCTCTAATTTAGTCCCTTTGTGCTGAATTTGAAGATTCACCATAGCTAGGGTTTTTGGCCAAGCTTCCAAGCTCGATTATCAAGATAGACGAGGTTCCGACCTAGATCGGGGAATGAATAAGATTGTAGACTAAATCGAACAATTATCCATTTTGTACCGAGGCAAGTTTGTATGTTAGAAATAAGCTTTAGAATAATTGTATTTAAATTCTTTAATATTGCATGAATTGTATGTCTGATTTTGTGAATGAGTACAATCCTACGAATGAGTCTGAAAATGAATTGACAAGCAAGAAATCTCGTTTGAGCCTTAGGAATAGGTTAGGATACAAGTGACATGTCCCTAGGGTCATTATGTGTTATGTGATTATGTGATCCGGGTGCTAGCTCGTACGTCCTACCGGTGGCTGAGTATACTGGCATATGTTGCGGATACTTGACAGCTTGTGTGAGCAGCACCATGTAGCTACATCTTGACTGACAGCTTGTGTGAGCAGCACCATGTAGCTACGTCTTGACTGACAACTTATGTGAGTAGGCCCGTCGATAGCTCGAGAGCGAGCGATTATGTGCTATGAGACTTAGGTAGCTTTGGCTACATATGTGCCACTTAGTGTGCAAATTTTCCCGAGTATCTAACATTATTATTCCGAGTGGTTCACGGGTATGTCAAAGATGAGAATATGTGTAAGTTCATTTCGAGATGGCTCAGATATGTACATAAAGCTCATCTTTAATAAATATGTGAAATGATGAATATGAACATAAAGCTCATCTTTAATAAATATGTGAAATGATGAATATGAGGTAAGTTTTTTTATAATGGAATAGATTGTGATCATGAGACCATAGTAAGCCTACATTTGATTATGTTATAATAACTGAATTTTATATGCATGGTAAGGTTGCTTATTTCTTGCATACAAGCTTACTAAGCTATATAGCTTACTCCGTTTATTTTCCATGTTTTTATAGTTTCGCCAAGCTAACTCAAAATCGGAGATCGTTGGAGATTCGGATCACACTATCAAACTCTAAGTTTGGGTATTAATGGTCTTAGCATTTTGAATGTTGGCATGTATAGGGACTTGGTCATTTTGTTATATGTGTCATTGGTAATGTGGCCAAATGTATTAGCCTATATTGGTTAATGATTTCACTTTGTATATGGCCATGTAAGTTGGCTAATGTTGGTTATGAGTATTTTCATATGTTGATACCATTCATGATTATGGATATTTGCATGAATTGTGTCGATAAATTATGATGTTAAAGCATGCTAGATGTTGGCATGTTGATGTGATGTTAATACCTTGGTTGTGGATGTTTTGGTTGCCTAAGTATGCTATGAATTGTGTCATTGAATTGGTGTAAGTGTAGGTGTCAATGAGAGTGGGAAATGGCTTGGTAAATATCCTTATTTTTGTCCACATGGGTATGTGTCTCAGCCATGTGTGATACACGGGCGTGTGTCTTGGCCGTGTGAAACCTGCACCTAATTCGAATTAAATTAATTAACCACATGGCCTAGCATACGGGCGTGTGGCACGAAAGCGTGGCACAAGTTAGAGAGCACCCTAATTTGAACATGGTCTGAAGCACGAGCGCGTCCCTTGAAAATATTTTCTATGTTTTGTAAAAATTTCTTGAGTTCTCAATTTAGTCCAAAACCACTTCTAAAGTATGTTTTAAGCCTTGTAGGCTCGTAATAGGGACTTTATGATCGAATATGAATGGTTTTAATTTGGATGCAAATTTATGACTCGAAATTGTCTGAATACTTGTGTTGTAAGTTCGGTAATGCCTCGTACCCTGTTCCGGTATTGAATACGGGTAAGGGGCGTTACATTTAGTGGTATCAGAGCTACGATTTAATTAGTTCTCGGACTAACATAGTGTGTGTAAAAGTCTAGCTATATATGCCATATATGAATTTCGATAGTGTGACGACTCCTGATAATTTAAATTGTGTTTTCATATAGTAAATGGATCCCGACCGAGAAGTGGCTGATGACGTTGAAAGTAATAGGCTGGCTCCCGCCCAGGGGACCGCGCCATCCGAAAGTAGACCTGTGACAATTGGTTAAGGGGGAGAAGCTAGGGAAGTCTTCTTCCAAAGATTGAATGAGTTGCTTGCCAAGTTTGTTTAGACAAATCCAGCAGTCCAACATCCTCCACCCCCACCTAACCCTCAATTGATTCCTGTAACTCCTCAAGGTATGGAAATGGCAAGATTGAACAAGCTCCCAGTTGATAAGATTCGAAAGCAATGGGCTAAAATATTTAGAGCAAATGTAACATCCTGGAATTAGGGGCCTTGCATTATTTAAGGTTGCTGAGTGTTGGCATGTTTTGTTTGTTATTTTGATGTGTTTGGGGGACCCGGGAAGGCTCGGGTTAAGCTTGGGCCTTGGTTAAAATTTTATTTTTAGGCATTATAGGGGAGAGCTAGCAGAGGCAGGCCTTAAGGGTAATTAATTGTGTTATGTTAACACAAGAAAGAAGGTGGTAAGGTGGCAAGGAGACGCCACTTAGAGTGCATGGAAGTGGCGTCACATGGGAGCTACAGGGAGAAGGGGTTCAACTCGCATCAGCAGCATTTAGGAGTTTTGTTTTTGCATTAGGGAACTAAGGTGGTGGCTTTCAACTGGACTCCTCATGGTGGTTGGTGAAGGAGTCAAAGGGGTTGAATGAGTGGCTATGAGGTGATGGTGGAATTTGAATTGGTCAACTGATTCAAATGGATGAAGGGGAGTAAAAGTAGGAGCTGAACAAGGGATTTGGTGGCTAGTTGGGTTGTTGGTTGAAAGTGGAGTGTTGGAGAGGGGGAGGATTTCAGTTTTGTACTGGGAGAGGGGGTGCCGAAAATCTTTTAGGATCTTAGGCTTTTCTTTTGTTTTCTTTGGAGTGTATTCGGTCATTAAGGAGAGTGTGGAGTGCTGATTCTTGGCAAGCCTTTTTTAGCTCTTTTTTTTTGTTCTCTCTTTGATTTTCTACTTTCTATATGCCGAAATTGCTAGTGAACTTTCATTTCTTTTTCTTCTTTGACCTTTAGCCGAAATCTGAGAGACCATTCGAGCATCCCTCTTCTTCATCTTTTCACCTGTGACTCTCTTGCCTACATTAGTCGAACCCTCTTTTACTTGGTAGCCGAACCTTAGTTTCATTTTACTCATCATTTCCACCACTCTTCCTCTTCTTTTCCTTCTTCTTTAAGCCAAAACCTCTGGAGCCCGCTTTGCCGAATCTTTTCTTTCCCTTTACTCATTCTCTTTAACCTCACAACCGAAATCATCATTCACTTCTTTGTATTCCATCTTCCTTCTCTACTTTTCTTCTTAAGCCGAAACATTATTTCATGTCCTTTGACGCCTTGCTTTCCTCTCCTTAGCCGAATAGCCCCTTGGTCAAGTGAATTGATTCCACCTTGCTGCGGGATTATTGAAGCCTAGGGTGTGAAGGGTCACATTTTTTGCCGGACCTGCTTTGTTTCCTTCACCTGTTTCAACGCAAGGTAATTTCGACCAATACCCTTTGTCTTCTTTAAGTCTCTTTTTGATTAGCCGTATATTCAAGGGCTATCTGTGACTGTTAGGCTGAATTTCTACTCTCTCACAACTTATCTCGATTTCGAGGGCAAAGTAGTTGTGGTACGGTTCATCAGTAACCAATATACGGTCGAGTTGAGGAGGGTAGTGTACCCATTGTATCTATTCCTATGTTTAAGAAGCGTGCTGTGTCGGCTGTTCGGGACTTTCTGTCGTGCTGTGGTAGAGAGCCGACGTCTGCTTGGGATAGGCAAATAGTCGTCGCCTCTGCTAACGAGAGTGTCGACGTAGATAATCTGGTATTACACATTATCAGGTGTGTACTACTCACACGCCTACTTTAATATTGTGTTATTAACTGTTAAGGTTGAAAGCCAAAATGGCTGATGTGATAAGAAAAATGCCCTTATGGGTAAGGTTGGAGACACCGGGTAAGTTCTTCGATATGGGTATTGTTGTTAATATGCATGTATGTATATTTTGACGTAATGCATGTATGAGATAAGATCTGTTATACACTATGATATTGGTTGCATACATTTTGTGCACGAAGTAAAGAGCATGGGCTCGGGATTGAATGTAAGAGGGAGAATCAGTGACTATTGTCACGAGTGACTACTGTCACGAGTGGTCTGAGACCATGGTCGTTGAAACCCCGAATAATCTAATCAGTCACTTATCTCGGTGGTCAAGTACCACAGTGGGTTGGCCCCACGTATGCATTATTTATCAGAGATCGTCATGGTGGTCTAAGACCACAGTGGGTTGGCCCAACGAGTACATTATAGTGACTTTGTCACGAGTGACTACGGTCACGAGTGGTCTAGGACCACGGTGGTCATGAACCACAGTGGCATAATGCCACGGGTGTTTTCGATGGAGAACTAAACCGGGATGGGTTGCATTGCATACAAATGACATGTGCTGTACTGAATGGGCTAAGGCTCAGTTTGTGCTACTCGGGGATTTACACATTGAGTCTCGATGACTCACCCCTTTGCTAATTTTGCAGGTAATCAGTAGATAGCGGGTTTTGGGCTGAGATGGACTCGAGGTGGCCATGCGTTGCAAGTTATTCAGTAAACTTGAACTTTATTTTAAATTTATTTTTATTTTGGGATTTTAATTTGTAAGGTCGCTTTAACGTTAACTTTGATTTTGTGAGGTTTTGTTTATAAGCTGATTTTATTCATGCTATGAACTGTAGAAAAGTGGGGTTTTCTTAAAAGCATAAAAAGAAGTTTTCCAAATTTATAACAAATGGATAATAAGCCGTAACTAATTAAAACTTGGGATTTTTCTTAACATTTCAAATACCATTTTTCAAAAGATCACTACCTCAACGTTGTTTTCAAATGTCACCTATAAGATCTTCCAAACTCGGGTTTTTAAAATAAATCAATTTTTATCACCTAGTTACCCTTAATAAGAGTTTGACAAGTTTTAACTTAAACAAATTCTGAATAGCCCTTAACATGGAATCACTACAACTAGGAAAATTTTTTTCTCAAATCGCGATGTTTTCCAAAGTTTTCAAACCTACTTCCTCTGTAACAATCCAGATTCGGTCGTAACATTTTGACCGAGTTTGGGGTGTTACAATTGTGGTATCAGAGCAAGGTTTCAAAAACTCTGTCGTGGGTATGGGGTTCGAAAATGTTTTAAAAGATGGTTAAAAAATGATTTTGAAATATGTATGTCTTTGGGAAGCATGGCACCCGAGTCTCTGGTACCAAATCCACACGGTAAGTCTTCTGACTTTTGGTTGTTTTGCATGAAGTAAGTATGATATGATGTGATTGCTTGTGCTAAGAAATGCAACTCTAGAGATTGAAACCTTAGGTGTACATGAAATAGCAAGAACTGCTCATAATGCTATTTTCATAAAACTGTTCTGTAATAAACAGTGGAAGAAAACACTAACTCATAAATCTCTTAATCAAATTAAATTGTGTAATTAGTAATGAGTACTATAGGACGTGGACGCGGTATGCGAGGCCGTGGAAGAGACCGAGATGCTGGGGTTGAGCCTTCAGAATCTGAGCATGGGCCGGAGGGTGAAGTGTCCTCATCGCCAGTTGCAGAAGCGGAATTTCAGGACGAAACTGGTGGAGATGATGCTGTGTCTCAGGCTATGTTACGCATTCTGGAAAGAGTGGCTGGAGCGAGCAAGGGATCGGTGGCTCGAAAGTCTGTGCCTGAGCAACTCAGTGCTAATGGGGCTGAAATGTTTAAGGGTGTATCTGGGGTGGCTCCTAACGTAGCCGAGTACTGGTTAGAAGTGGTGGAACAGATTATGGATTATCTTGACTGCACCGCAGAAGAAAAACTGAAAGGGGTTGTGTCCGTGATGAGGCTTACCAATGGTGGCTCACAGTTAGAGATGGTACCGCTGCGGACCGCAATACCTGGGACTTCTTTAAGTCTGCATTCCAAGGGAAATATATTGGGTCAAGTTATGTGGATGTGCAGCGGAAGGCATTCCTTAATTTGGTTCAGGGAAGTAAGTCGGTGGCTGAATATTAGGTGAAATTTTTGCGTCTTAGCCAGTATGGTCGTGGTATTGTGTCTACAGATCATGACCATTGTGTCCGATTTGAAGATGGTCTAAGGGATGAGTTGCGAGTACTGATAGCTCCGCAACGGGAAAGGGAATTCGCTGTTTTAGTGGAAAAGGCTAAGATAGCCGAAGAGGCAAAGCGTTCTGAAAGACAGAATCAGGATAAGGACAATGATAGAAATAAGAGAAGTTTTGGACCTTCAAGGTGTACTGGGAACTTTCAGAAGAGGCCTAGGTTGGATGGGCCGGGTCGAGCTGTGAGGCCCGCTGCTACTGGTCGGCCACATCAATGTGCTACATGTGGGAAGTTTTATTTTGGGGAATGCTGGGCAAGAAGTAATGGATGCTTTAGATGTGGGTCAGTGGATCATCGGGTGAAAAACTGCCCGCAAGAGCCAAACAGAACGCGACCTACAGGTCAGAATTATGTTCAGCCTAGTAGAGGTGGTCAGCAGCCACAGAGAGGCCGTGGTCCAGCTGGATGAGGTAATGGTTTTGGTCGTGGACGTGGAGCACCGGGCAGAGGTGCTGAGAACACAGATCCAAGGCAACCTGGGTTAGTCTATGCAGCTAGACGCTGTGAGGAGGGCGATGCACCGAACCTCATAATTGGTACGTTCCTTATTTACGGATTACCTTTTTTTGCACTGAATGATGTTGGGTCAACACATTCTTATGTTGCTAGTACTGTTTCTGGAACACTGAACATAGACTCTAACATTGCTTCAAGGGAAATGACTGTACTTAGCCTTTTAGGACAATCTATAGTAGTGAACAAACTCTTTAGGGATGTGCCTCTAGAAGTACAATGGATGGTTTTCCCGGCTAATTTGATGGAACTGCCATTCGACGAGTTCGATTTAATTTTAGGTATGGACTGGTTGGTGAAGTATCGAGCAAACGTGGCTTGTGTTGCTAAGCACATGGTGTTAAGGACTCCTGAGGATAGTGAGCTAGTGGTGATAGGTGAAAGGAGAAACTACTTGTCTAATGTGGTGTCCGCATTAAAGGCTGAAAGAATGGTGAGAAAAGGATGCGAGGCTTTCTTAACTTTCATTCGAGCTCTGGAGGTTAAGGAGTTGACTGTTGGGGATGTCAGAACAACAAAAGAGTTCTCTGAAGTTTTCCCAGAAGAGCTTCCAGGTTTACCTCCGGGTCACAAGGTGGAATTCAGTATTGATCTTCTTCCAGGAACAGCGCCAGTGTCTATTGCCCCATATAGGATGGCGCCGAAGGAGTTGGTGGAACTGAAAGCCCAAATTCAGGAACTGTTGGACCGGGGTTTCATTCGACCTAGTCTGTCACCTTAGGGAGCGCAGGTGTTATTTGTTAAGAAGAAGGATGGGTCAATGCGGATGTTCATTGACTATAGGCAGTTGAACAAGTTGACGATTAAGAACAAGTACCCGCTACCTAGGATAGACGATCTATTTGATCAGTTGCGAGGCACTTCGATCTTTTCAAAGATAGACTTGAGGTCAAGTTATCACCAGCTTAAGGTTAAGGAGTCAGATATTCATAAGATAGCTTTCCGAACTTGTTATGGTCACTACGAGTTCTTGGTGATGCCGTTTGGGTTGGCAAATGCACCAGCTGCATTTATGGACATGATGAACTGAGTATTCCAACCCTATCTAGACCGATTTGTCGTGGTGTTCATATACGATATTTTGGTCTATTCAAGTTCGGAGGAGGAACATGATTCGTATCTTCGGGTGGTTCTGCAAATTCTGAGAGAGAAACAGCTGTACGCCAAATTCAATAAGTGTGAATTTTGGCTGAGGGAAGTTACATTTCTGGGACATGTTGTGTCTGTTGAGGAGATTAGTGTAGATTCCCAGAAAATTGAAGCCGTGTTGGATTGGAAACCGCCTAAGTCTGTGGCAGAAATTCAGAGTTTTCTTGGTCTGGCTGGGTATTACAGGAGGTTTGAGGGATTCTCGTTAGTAGTTGCACCGTTAACCAAGTTGTTACGGAAAGGGGTACCATTTATCTGGTCAGATAAGCAACAGGAAAGTTTTGAGAAGCTGAAAAGGATCTTGACTGAGGCTCTAGTGTTGATGCAGCCTGAAACTGGAAAAGAGTTTGTAGTTTACTGTAATGCGTCACACACAGGGTTAGGATGTATACTGATGCAGGAAGGGAAGGTGGTGGCATGTGCGTCTCGGCAGTTGAGACCACATGAAGTGAATTATCCCATGTATGATCTGGAATTGGCTGCAGTTGTGTTTGCTCTAAAGATCTAGAGACATTATCTGTATAGGGAGAAGTCTGTCATCTACACAGACCACAAGAGCTTAAAATATCTCCTTACCCAGAAGGAGTTGAATTTAAGGCAAAGGAGGTGGATCGAATTGTTAAAGGATTATGATTGCTACATCGAGTACCACCCGGGTAAAGCTAACATGGTGGCAGATGCATTAAGTCGTAGGGTGATCTCAGATCTAAGGGCAATGCTTGCACATCTCAGCTTATATGATGATGGAAGTTTATTAGCTGAACTGTAAGTGAAGCCTTCTTGGGTCAGTCAGATTAAAGAGAAGCAATTGTCTGATGAGTCGCTAAGCTCGAAACATCAGTTAGTGACAAGTGGTGAAACAGAAGATTTTAGTGTGAACAATGATGGGGTATTGTGCTTTCAGGGAAGGGCTTGTATGCCGAGGGATACCGAATTAGGGTAGAAGATTCTTCAGGAAGAGCATAGTAGCCCGTACGCTATGCATCCTGGTGGGGGTAAAATGTATAGAGATCTGCGAGAGCAATTCTGGTGGCCGGGTTTGAAGCAGGAAGTGACTGAATTTGTGGGTAAATGTTTGACGTGTCAGCAGGTGAAGGGGGAACACCAATTGCCTTCGGGGTTGCTTTAGCCAGTAAAGATTCCACTTTGGAAGTGGGAGAGGATAACGATGAACTTTGTGAGTGGGCTACCCCTTACACCTACAAAGAAAGATTCAATGTGGGTAATTGTGGATCGGTTGACGAAGTCTAGTCATTTTATACCGGTTTGGGTTGATTACTCATTGCAGAAGTTAGCCAAACTTTATGTAGCGAAAGTTGTGAGGTTGCATGGGATACCTGTGTTTATCATATCAGGCAGAGACCTCAGGTTTACGTCGAGGTTCTGGAAGGCGTTGCATCAAGCGTTGGGTACGAGATTGGATTTCAGCATAGCGTTTCATCCACAGACTGATGGTCAGTCGGAAAGGGTAATTCAAATCTTGGAAGATATGTTGAGAGGCTGCGTCATTGACTTCAGGGGTAGTTGGGAGGAATTCCTACCGTTGGCAGAGTTCGCTTACAATAACAGCTACTAATCTAGTATTCAGATGGCGCCCTATGAAGCGTTGTATGGGCAGAGGTGTCGTACTCCTACTTGCTGGACAGAGTTGGGTGAGCGTCAGACGTTGGGTCCAGAAATGGTTTCTGAAACAGAGGAAAAGGTTAAGTTGATTTAGACTCGGTTGAAGGAAGCGTCCGACAGGCAGAAATCCTATGCTGATCTGAAGCATAAGGATATAGAATTTGCAGTGGGTGATCAGGTGTTTCTGAAAGTTTTACCTTGGAAGAAAGTTTTGAGGTTTGGACGGAAGGGCAAGTTGAGCCCCAGGTTCATCGGGCCTTATCGTGTGTTAAAACGTGTGGGACCAGTAGCTTATCAGCTCAAGCTACCTTCGGAATTTAGACAGATACATGATGTATTTCATGTCTCGATGTTAAGGCGCTACCGTTCGGATCCATCTCATATAGTGCCGGTGGAAGAAATCGAAGTAAGGCCCGACTTATCTTTTGAGGAAGAACCAGTTCAAATCTTAGATCGAGATGTTAAGGTGTTGCGGAGAAAGACGGTTCCGTTGGTTAAAGTGTTGTGGTGGAATCACGGTTCAGAGGAAGCCACATGGGAGCTAGAGGATGTGATGCGACAACAATACCCTCATCTCTTTTGACAAGTAAATTTTGAGGCCGAAATTTCTTTAAGGGGGTAGAACTGTAACATCCTGGAATTAGGGGCCTTGCATTATTTAATGTTGCTGAGTGTTGGCATGTTTTGTTAGTTATTTTTATGTGTTTGGGGATCCCGAGAAGGCTCGGGGTTAAGCTTGAGCCTTGGTTAAAATTTTATTTTTAGGCATTATAGGGGAGAGCTAGCAGAGGCAGGCCTTAAGGGTAATTATTTGTGTTATGTTAACACAAGAAATGAGGTGGTAAGGTGGCAAGGAGACGTCACCTAGAGTGCATGGAAGTGGCGTCACATGGGAGTTGCAGGGAGAAGGGGTTCAAGTCGTATCAGCAGCATTTAGGAGTTTTATTTTTCCGTTAGGGAACTAAGGTGGTGGCTTTCAACTGGACTCTTCAGGGTGGTTGGTGGAAGGAGTCAAAGGGTTTGAATGGGTGGCTATGAGGTGATGGTGGAATTTGAATTGGTCAACTAATTCAAATGGATGAAGGGGAGTAAAAGTAGGAGCTGAACAAGGGATTTGGTGGCTAGTTGGGTTGTTGGCCGAAAGTGGACTGTTGGAAGGGGGAGGATTTCAGTTTTGTGCTAGGAGAGCGGGGTCCCGAAAATCTTTTGGGGTCTTAGGCTTTTCTTTTGTTTTCTTTGGAGTGTATTCGATCATTAAGGGGAGTGTGGAGTGCCGATTCTGGGCAAGTCTTTTTGAGTTTTTTTTTTGTTCTCTCTTTGATTTCCTACTTTCTATATGCCGAAATTGCTAGTGAACTTTCATTTCTTTTTCTTCTTTGACCTTTAGCCGAAATCTGAGAGACCATTCGAGCATCCCTCTTCTTCTTCTTTTCACCTGTGACTCTCTTGCCTACATTAGTCGAACCCTCTTTTACTTGGTAGCCGAACCTTAGTTTCATTTTACTCATCATTTCCACCACTCTTCCTCTTCTTTTCCTTCTTCTTTAAGCCAAAACCTCTGGAGCCCCCTTTGCCGAATCTCTTCTTTCCCTTTACTCATTCTCTTTAACCTCACAACCGAAATCATCATTTCACTTCTTTGTATTCCATCTTCCTTCTCTACTTTTCTTCTTAAGCTGAAACATTATTTCATCTCCTTTGACGCCTTGCTTTCCTCTCCTAGCCGAATAGCCCCTTGGTCAAGTGAACCGATTCCACCCTGTTGCGGGATTATTGAAGCCTAGGGTGTGAAGGATCACATTTTTGTCGGACCTGCTTTGGTTTCCTTCACCTGTTTCAATGCAAGGTAATTTCGACCAATACCATTTGTCTTTTTTAAGTCTCTTTTTGATTAGTCGTATATTCAAGGGCTATCTGTGACTGTTAGGCTGAATTTCTACTCTCTCACAACTTATCTCGATTTCGAGGGCAAAGCAGTTGTGGTACGGTTCATCAGTAACCAAGAAACGGTCAAGTTGAGGAGGGTAGTGTACCCACTGTATCCATTCCTAAGTTTAAGAAGCGTACTGTGTTGGCGGTTCGGGAGTTTTCGCCGGGCTGTTGTAGAGAGCCGACGTCTGCTTGGGATAGGCAAATAGCTGTCGTCTCTGCTAACGAGAGTGTCGACGTAGATAGTCTGGTATTATGCGTTATCAGGTGTGTACTACTCACATGCCTACTTTAATATTATGTTATTAACTGTTATGGTTGAAAGCCGAAATGGCTGATGTGATAAGCAAAATGCCCTTATGGGCAAGGTTGGAGACACCGGGTAAGTTCTTCGATATGGGTATTGTTGTTAATATGCATGTATGTATATTTTGATGTAATGCATGTTTGAGATAAGATCTGTTATACACTGTGATATTGGTTGCATACATACTGTGCACGAAGTAAAGAGCATGGGCTCGGGATTGAATGTAGGAGGGAGAATCAGTGACTATTGTTACCATTGACTACTGTCATGAGTGGTCTAAGTACCACGGTGGTTGAAACCAAGAATAATCTAATCAGTGACTTATCTCGGTGGTCAAGTACCACAGTGGGTTAGCCCCATGTATGCATTACTTATCAGAGATCTTCACGGTGGTCTAAGACCACAGTGGGTTGGCCCCATGAGTACATTATAGTGACTTTGTCACGAGTGACTATGGTCACGAGTGGTCTAGGACCATGGTGGTCATGAACCATGGTGTTTTGGATGGAGAGCTGAACCGGGATGGGTTGCATTGCATACAAATGAAATATGCTGTACTGACTGGGCTAAGGATCAGTTTGCGTTACTCGGGGATTTACACACTGAGTCTCGATGACTCACCCCTTTGCTAATTTTGCAGGTAATCAGTAGATAGCAGGTTTCGAGCCGAGATGGACTCGAGGTGGCCATGCATTGCAAGTTATTCAGTAAACTTGAACTTTATTTTAAATTTATTTTTATTTTGGGATTTTAATTTGTAATAAGGCCGCTTTAACATTAACTTTTATTTTGTGAGGTTTTGTTTATAAGTTGATTTTATTCATGCTATGAACTGTAGAAAAGTGGGGTTTTCTTAAAAGCATAAAAAGAAGTTTTCCAAATTTATAACAAATGGATAATAAGCCGTAAATAATTAAAACTTGGTATTTTTCTTAATATTGCAAATACCATTTTTCAAAAGATCATGTACCTCAACGTTGTTTTCAAATGTCACCTACAAGATCTTCCAAACTTGGGTTTTTAAAAATAAACTGGTTTTTATCACCTAGTTACCCTTAATAAGAGTTTGACAAGTTTTAACTTAACCAAATTATGAATAGCCCTTAACATGGAATTACTACAACTAGGAAAATTTTTTTCTCAAATCGCGATGTTTTCCAAAGTTTTCAAATCTACTTCCTCTGTAACAATCCAGATTCGGTTGTAACATTTTGACCGGGTTTGGGGTGTTACAGCAAATGTCGATGATGATCCCGAGAGGGCAGAATTCTGGCTTGAGTACTCTATCTGGGTATTTGATGAACTTTCTAGCACACCAGAGGAGTGCTTGAAATGTGCTATATCACTCCTGATGGATTCGGCATATCATTGGTGGAACACTTAGTATCAGTAGTACCAAGGGAAAGAGTTACTTGGGACTTCTTCCAAGAGGAGTTCAGAAAGAAATATATCAGTGAACGGTTTATTGATCAGAAATGGAAAGAGTTCTTGAAGTTGAAACAAGGTCGAATGATCGTGACTAAATACGAGCAAGAGTTTGTTAGACTCAGTAAGTATGCTCGGGAATGTGTTTCAACAGAGGCTATCATGTGTAAGAGATTTGAAGATGGTTTGAATGAGGATATCAGACTATTAGTTGGGATTCTGGAACTGAAAGAATTTTTTGTGCTAGTTGATGAAGCTTGTCAAGCTGAAGAGTTTAGCAAAGAAAAGAGAAAAGCTGTGTTTGAGGCTAGAGACTTGAGAAAGAGGCCAATGAATAAGTCACTTCAGCCTTCATCAAAGAAATCGATGGATATGCATACTCATTCAAATGCTTCAGCTGGGTATCCCAATAGAGATTGTGGGAAGCAATATTCAGGTTCTAAGGCCCAGACTATGTCCATAGCGAGCGTTGGTAACGCCAGGTCTAATAAGCCTGAATGCCAACACTGTGGTAGGTGACATCCCAGTGAATGTAGGATGAACAACCAGGCTGGTTTTAAATGTGGCTCCCAAGATCACTTCATTCGAGATTGCCCTGAAATGGTTGAAAAAGATAATTTTCAGAATGCAAGATCGAGTAACACTGTTGCTAGAGGGAGACCAGTGAGAAATACGGGAAATGGGACCAGTAGCAGATGTGTATCCAAGGATTCAGCTGTGAGTTTGGAAGCTAGAGCACCTGCTAGAGCTTATGCCATTCGTGCTCGAGAGGATACGTTCTCCCCCTGATGTGATCACTGGTACATTTTCTCTTTATGATACTAATGTAGTTGCATTAATTGATCCTAGATCGACTCATTCCTATATTTGTGTGAATTTGGTATCTAGTAAGAATTTACTTGTTGAGTCTACTGAATTTGTGATTAAGGTGTCGAACCCCTTAGGCAAATATGTATCAGTCGATAAAGTTTGCAAGGGTTGTCCCTTGATGATTCAGGGTTACAGTTTTTCGACTGACTTAATGCTTTTGCCATTTGATGAGTTTGATGCAATTCTTGGAATGGATTGGTTGACACTACATGATGTAGTAGTGAATTGTAGATGAAAATTTACTGAATTGAAATGTCAAAACAATGAAATTCTTCGGGTTGGATTAGATGAGTTGGGTGAATTGCCTGTTGCGATTTCGTCTATGTCGGCTCAGAGGTATGTAAGAAAGGGTTGTGAAGCATTTCTTGCGTATGTACTGAATACGAAAGTGTCTGAATTGAAGATTGAATTGATACCGGCATTTTTTGAATATTCAAATGTGTTCCTAGAAGAGTTGCTAGGGTTACCACCGGTTAGAGAGGTGGAGTTTGCTATTGACTTGGTACCAGGGACTGCACCGATATCGATTGCTCCGTATAGAATGGCTCCAACCAAATTGAAAGAATTGAAGTCTCGTTACAAGAGTTGACAGATAAGGGTTTTGCAAGACTGAGTTTTTCCCCTTGGGGTGCACCAGTATTATTCATCAAAAAGAAAGACAGATCCATGAGACTTTGTATCAATTATCGTCAGCTCAACAAGGTTACGATAAAGAACAAGTATCCCTTACCGAGGATTGATGATTTGTTCGATCTTTTGAAAAGGGTAACAATATTTTCGAAGATAGATTGGAGATCCAACTACTATTAGCTGAGAGTTAAAGACTCAAATGTGCCGAAGACCGCGTTCAAAACGAGGTATGGGCATTATGAATTTCTTGTTATGCCTTTTGGATTAACTAATGCTCCTGTTATTTTATGGATTTGATGAATCGGATCTTTCGACCGTATTTGGATAAGTTTGTGGTTGTATTTATTAATGGCATTTTGATTTATTCTCGGGATGAGTCTAAGCATGCCGAACACTTAAGAACTGTATTGCAAATTATTTGCTTAATTTAGTAAAAGTGAGTTTTGGCTCCGAGAAGTCGAATTTTTGGGACATATTGTTTCAGGAGATGGTATTCGGGTTGATCCGAGTAAGATTTCGGCAATTATTGATTGGAAACTACAGAGGAATGTATCCAAGGTTAGAAGCTTTTTGGGCTTAGCAGGGTATTATCGACATTTTGTTGATTCTCGATGATCGCTACACCTATGACAAGACTGTTACATAAAGATGTTAAGTTCGAATGGGCTGATAAATGCCAAAAGAGTTTTGAACAGTTGAAAGCATTGTTGACTGAGGCGCCGATGTTAGTGCAACCTGGGTTGGGAAAAGAGTTTGTAATTTTCAGCGACGCGTCATTGAACGGTCTTGGTTGTGTGTTGATGCAAGAGGATAAAGTGATAGCTTATGCTTCGAGACAGTTGAAACTGCACGAAAAGAATTATCCGACGCACGATTTGGAATTGGCTGCCATTGTATTTGCTCTAAAGATTTGGCGACAGCATTTATTCGGGGAGAAGTGCCACAACTATTCCGACCACAAGAGCTTGAAGTATTTGATGACTCAAAAGGATTTGAACTTGCAACAATGGAGATGGCTCGAGTTATTAAAATGTTATGAGTTGGTAATCGATTATCATCCGAGAAAGGCAAATGTAGTCGCCGATGCTTTAACTAGGAAATCTTTCTTTGCTTTGAGAGCAATGTACACGCGACTGACTTTATCCGATGATGGTTCGATTCTAGCTGAGTTAAAAGCTAGACCGATATTTCTTCAGCAAATTTGTGAAGCATAGAAGTGTGACGAAGAACTTCAAGCTAAGAGAGTTCAGTGCGAATCGACTAGTGATTCAGATTTTCAAATTGGGGCTGATGATTGTTTGATGTTTAGGGGTAGGATTTGTGTACCGAGAGATGCTGAGATTATTCATAAAATTCTTCACGAGGTGCATAATGGTTATTTGTCTATTCATTCGGGAAGTACGAAGATGTATAATGATTTGAAGAAACTGTATTGGTGGTCAGGTATGAAATGAGATATTTCTGAATTTGTATCGAAATGTTTGATTAGTCAACAAGTAAAAGTCGAACACCAAGTACCTTCAGGTTTACTTCAGCCAGTAATGGTACCCAAGTGGAAATGGGACAGAATTACGATGGATTTCCTAACGGGTTTGCCTCTTACTCTGAAAAAGAAAGATTTCGTTTGTGTCATTGTTGATAGATTGACAAAATCGGCTCATTTTATTCCAGTATGTACCAACTATTCACTTGATAAGCTAACTGAATTTTATGTTGCTGAAATTGTTAGATAGCACGGAGTGCCTATTTCTATTATTTCGGATAGAGATCCGAGATTTACATCTCAATTTTGGAAAAAGTTGCAAGAAGCTTGGGGTACAAATTTGAATTTTAGCACCACATTTCATCTGCAAACCGACGGTCAATCTGAGAGAATGATTCAGGTACTCGAAGATATCGCTGTTGTGTATTAGAGTTCAATTTTATGGAATGATTTCGCGAAAAAAAAATTCAAAAATTTTTATGTTTGGGCACTCAATTTAGTTAAAAGGACTAAATTGCAAAAGGTGCAAAATGTGAGTTCTAGAAGCTAGAGGTGTCTAATTGCTATGAAATTTTAAATTGGAGGTCCTTAAATGGTAATTAGACCATTATACTTTAGTATGGACAAAAATGGACATGGCTAGGTGAAATTTCAAAGTTTGGCATTAAGGGTATTTTGGTAAAATGGTAAATAAAGACAAATAAAACTACTAAAAAGATGTCATCTTCTCCAATTTAGTCCCCTTGTACCGAATTTGAAATTTCATCATAGCTAGTATTTTTGGACAAGCTTTCAAGCTCGATTATCAAGAAAGACAAGGTTCTGACCTAGACCGGGGAATGAACAAGATTGTGGACTAAATCAAACAATTATCCATTTTGTACCGAGGTAAGTTTGTATGTTGAAAATAAGCTTTAGAATAATTGTATTTAAATGCTTATATATTGCATGAATTGTATGTCTGATTTTGTGAATGAATGCAATCCTACGAATGATTCCGAAGATGAATCGACAAGCAAGAAGTCTCGTTTGAACCTTAGGAATAGGTTAGGATACAAGTGACATGTCACTAGGGTCATTATGTGTTATGTGATTATGTGATCCGATTGCTAGTCCCGTACGTCCTGCCGGTGGCTGAGTGTATCGGCATATGTTGCGGATACTTGACAGCTTGTGTGAGCAACACCCTGTAGCTACGTCTTGACTGATAGCTTGTGTGAGCAAGCTCGTCGATAGCTCGAGAGCAAGTGATTATGTGATATGAGACTTAGGTAGCTTTGGCTACATATGTGGCAATTAGTGTGTAAATTTTCCCAAGTATCCGACATTGTTATTCCGAGTGGTTCATGGGTATGTCAAAGATGAAAATATGTGTAAGTTCATTTCAAGATGGCTCAGGTATGTACATAAAGCTCATCTTTAATAAATATGTGAAATGATGAATTTGAGGTAAGTTTTTTTTCTGATGGAATAGATTATGATCATGAGACCATAGTAAGCCTACATTTAATTACGTTATAATAATTGAATGTTATATGCATGGTAAGGTTGCTTATTTATTGCATACGAGCTTACTAAGCTATATAACTTACTCCGTTTATTTTCCATTTTTTTAGTGTCGCCAAGCTAACTCAGAATCGGAGATCGTCAGAGATTCGGATCACACTATCAAACTCTAATTTTGGTTATTAATGGTTTTAGCATTTTGAATGTATGGCCTATATAGGTGATAAACCGTAATAGTAACATATTTTAAGCCCACATTTAGCATGCTTTTGGATGATTTATCCCTTGAATTGTGTAATTTGGTGCTCTTAATCCTTTAATTTCATGTTTTATACTCAGCAGAGCATAGGAGGATGAAAAGAACGAGAAACGTGCCCAAAACGGAGTAAATGGGCCATAACACGAAATGGACACGGCCTGGGCCCAAGACCACACGGCCGTGCCTCATTAATAAACTCGAACACGGCCTGGCCACGATTCACACAGGCGTGTGCCATGGGCGTGTCCCTGACGTGAGAAAGAAGAATTTCACTCGGATTAGGATACTTAGAGGCAAAGAAACACATTCCAAGAGCCTATATATACACCCTAAAGGTCAACCTTCAAGGGGAGTCCAGTTAGGAGTCCAGCTAGGCCAAAGAGCCGAGCCATAGGGGTCAGAATTGTGGAATTTACTCGAAGAAAGCCAGTTGATTCATCTCAAGAAGCCAGAGTCATACTCAAGACGGAGGATCTCTCTTCAATTCCTTCAGGGGGTTTTAGAGTTTTTCTTATGTTTTGTTTTATCTTTTCTTCTGAGATGTATTCTTTTATGATTATGAACTAAACTCTCAGATACTTGAGGGGGATGAAACCTAAGATGAATCTTGTTATCATTTGCTGAACTATATGATAAATACTTTATTTGTTCTTAATTATGTGTTCTTAATTCTTGTTTTGATATTTCCGGGATATTAATTCAAGTTTGATGTGCTTAGGTGGAGGAGCAAAAGTCCCTGCCTAAGAGTAGATCTAGCATAATTAAGCGGAGTTGATCGCACGCCTAGACATAGGGTGACGAGATTTTGCCCGATTAGGGTGAAACCTAATATGGGAGTCCATAGATCGAGTTAATGCAATTCTATGGGTTTTAATTAGAAAGAGATTTCAATTAATCAACCTAGGGTTAGACGTTAGTAGCCTCGACGGAGGTATTAACATAACTTAGGGAATCCTACGGATCAAGTCAAGTGAATAAATCGTCTGGTTCAGAGTTAGATAACAAGTGAAGTCTAGGTGGATTCTTCCTCGGGTATTGTCTTAATCAATTGGTTTTTCCCACAAGTATTTTCCCCAATTCCTTCTCTTTGTCTTTGCATCTTTAGCTTAGTTGTTAGTAAATTTTAGATTAGATAACAAATTCCTTTAATTCTTATGCTAAATAAGAATAAAAAAAGTTAGTATTAGTACTTCAGGTTCCTTTGGGTTCGACAATCCAGTCTTGCCACTAAGCTATACTATTGTTTGATAGGTGCACTTGCCTCAATCGTTGTCATAGTTAGGGTCGATCATTCTTTTTATAAATTTTTAAGACTCTGACAGTTCACATCAAGTTTTGGCGTCGTTGCCGGGGAGCCAGAATATTAAGAAAGCTCAATTTTTATTACTTTAGCCATTTTTTTATTGCAATTTCTTATTATATTTATTTTTTTTACTTTGCTAAATTTTTCCTCTATTTGCTTTTGGCAGATAATTTTATTTTATAGAGAAGACGGCACTGAATAATTATCAGTGGCAAGTCATGAGGACAATTCCTACTAAAGCAGCCAATGTCTTTAACCTCGACGCGGTCACCATGTTATCTAACCAGGTAGAGCTGATAAATAAAAAGATTGATGGTGTATGTAATTCTTTGCAGGTACATCCAGCTATACAATACGATATAAATGGAGGAGGGATGAACAACATAGAATATCTATCCTACAACCCTAGCACAGAGAACGAACGAGTTAACTATATGGGTAACTATTCTATACCTCAAAATAATTTTTATAGTAACACTTATAATGCCGGGTGGAGGTACCATACCACTTTCTCGTGGGATGATCAAGGTAGTCAAAGACCACTACTTCCTCCAGATTTTCAACAACCACCTCACCAGTAGGAACAGGAGCCGAACCTTGAGGAGATGTTGACAAAATTTTTAGCGGTGTCAGAAACTCGTTTCCAAAACACCGAAACAGCACTCAAAAATCAAGAAGCATCGATTCAAGGGATCAAGAATCAATTAGGTCAGCTTGCTAAGCTGATCTTAGAACAACCACAAGAAAGCTTGCCAAGCAACATTGAAACTAACCCAAAAGAGCAAATTCAAGCCGTAAGAACTCATGACAGTGAAAGGTTACTGGAATTGACCTGAGGCAAGAGCCTGTGGTAAGTGAAGGTAAGGTTGAGGTAAGCCATGATGTTCCAAACCAGGTAATTACAGAGTACCAAGCTCCTGTGCCATACCCCAATACGATAAAGAAAGACCACACAGAGGAACAATTCACTAAATTTCTTAAACCTCCAAAGAAATTTCATATTAACTTGTCATTTCTTGAAGCTCTTTCGCAGATGCCAGATCCTAGACCTCGTGTCGATAAAGAAGAAATTCATGAGGAACGAAGGCTTTGGATCGATGAACTAGACAAGTGGAAGACACACTTCAAAGAGAAATTAAAAATACACGAAGAAAAAACAAGGCAACTCCACGACAAACTTAATGATGGGACAACCCAGCTTAAGATAGGAGATCAGGTACTCAAAATCTTCCCAAATGGAACAGTCGAGGTAACTAGTCCTAAATTCAGCACTTTTCAGGAAAACACTACTTGACTTAAACTTTATACCAATAACTGAATTGATCACATGAGAAAGGATTTTCACCTCCTCAAATCACCATGAATGTGCGAATGAGAGGTAAGTCTAGCTTAAGACAATAAACGAGCGCTTCTCGAGAGGCAACCCAAGTACTAGCCCCATTAATTTTTACATGTTTATTCTTTCTTTTATTTTTCCTTTTTAGCACCTAACTATAAACTAACCAACTGCAGATTTCCACACCACACGGCCTTACACACGGCCGTGGCCGTGGCCGTGTGGATACTACAAATGTACGTACGGACATGGCAGAGATAGTATGACACAGGACGAAAAATATCTTCAAGCCATGGACTCCAAAACACCACGGCCGTATGAGGCGGCCGTGGCCGACACTGTTTTATCAAACACGGGCGTGGCGACCTGCCCATGGGCGTGGGAGAAACGAATAAAGCATAACACGGCCATGCATAGGCCGTGTGTCTCGACACGCCCACAGTACACGGGCGTGGGGATGTACCAGACCCCAAAACTCTATTTAAACCGCCCCACCCCTCCCTCTTCTCACCTACTCCCCATCTATTTTCTTCCATACCATTTTCTTTCCCTTTTCTTTTTCAGATCCTTCCCCTTCCATATTATTCTTCTAACCCTTGATCTGCACAATACCTATGTCGAAGAAGCTGAAGGACTCAAGCGCAGTCTCCCTGTAGGAGGCCGATCTACATAAGTTCATGCCAGCCGCTTCATCCACTCGACAAGCCAAGAGTCTTTGAGGCCATTTAATTCTTCTTCTTCTGTACTCTTCTCCTTTATTTTCCTTCTCTTTGACTCTCTTATGCTTAAATGAGTTTATTTTATTTTAGTTTCTTGGTTTTAGGTTCTAAAGGCTGCTAGGGAATCACCACGACCACAGCCATAGCCACCCCACCGCAGCCTTAAAAATCACACCCACCTCGCGAACCATCCAACAATAAGGACTTTTCAGTCCATTCATCTTTTCTTTTAGTTTTATTTCAATTTTTACACTATATCTCTTTATCTTTCTTGTCTTTAAATACATAATTAGTTTATTTTAAATGTGTCTTAATATTTCCTGCCTATTTCTACACAAGCTTCTCAATTTCTTCATCTAGCGCAGAGCTCGGTAGCAGCCACCATACCACGGGGCTCCCAACTCAAGGAAACCATCCAAATTTAGGAAGTTTCACCTCTCCCTTTCTCTTAAATTTCATATATATTTTTGTACATTGAGGGCAATGTACATTTTAAGTGTGGGGGTGAATATTTATTTCGAGAAAGTGCTTAACTCTCTGCATTATTCTCAAATCCCTGAATGATATCTTGCCTTTAAGTAATTTTCTCACATTATGATTAAAATGTAATTTCCTTTGATTTATGATTTTTATTGATGTGTTTTGGATTAAGTCATAGTTAATTGTGCATCGATGATTAAATTTGAAGGATACTAGAGAACCGAGCATGATAAGTCTATTTTTCAAAATTAAAATTTATGCTAGGTTGTCTACCTGAATTTGAATATTACTTTGAAGTTTGAAATTTGCAAGGTTGACACCAAATATCCGTAATTTTTGTGAGATTTTAGCCTTGTAGAGCATATATTCTTTTCCTTGCTCACTTTTTGATTATGAGTGTGTCAACACTGATTTGTTATTCTAGAACTTGCACCGATTATACATGTCGAGACCTCACCTTTGATTTGATATACAGCGATGATAAAGGCACCTAGGTTTTAACCCACGTACTCTACTAAAAGCCTACCTTCATAATTAACCCCTAGTGAACCCCGTTGATCCTAACAACCCATTTATTGGCCCACTAATATTAACCCAAAACCTTTTGTATTTGTTATCACCATTCCTTTTGACCACATTTTTGTCGAGATTTGATTTGATCGGTTACCTAACTATGATCTTTATTTCAATAGTTAAATTTATCCTTTATTATGTACTTAATTATGTGTTCTTAAAAAAATCAAAGTATATTCATTATTAGTTATGTGATTAAATGAGCTTATATATTTAAATTCCAATTGTTGAAGAAGAAGCTAGTATTATTAGTATTAGTATTATTAGTTTTTAATTGATGTAATTATTTAGGATTAGCTCATTTTTTTTATTAGGTAATTTGTCAATTCAATCTCGATTTTAACCCTCTAATTCAGCCATTATCCACACCCTTAACCTAAGCCTCGTTACAACCCTTTTTAAAGACCTTTTGATTTGTGTATCATATCATATTATAGTGGTGGAGATTTGATTTTCATGCAATCCTATGGGATTAACTTTTCATGTTTGACTTATGAGTGCTTTTTCTGGAACCTTAAACACCTCGAGTGATTTGAGTGAATCTTTAGTGAGGATGTCAACCCTTGTCGGTTTTGAATCAGAGGTAATTATTTAGATAAGGGGAAACACCTATGTTTTATGCTACAAATGTATGACTTTGATTGTTTGAATCTTTAGGACTCTTTGAGTTGAATTATCAATGTATGAATTATCTTTGAATAATGATGAACCATTATTGATGAATATTATGAATCAGGGAAGTTCATTTTAATTGTGAGTTGAGAATTTTGCTTGAGGACAAGCAAAAGCTTAAGTGTGGGGGTATTTGATAAACCGTAATAGTAACATATTTTAAGCCCACATTTAGCATGCTTTTGGATGATTTATCCCTTGAATTATGTAATTTGGAGCTCTTAATCCTTTAATTTCATGTTTTATACTCAAGAGAGCATAGGAGGATGAAAAGAACGAAAAACGGGCCCAAAACGGAGTAAATGGGCCATAACACGAAATCGACATGGCCTGGGCCCAAGACCACACGGTCGTGCCTCATTAATAGACTCGAACACGGCCTAGCCACGATTCACACAGGCGTGTGCCATGGGCGTGTCCTTGACATGAGAAAGAAGAATTTCACTCGGATTAGGATACTTAGAGGCAAAGAAACACATTCCAAGAGCCTATATATACACCCTAAAGGCCAACCTTTAGGGGGAGTCCAGTTAGGAGTCCAGCTAGGCCAAAGAGCCGAGCCAGAGGGGTCAGAATTGTGGAATTTACTCGAAGAAAGCTAGTTGATTCATCTCAAGAAGTCGAAGTCATACTCAATACGGAGGATCTCTCTTCAATTCCTTCAGGGGGTTTTAGAGTTTTTCTTATGTTTTGTTTTATCTTTTCTTCTGAGATGTATTCTTTTATGATTATGAACTAAACTCTCAGATACCTGAGGGGGATGACACCTAAGATGAATCTTGTTATCGTTTGCTGAACTATATGATAAATACTTGATTTGTTCTTAATTCTTGTTTTGATATGTCCAGGATATTAATTCAAGTTTGATGTGCTTAGGTGGAGGAGAAAAAGTCCCTGCCTAAGAGTAGATCTAGCAAAATTAAGTGGAGTTGATCGCACGCCTAGACATAGGGTGACGAGATTTTGCCGGATTAGGGTGAAACCTAATATGGGAGTCCATAGATCGAGTTAATGCAATTCTAGGGGTTTTAATTAGAAAGAGATTTCAATTAATCAACCTAGGGTTAGACGTTAGTAGCCTCGACGGAGGTATTAACATAACTTAGGGAATCCTACGGATCAAGTCAAGTGAATAAATCATCTGGTTCAGAGTTAGATAACAAGTGAAGTCTAGGTGGATTCTTCCTCGGGTATTGTTTTAATCAACTGGTTTTTCCCACAAGTATTTTCCCCAATTCCTTCTCTTTGTCTTTGCATCTTTAGCTTATTTGTTAGTAAATTTTAGATTAGATAACAAATTCCTTTAATTCTTAGGCAAAATAATAAAAAGAAAGTTAGTATTAGTACTTCAGGTTCCTTTGGGTTCGACAATCCAGTCTTGCCACTAAGCTATACTACTGTTCGATAGGTGCGCTTGCCTCAATCATTGTCATAGTTAGTTTCTAGGCTCGATCATTCTTTTTATAAATTTTTAAGACTCTGACAGCACACATCAATAGAGGCTTGGTCATTTTGTTATATGTGTCATTGGTAATGTGGCCAAATGTATTGGCTTATATTGGCTAATGATTTCATTTTGTATATGGCCATGTAAGTTGCCTAATGTTGGTTATGAGTATATTCATATGTTGATACCATTCATGATTATGAAAATTTGCATGAATTGTGTCGATAAATTATGATGTTAAAGCATGCTAGATGTTGGCATGTTGATGTTATGTTAATACCTTGGTTGTGGATGTTTTTGTTGCCTAAGTATGCTATGAATTGTGTCATTGAATTGGTGTAAGTGTAGGTGTAAATGAAAGTGGCAAATGGCTTGGTAAATAGCATTATTTTTGTCTACACGGGCGTGTGTCTCAGTCGTGTGTGCTACACGGCCTAGAACGCGGGCGTGTGTCTTGGCTGTGTGAAACATGCACCTAATTCGAATTAAATTAATTAACCACATGGTCTAGCACACGGGCGTGTGTCTTGGCCGTGTGGCACAAGTCAGAGAGAACCCTAATTTGAACACGGTCTGAAGCACGGGCGTGTCCCAAGGTCACACGAGCATGTCCCTTAGACCACATAGGCATGTGAGCCCTACTTTTTGCAAATATTTTCTAAGTTTTGTAAAACTTTCCTGAGTTCTCGGTTTAGTCCTGAACCACTTCTAAAGTATGCTTTAGGCCTCGTAGGCTCGTAATAGGGACTTCATGATCGAATATGAATGGTTTTAATTTGGATGCAAATTTATGAATCAAAATTGTGTGAATACTTGTGTTGTAAGTCCGGTAATGCCTCGTACCCTGTTCTGGCAGTGAATACGGGTAAGGGGCATTATAAATATGATTCTGCATGCCCAAGTGGCCTCTGGAACTCTTGATCTTTGCAAAGTAGACTTTGATTATCTATAGGATATCTCTATAGAGTCACTCAACTTTGACGTCTACCATCATGAACGCAAGGAGTGAGAAGCCTTTCAGAGTGAGTGGGTACTATAAGTTGTCTTTTCTATTCCTAATATGATAGGAGCTGAAGATAAACAGGGAAGATTAGCAGATGCGAAGCAAAATCCTGAAGGTCATCCTCAAACAAATGAGGTTTCTATTGAGCTTACAGACTAGCACCACAACTTACTAAACTCGGCATACACTGCCTTTGGCAGTAATCCCTTACTTATAAGGCTCTCAACACTTTTACCAAATCTCTTCTTCTTTATAACTTAATACATTTTAGGAACAACCCTCGCTTAATAATCTGATACATATTATGCGTCCAATCTATACGCCAGAATAACAATTGGGCAGATAACACTACGCCACTTAGGTTACTTTCAATTTACGTGCCAAATCCAGAATCCACACAAAGTTGGGTGTTAAAATTGTGTTCATTTTGAGTCCAAATACTGTGGCATGTACATAAGGGAACCTCAGTGTGCAAATGGTCTTTTGAATGTTTAGTTAAATGGCAATGGAGTATGGTTGATCTTGTGTAAAAAGGTTACCTTGTGACTTGGTTGATGCATGATATTGGTCATGTCTAATGTTAGTATGAGTGATGCTTATAATCTTGTATGATTCGGCTGTTAAAGGTTACAAATGAGGTAATTAAGGTAGTTAACTTGATGAATGGTTTAAGAATGGCATGATTGAATCTCATGCTTGAAATATAATATGTTTTGTTTTGGTTCATGCCAAGGTTATTTAAGTTCTAAATCCATAAATTGTATAGGTTATGTGTTGGACTTGAATGACATAGTTTGACCTGGTTAGGTAGACAAAAGGCTTAGTTCAAACTAAATGATGATTATGTATGTCATATTGGTGATTTCAAATATTATAGACTTGTTTTAGAATGAATTGACATGTTTTGATATGGGTGAATTGGTATGTGATTAAGTGAAATAAAATGTTTTGACTGGAAACAAATGAATAGGTACCAAATGTGATTTTTGCCAAAAACATGGACAACGTCGTCGACCATAAGTCCCCGACATCACATCATAGTCCGACAATGAGTGACGTCACGACGTTGAGATTCTTGAAGTCTGGGTGTAACTCACTGAGTTGACGATGTCACGACATTGACCTAAGATTTTGAAAACTTTCCAATCTGGTTCTAATTTGGCTTCGGGTTTGTAAAAGAGCTTTTGTAAGCTCATATGGGACTCGAAAACGATTATGTAGCACTGTATGATTATTAATTATACTTAATTTCATGTGTAAATGATTGTATGATGTATAATTGACTGTATTTGCTCCAGCAACAAATTTAGCATCCTGTACCTCGAACCCGACCATCAAGTCGGGTAAGGGGTATTACAATCAAACACTAAGTTTATTCTCAAAATTTGGAAAAAAAAATTTGGTTTAGCCCATATATTAAAATTAAACCTTTAATCTTAATTCTAAAACCAAATTAAAAAATAATTCAGTTCTAAAATTAGATTAAAAAGTATATTTAACTCAAAAATCCCAAATAAGACCCTATTTTAATAAAATCAAGGCCCAGTAAATTCGAAATGTTAATGCTCGAACAAAATTAGGTTGTATAAACTTGCAAAATAGTTGTTGGGCTACAAGATGTTGTTTAGTCGATGACAAAGGGATAGCATCCACCAACTCCCAAAAGTATACGAAGTTGCTTCAATGGCAAGAAATAAATTGAATAGAATAAGGAAGCTCTAAATTGATCTTAATTATGCTTTGGAGAATGACTTGGGTAGCAAGAATCAATGCTAGACTTGAAAAAGATAGGAAAAATAAAGAAAGAAAACTAAACAATGGAAATCAAATAGCAAAATGAAGGAAAATTTAAAAATAAGAAACGAAAGAATTGACTTAGGGAGAAAAGATGGAGTTCGAATAGAGTTGATGGTTTCCTAAGGTCATTCGAGTGCTTAGATGTGTTTTCTTGAATTTGAAATTTGACGGTCAAAGTTAGAAAATTTCAAGAAAAATAAACTAAGTAATTTAGAAAATAAGAAAAACGAAATTGATGGAAAGACAAAAAGATAAATCGATGGATATGATGACAAGGATAAATGTCCAATTGAACCTTTCGAGAAAGATTGCCCAACAAACTCAATACATGTCTCTAATAAACTCATCAAGAATGAGTAGGAATGAGCAAAACTCGATTCTATTTGAAAAAAATTTTAAAAATTTTGAATTTCGAGTTAATTGAATCAAGTTATTCGAGTTTCAAGTTTGGGTTCAAGTTCGAGTCGAGTTGAATTTTAACAATTCAAATAATTTAAAAAAATTCGAATAACATATTGGTATAAATATCCCTTTCGTCCTTTTCAATTTTGAAAATGAAAAAAAATTTGTCTTTCTCAACAAAAAATACAAAAAAAAAATTTGTCTTTCTCAACAAAAATACAAAAAAAATTAAAATAATATTAAAATATTCAAAATATTATAAAAATTCCAAAATTTATTTTTTAAAAAAACTATAAAAATTCTAAAAAAATTCTAAAAAATATATAAAGAAATTTAAAATTTTAAAAAATAATTCTAAAATAATAATTTTGGGACCTAAATAAGTTATTAATGATTCAAGTTAACCATACTAAAGTCTCTTTTTTATTGTTATTTTGCTTTGAAAAAAGTTTTTAAATTAATATGGTTTCAATTTTATGTACTCTCACATGGAATTAGTTATACAGTATCAAGATTTTAATTTACATGTTTAATTTTTTTAATTCAACTCAAACAATTCCACTCGATTCGAGTCAACCCGATTCGAAAAAAAATTCAAATTGAGTTAGGATGATAAAATAGGACTCATCAACTCGAAATTTTTTTCTCTCAATTCAATCGAACGCTCACCCCTAAGAATGAGTTCTTAGGAACTCGGGGTTTGAAGAACTTCCCTCAAAATCTTGAACAATGTTAAGTAAAAAATTGTTCTGAATAAAAACAAGAATTGAATCTTGCAAAATAAAATAGTCCGAAAATTCTTTAATTAAAACACAAAATACAAAGTTCTCTCGAAATTCCCACAAAACTCTCTCTTAATTATATTGTTGAATCACTCTCTCTTAATTATATTGTTGAATCCAACTCTCTAGTGTTGCTAAAAGCCCTTTTTATAGACTAAAATTTGTAGGCTAATCTGATTCAAATATCCTTGAGTTATTATAGTTCGACTGAGATAAGTTAGCAGAGTTTAAATAGGAGAAGAAACTCGATTTAGTAGGTAACACATCACCACGTCGTGATGGCACCATCGGCTTGTCAGGACGTCAAATGTCGTGTTGTCAGGACATCGGGTTCTTCTTTTTGAGACATCATGTGTCACATCGTTAGGACTTTGGCTCATTGT
The DNA here is from genome assembly GCA_005393395.2 of Gossypium australe. Lineage (NCBI taxonomy): Eukaryota > Viridiplantae > Streptophyta > Magnoliopsida > Malvales > Malvaceae > Gossypium > Gossypium australe. Next base: position 88,076,657 of record CM016619.1, on the reverse strand, counting down.
CGTCACGACGTCAAATCCATTTTGGCCAAAATACTAGGCACACTCCCAAAATCTCTACCTTGACTCATATTTCCACAACGCCTTCTTTTTTGAACCCTATCTGGGGCCTAACTCAATCTTTGCCGAATGCTGACTAAGTGCAAACAATGTTTGAACTTGGAAACTGGAAGGCTTTTGGCCATCATATCGGCTGGATTGTTTTTTGTGCTAATTTTGTGAATCCGAACATCTCCTTGAACAACCACCTATCGAACAAAGTGATATCGAATAGCTATGTGCTTTGTTCTTTTGTGATGCATATGATATTTAGTGAAATGTATGACACTATGACCATTGCAATATACAATAGTATGACACTATGACTATTGCAATATACAATAGTCTTTTTGTTTTTATCAACTAGCTCCTTGAATAGACCTCTCAATCAAATGGCCTCTTTCACAGCCTCTATGACAACCATATATTCTGCCTCTGTAGTTAATAACACTGTAATGGCCTATATGGTGGCTTTCCAGCTAATAGTGAAATTGTCGAAAGTGAACAGATAATCTATGAGCTATCTTTTTTTGTCTAAGTCTCTTGCATAATCCAAGTCTACATAGCTGACTAGACCTTCTGAACGTCTTCTGAATTCCAAACAAGTATTGGATGTCCCCCTCAAATATCTAACAATCCAGTTAACAGCTTGCCAGTGTAATTTGTCGGGTTTGACCACGTATCTACTTACTACACTAAAAACATGTGAAATATCAAGAAAAGTACAAACCATTGGATACATTAAACTTCCAACTTCACTGGAATAAGGATTCAAGGACATGTACCTTTCTTCGTCTTCAGTTTGTGGTGATTCTGAAGCCGAAAGTATAAAGTGCAACTACGGAAGTACTAATTGGTTTAGAATCTTGCATTCCAAATCGCTTGAGCATTTTTTCAATGTATGTCTGTTGTGACAAAAATAGCTTTAAGAGTCTCTATCTCTTGAATTTTCCATCCCAAAAATTTTCTTGGCTGCACCAAGCTCTTTCATCTCGAACTTAGAGTTAAGCATGGTTTTAAGTCGATTTATTTTTTATGGATCCTTAGCTGCAATTAACATATCATCAACATAAAAAGCAAATAAATAATTGATCCATTATCTAAATGTTGTAAATACACACAAATGTCATACTTGCTCCGAACGAAACCAATACTTAACATGGAGGAATCGAACTTCTTATACCACTGCCGATGAGACTACTTTAGGTCGTATAATGATTTCTGAAGAAGAGAAACATGATATTCCTTTCCTTTAGCCCTGAAGCCTTCAGGTTATTGCATATAAATATTCTCATCCAAACCCTCGTGCAAGAATGCAGTCTTTACATCTAGTTGTTCCAATTCCGTATGGACATATGCTTAAGAACAGGAGAGAAAACATCATGGAAATCAACTTCCTTCACTTGGCTGTAGCCCTTTGTGACCAACCTTGCCTTATACATAGTGTCATCTTGATCCAATTCTTCTTTCTTTTTGAACACCTAATTGCAATTAACTATTTTCTTTTCGGTGGGTCGTTTAACGAGTTGCCAAGTCTCATTCTTATGAAGGGACTCCATCTCTTCCTCCATAGAAACAAGCCATTTTCTAGAATCAAAATCTGAAACTACCTCTAAATAATTTGAAAGTTCAGCTGAATCAATGCTCTCTGCAACACTTAGAGCATATGCCACTATATTTCCTTCACAATTTTTTTTGCGGTGGTTTGATCTCTTGCATTTTTTCTATCCCGGGCTAACTTATAATTTTGAAGTTGAGATGTAGGGGTCTCTCATTGGGATGGAGTTTCATCGGAAGCCTTTTTTTGAATTGAAGAGACGTCGAATTCATGATTTCGTTATTACGTCTAGACATGGCAATTCTCCTTGTCGGGACGTCGACCCTGTTTGTCGTGTCATTGCGACGTCGAGCTTCGTAACATCACTGTCCATTTTTGTTTCTGACTCCATGTAATACCCCTCTACCCGACCCAATCATTGGGTCTAGGTACTAATTGTCACAAGAAAAAACCATGTTATTTAACAGTTTAGAAAATATTAAATTTCATAATGTAACCCCTACAACAACTCATATTATGTGAGAATTAAAATTCTTACAAGATTGGTGCCTCTTAGATTTAGCATTTATTTACAGTTTAAATATAGAATTTAATACGAATATAACAAACTTTAACCCTGAGGCTTGGCCTCTAAGGGTGCCCTTCTATATACATGAACACAACTACCGCCCCTATCTCTTAAATCTGGAGGTGTCTGGCTTGTTCCCTCACTCGATTCCCAAGTCTTCTTCTACCCTGCATTCACATAGCAAATCTTGTAAATTCAAAAGAGCCTAGTGAGATATGTGCATAGGTAACCATGAAAGAATTCATAAAAGAAATTTAGGAATATGAAATTTTATGTGCAGTACTAGAACTTCTGGATTTCATAGGAGAATTCACAAATTTTGTGGCGCAGCCAGAGCCTTGTTCTCTCTGAAATCAACTTTTGGCTGACACAAACACAAGTTTGATCATAACCATGGTCTATTTAGAATTATTCTCTTAGGGGTCTTGACCCTGTTTATCGTTGTTCTAGACCTTCCTGATATGACTCATTACCAATACCCATATTCGCCATTGCAACATGGCAACAACTATTGGCATTTAACAAAGTATTCACCAAAATTGTGTATCCTTACCTTGATCTCTTACATGAAAAATGCCTCTTCCTAATATCCTCTTTCATAGACTTAAATATCGTGCTTGTCTGACTGAACAACACCCCTTTGTTCTCGGTGGACACATGTCATGGTGGAACCCAAAAATACTTGTTCACTTTAGTCCAATCTTTTAGGACACTCAAATAAATGGATAGTTTCTAGCGGACTATCTCCATCCCAGGTATCCTTGGACCATTTCCACCCTTAGTATTCTCACATGGGTTTTCCCATGCAATATGGCGCTGATGAACTTTTGTTTGTTCCACTACTTTTCGACTAACTTTTCATCCAAGATGTGGACCTATGCATTCAATGGCCCTCGAGGATACTCCCACACCATGCAATCCTATTCGAACCTCCTTTTTCTCTATAGATCTCTAGTGGATTTTACAAGTTAGATCGTTAGGCCCAGAATCTATTTCATCGACTCACTTTATTACACCCAATGCTAGTTTACTCGTCAACCATTGGTGAACTCAAAATGGCAGATACTTTATACCTCAAAGAAGGTCTCCCTTCTATTTTATTTGCCTTGTTATGATCACATATACGAACTCCTTTCTCTATAACAATTTGGCAGACTCCCTCATTTGCAGGATTACCCGCATTCTTAGACACTTTTACTAGCTTTTCTTATCTTTGAAATTTGGCAGTTTCGCTTACTTTCCCATTTACTTGCGTTCTCAGATGCGCCGCATTCATCCGATCATGCTACTCGCCATAAGAGTCATATGATGATCTCCTTTTTCTTGCCTTGTCAGCTTCCTGGCTCACCATCTTGGCGGACTTTTTCTATTAACATAGCCCAACTATGGTCTTACACAGTATGAACCCATGTTTAATGCTCTGGCAGACTCCATATGTCGTCATAGCCTAGCTATGGTCTTACAAATTAGTAACCCATATTTAATGTCCTGACGGACTCTATTTGTTACCATAGCCTAGCTAAGGTATTACACATTATGATCCCATGTTTACTGTCCAGGCAAACTCCTGATTCTGAGGAATCACTAAACCTCTTCTAAGGTGTCACCCGAAAGGACTTATTGATAACTGCCATTGCGGTGTCACTTCATAGAGTTGATGGACTGTTTTCATGGTGCTGCTCTAGCGAGCCAGTCGACATCATTCCACAATGCTGCCTAACTCCTTTAAATCCCATTTCAATCTGCCCATTTCTCCATTATGCCAATTTTTCTTATCTTTATTTACCCCATCAAGGTATGTCCCTTCTTACTTCACATCATATACGTACAAGAATTTCACGTAATTAATTGTATTTATTCGTATAGCATACAATACGCCACCCATTAATACTTCAATTCATAACTAATTGACATCCAACATACATGCATGCAAGCGTGCTCAATCACCATGTTCATATACAATTATGGTTTTAGACAACACAAAATTGACACAAACACATATCATTCCAGCAGATCAATGTCATCAATCACCCAAAGATGGATCATAGAAACTCACTTTACTTCTTTTATCCTTATCAGCTTAGCTTGTCCAAACACAAGAGTTGCCTTCATCCTGGCAGCGAAGCATGACAACCATATATCTGTTAAATCAAAGTCATCCAAACCTTAAAATCCACAACCGACTTTACAAAAACCTAGTAGGAAATCCTTACTCACACCTTTCCTCAAATCGATGAGTACAAAAAATTAAGAAAAGCTTACCACTTTCTCAATTTCTCTACTTCTAGACTTCGATTCTCACTACCATTGCACCATGCAGGTCTCTCGTAAACTTTCCTTTTCCTTGGAACAACCGAAGAACACGTTGCAAGGAAGAAGAAAGTTTTGAACTAATGGAGGAGAATTCATTTCTCCCTCACACTGTAACACCCCTTACCCGTATCCGAAGCCGATATAAGGTACGAGGCGTTACCTTACTTAAAAACATGCATACAAACATTTTCATGTTATGAAATTTTGTTCAAATTTAAAAGTTTTCAATCTTCATCTGAAAGTTCTTAATATGACCCTACGACGCCCAAAACATACATTAAAAGCGGTTCAGGACTAAACCAAAAACCTTAGAAAACTTTAAAAAAATTTATTAAAAAAATACGGGCACATGCCCGTGTGGACTTAGGGCATGGCCATGTGGCTGGTATGGCCATGTCGTTAGCCCGTGCGCGAGCCTGACTTGTGCTTCGTGAGAATTCAGGATGTCACACGGCATGGCACACTCCCGTGTCCATGGTCGTGCCTGTGTCCAAGGCCTCTGCCCCTCATACGGCCATGACACGCCCGTGTCTCAGCCCGTGTGTTAAAATCGTGACATTTTGTTTCTGACGACAACAACATTTTAGGGTCACACGGCTAAGGCACACGCCCATGTGCTAGGCCATATGGCAAATTTAATTTCGCATTTAAGGTGCAGACCTCACATGGCCTGGGCACATGCCCATGTCCTATGGTTGTGTCTTCCAGACGGTTGAGGCACAAGGCCATGTCTCAGCCCATGTGGTTACTACTGGGCATTCTGTTTTGCCAACTTAGGGTGTAGGGGGACACACGACTGAACTACACACCCATAGGGCAAACCATGTGTCACACACGGCCAAGGGACACACCCGTGTGTCTACCCGTGTGCACAAAAACAAGGTTATTTACCAAGCCCTTTTGCCAAAACAAGACATACACACATCAAGGCCACTACACTCCATTCACATGCAAAACTTATCACATACTTTATCAATCCAATCATGCGACTTACTCATTCATGCATTAACACACCACATATTCCACCATGTAAGTTGCACATTCATGAAAAACCTCATCATTTACATATATCAATAACAAGTATTAGCCATCATCTATGGCCTTATACAAAATGAATCAATCTTCAAGACAAGCCAACTCATTTGGCCAAAACAATATGACACTTGACAAAAGACCAAGTCCTTATACATGCCATACTCAAAATGGTAAGTCTAACTATACCAAATGTTCAGATTGATAGTGTGATCGAGCCTCCGGCGTCCTTTAATCCCCGAGCTAGCTTGGCGATACTATAAAAAAAATGGAAAAGAGAGGGAGTAGGCATAAAGCTTAGTAAGTTGCATGTAAATAATTAACAACAATTTCCATGCATTATCATACTCATAGCATATTATAAACTTACACATAATTCTCAAATGATTAAAGGCATAACTTATTCATTTTCATCCTTACTAATCATACAACATAAATCGAGCTTATTTTTCATGAATTTCGTGTAGGTACCTGTATCACTTACAACATAGTCGTAACTTTTCTCCCTTTTAACACAAGCTTTAAATTACCCATTAAACCAATTGGAATACCAAAAGATACCCAACAAGCCTCACACGAGAGGGTACAATGTCAATGCCATGTCCCACAGCTCACATATCGAGGCCAATACCATGTCCTAGGCATGGTCTTACACTAGCTCTCATCTCAATACCGACGTCATGTCCCAGACATGGTCTTACACTAGCTCTCATAATGTGGCCGATGCCATGTCCCAGACATTGCCTTACATTAGCACACATATCAACGCCGATGCCATGTCCCAGACATGGTCTTACACTAGCAAACGTATTACCCAAATGTCATGGCGTGGATATCCAATCTATTCCTAAGGTTCAACCGGAAGTATACCACATCAAATTTCATTAAGCATATTCATAACAATAATCAAACATTTTATGCAATATCAATTGTTTAATGCATAATAACAATAGAGTTGTATTATTTACGTACAACTTACCTCGGTATACAAAATATGGGTGACTAGTTCGATTTAGTCCAATAGCTTGGTTTTCCCCTGGTCTAGGTCCGAATTCTATTTTTCTTAATCTATAATGACAAAATTTACTTATTTAATCGCCACATTAATCAAAACATTTCAAAATTCTTACTTTGGCAAAATTACCGTTTTGCCGTTAGACTTTCACATAATTACAATTCTACCCCTGGGCTAATAAAATTATTTTCATTAAATTTCCTCATTAACCAAGCCTAGCTGAATCTATTTTAAGCTTATAACAACTCACAAATCCAATTATTTCACACATTTACAATCTATTTTATAAACTTCACAAAAAGGTCCATTTTATGTGTTTTCATGAAAAATCCTTTCACACAAGTTGTTTATTTAACAACCAAGATTCATTTTCTTCCATAAAATTTCAGCAAACAACATGAATACTCACATGGTAAAACCCTATACTCTCAACCATTTGCAAACTAGTCCCCTCATTAGCTAGATTAAGCTACCGGGGTTCCAAAAGTGCAAAATTTATCAAAAACAACCGCCAAAATTACATACTTGCACGAGAAAAGCTTGGCTGAAATTTGAGCTCTCAAAACCCCCTCTTTTTCTGAAAATTTTGGTGGTGAAGAGAAGATGATAGCCTCCTCTCTTTTTTTTATTTTTTTTATTAAGCAAGTCACCTAATGTCACCTAATTTTTGACTATTTTATGATTTTGTCTCTAATTAAAATTTCCATGTCCAGCCACCATAATTTTATTGGTCTATTTACTCAATAAGGACATCTACTTTAGTGTTCCATAGCTATTTAACACCTTTAGCTTGTAGAACAAAACTTTCGCACTTTATGCGTTTTAGTCCTTTTTCAAAATTATGCATAGAATCGCTACAATTAATTCACCAAAATTTTCATGCACTCATATAATCATGTTATGACACATAAAATAATATTAAAAATAATTTCTCTGGACTCGGATTAGTGGTTCTGAAACCAATGTTTCGACTAGCTTCAAAATTGGGCTGTTACAATTCTCCCCCCTTAGGGATTTTCGTCCCTGAAAATCTTACCAGCGAAAAGGTTTGGGTATTTGTCTCTCATAGTCTCCTCGGGCTCTCATGTGGCCTCTTCAACCCCATGTCTATGCCATAGTAATTTCTCGAGTGCTATACTTTTATTTCTCAATTGCTTGACCTCTCGATCTAAAATCTTAACCTACTCTTCACCATTGGTCATGTCTAAACAAATCTCAACCTCTGTTGGTGAAATCACATGTGATGGGTCAGAACGGTAACGGCGTAACATAGACACATGGAATACATCATGGATCTTTTCTAACTCAGACGGCAAGGCTAAACGATAAGCTATCGGTCCAGTTCTCTCAGTCACTTCATAAGGTCCAATAAAACGTGGACTTAATTTTCCTTTCTTACCGAATCTGAGGACTTTCCTCTACAGGGATACTTTCAAAAACACCTTATCACCGACTTGAAACTCAATTTCTTTTTGTTTCAAGTCTGTATAGGATTTCTGCCTATCTAAAGCAGCTCTCAAACAGTCACGAATTACCTTTACTTTCTCTTCGGTCTCTTTGATTAAGTCAACCCCGTGAATCTGATTTTCTCTGAGTTCGGTCCAATACAAGGGTGTTCGGAACTTACACCCATACAAAGCCTCATAAGGCGCCATTTTCGAACTCGACTGATAGCTATTGTTGTAGGCAAACTCTACCAGTGGTAAATATCTTTCCCAACTACCCTGGAGTCAAGGACACAACACTGCAACATGTCTTCAAGAATCTAAATTACTCTTCGACTAACCGTCAGTTTGCGGATGGAAAGCCGTGCTAAAATTCAACTTTGTCCCCAAAGCTTCTTGTAACTTTTTTCCAAAATCACGAGGTAAACCGCGAATCTCTATCCGAAATAATTGACAAGGGCACTCTGTGAAGTCTCACAATTTCAAAAACATACGAATCGGCCAATTTCTCAAGTGAATAATCAATACGCACCTGTATAAAATGAGCCGACTTAGTTAGCCTATCAACCACAACCCATATAGCATCTTTCTTCTTTGGTGTCAACGGCAATCCAGACACAAAATCCATGGTAATACGGTCCCATTTCCACTTGGGAACTATCACGTGCTGAAGTAAACCCAAAGGTACTTGGTGTTCGGCTTTCACTTGCTGACAAATTAAGCACTTAGAGACAAACTCTAAGATGTCTCTTTTCATTCCTGACCACCAATACATTTTTTTCAAGTCATTGAACATTTTCACACTACCCAGATGGATAGACATACAACTGCTATGTTCCTTATGTAAAATCTTCTGAATAAGCTCGTCGTTTTTGGGTACACAAATTCTGTCTCGAAACATTAAACAGCCATTTGAACTAGTCTGAAAGTCTAATTCTATACCCGTCTCACACTGAGTTATCTTAGCTCGCAATTCCTTATCACCATTCTGAGCTTCGTAGATCTATTGCAAAAACATCGGTTTAGCTCTTAACTCTGCTATAATCGAACCATCATCAGTCACAGAAAACTGGGTATTCATAGCCCTCAAGGCAAACAATGATTTCCTACTCAAAGTATCGGCGACCATATTCGCCCTTCCAGGGTGATAGTCAATCATCAACTCATAACCTTTTATCAACTCTAACCATCTCTGCTATCATAGGTTTAACTCCTTTTGAGTCATCAAATAATTTAAACTTTTATGGTCGGTGAATACTAGGCATCTCTCGCCATACAAACGGTGTCTTCAAATCTTCAATGCGAACACTACAGCGGCTAACTCTAAGTCGTGAGTCAGATAGTTCTTCTCATGTGGCCTCAACTGTCTTGAGGCATAAGCTATTACCTTGCCTTCTTGCTTAAGCACACACCCCAATCCATTTAAGGATGCATCGCTATACACCCCAAATTCCTTTCCCGGTTCTGGTTGCATTAAAATTAGGGCTTCAGTCAACAATGCTTTTAGTTTCTCAAAACTCTGGTGGCACTTCTTTGTCCATTCGAACTTGACACCTTTCTGTAGCAACCTCGTCATCGGTGTAGCAATCATGGAGAATCCTTTAACAAACCGTCTGTAGTAACCCACTAAGCCTAGAAAGCTTCTAATCTCTGATACATTCCTCGGTGGTTTCCAATCAACGACAACCGATATCTTACTCGGGTCAACTCTAATTCCATCAACCTACAGATATGGCCCAAGAATCTGACTTCTCGAAGCCAAAATTCACTTTTGTTAAATTTAGCAAACAACTGCTTATCTCTTAAAGTTTGTAAGACAGTTCTCAAATGCTCCGCATGCTCACTCTCATCACAAGAATAAATTAATATCTTATCAATAAAAACAACTACAAACTTATCCAAGTATGGTCAGAATTTACGGTTCATTAAATCCATAAATACTGCAAGAGCATTCATTAAGCCAAAGGGCATGACGAGGAACTCATAATGGTCGTACCTCGTCCGAAACACAGTTTTCGATACATCTTGTTCCTTAACTCTCAGCAGGTAATAACCGGACCTCAGGTCTATTTTAGAAAACACTGTGGCTCCCTTCAATTGGTCAAACAAATTGTTGATCCTTGGCAAATGATACTTGTTCTTAACTGTAACCTTGTTAAGCTGTCGGTAGTCTATACATAATCTTATCAACCCGTCTTTCTTTTTCACAAAAAGTACCGAAGCACCCCACGGAGAATAACTCGGTCTCGCAAAACCCTTATCCATTAACTCTTGTAGCTGAACCTTCAGCTCTTTTAACTCCAACGGTGCCATCCTATACAGGGCAACCGAAATAGGAGTCGTACCAGGGACTAACTCGATACCAAAGTCAACTTCCCTAGTTGGAGGCAATCCGGGCAACTCTTCCAGAAACACATCCAGGTACTCACATACCATAGGCACTGACTCAATCCTTACTTTCGACTCTTGGGTATTCAAAACAAATGCAAGATAGGACTCATACCCTTTTCTCACGTATTTCTCAGCAGTCATAGAAGAAATCAGTACAGGTAAGCTATCCGGTTCACCTGATTCAACCCGAATAATATCCCCATTTTCACTTTTCAGCTCAATAAATTTCTTCCACAATTTACTATCACATCATGAGTAGTTAACCAATCCATACCAAGAATCATGTCAAATTCATCAAACGGCAACAACATGAGGTTAGCCGAAAAATAATGACTTCTAATTGTCAAGGGACAATTTCTACATATTTGATCAACTAACACATGCTTGCCTAATGGGTTTGACACTTTTATCACAATTTCTATGGTCTTAACAGGCATATTCATACTAAACACCAATTTCATACAAACATATGAATGGGTAGATCCCGGATCAATCAAAGCAACAATAAAAATATCATGAAGCGAAAAAGTACCCGTAATCACATCCGGTGATAATGCCTCTTCGCGAGCGCGAATGGCATAAGTCCTTGCAGGCACTCAGCCCTCGGACCTCACGGCAGAATCTCTAGGCACATCTCTACTGCTAGCCCCACTTCCCAGGTTCTTTTGTGGTCTACCCCTCGAAGGTGCATTACTCGCTCGCACATCTTATTATCTGTCTTTTTCCTCCATCTCAAGACAGTTTCGAATGAAGTGGTCTAGTGAACTGCATTTGAAATAGCCTCTATCATTTCCTCGACACTTACCGAAATGTGATCTACCACATTGTGAACACTCCAGTTTATTTGGTCGAGCACTACCAACACTCGCAATAGAAGTGGTTTGAGCTTTAGACACCAAGTACTCCTTACTCCTATTTCTACTCGAGAATCCTACTGAAGCATTTGATCAGGTAATAAATTCTCTCAATTTCTTGGATGAGGACTGAAATGATTTCCCCAACTGTTTTTTCTTTGAGTCACGAGACTCAATATTGGCTTTCCTTTTCTCTTTAGCCAATTTCTAAGCCTTGCAAGCTCTCTCTACTAGCACAACAAATTCTTTCAGTTTTAGAATACCAACAAACAATCGGATGTCCTCATTTAATCCGTCCTCAAACCTCTTACACATAATGGCTTCAGTGGATACGCACTCCCAAGTGTATTTATTGAGCCTTACAAACTCACATTCATATTCGGTTACCGTCATTTGACCTTGTTTTAGCTCAAGGAATTCCTTCCTTCTCTGGTCTATAAACCTCTGGCTAATATACTTTTTACAAAACTCTTCCTAAAAGAATTCCCAAGTTATCCTTTCCCTGTACAACCGACACAAGGGTGTTCCACCATTGCTAGGCCGAGTCTCACAGAAGTGACACAACACACTTCATGCACTCCTCAGGTGTGCAAGACAACTCATCAAATACCCTAATGGTATTTTCTAGCCAGAATTCTGCTCTCTCTGGGTCATCATCTATATTCGCTCTAAATTCCTTGACCCCTTGCTTTTGAATTCTATCTACCGGAGGTTTTTCCCTTCTAATCATTTCCACTACTTGGGGAGCTGTAGGGACAGGCTGAGGGATTGAAGGGGGTGGAGGAGGTGGAGCGTTCGAGTTTGCACAAACAAACACTGAATACCAAACATTCATCATATGGAGGAAGGCTTCTCTAGCCTTTCCGCCCTGACTCAGTGTCACAGGCCCACTCTCGACTGGCGCAATCCCCTCAGCGAGAGCCGGCGCATTACTCTCGACATCATCCGCCACTGCTCCGCCGGATCCATTTACTATATAAAAACACATTTTAAATTGTCAGGAGTCGTAACACTATCATAATTCATATATGGCATGTATAGCTAGACGGTACACACGCTAGGTTAGTCCGAGAATCGACTAAACCATAGCTCTGACACAACTAAATGTAACACCCCTTACCCATATCCGAAGCCGATACAGGGTACGAGGTGTTACCTTACTTAAAAACATACATACAAATATTTTCGAGTTATGAAATTTCGTTCAAATTTAAAACTTTTCAATCTTCATCTTAAAGTCCTTAATATGAGCCTACGAGGCCCAAAACATACGTTAAAAGCGGTTCAGGACTGAACCGGGAACCTTAGAAAACTTTAGGAAATTTCATTAAAAAAAAATAGGGGCACACGCCATGTGGACTTGCGGCACGGCTGTGTGGCTGGCATGGCCATGTCCTTAGCCCGTGCACGAGCCTGGCTTGTACTTCGCGAGAATTCAGGATGTCACACGCATGGCACATGCCTGTGTCCATGGCCCATGTCCCTCACACGGCCATGACACGCTCGTGTCTCAGCCCGTGTGTTAAAACCTTAACATTTTGTTTCTGACGTCAGTAACATTTTAGGTGCAGACTTCACACGGCCTGGGCACACGCCCGTGTCCTATGACGTGTCTTCCACACGGTTGAGGCACACGGTCATGTCTCAGCCCATGTGGTTACTACTGGGCATTTTGTTTTGCCAACTTACGGTGTAAGGGGACAACACGACCGAACTACACATCCGTGGGGCAGACCGTGTGTCACACACGGCCTAGACACACACCTATGTGTCTACCCGTGTGGACAAAAACAAGGCTATTTACCAAGCCCTTTTGCCACATCAAGACATACACACATCAAGGCCACTACACTCCATGCACATGCAAAACTTATTACATACTTTATCAATCCAATCATGCTACTTACTCATTCATGCATTAACACACCACATATTCCACCATGTAAGTTGCAAATTCATGAAAAACCTCACCATTTACATATATCAATAACAAGTATTAGCCATCATCCATGGCCTTATACAAAATGAACCAATCTTCAAGACAAGCCAACTCATTTGGCCAAAACAATATGACAGTTGACAAAAGACCAAGTCCTTATACATGCCATACTCAAAATGATAAGTCTAGCTACACCAAATGTTCAGATTGATAGTGTGATTGAGCCTCCAGCGTCCTTTGACCCCCGAGCTAGCTTGGCGATACTATAAAAAAAATGGAAAAGAGAGGGAATAAGCATAAAGCTTAATAAGTCGCATGTAAATAATTAACAACAATTTCCATGCATTATCATACTCATAGCATATTATAAACTTACACATAATTCTCAAATGATTAAAGGCATAACTTACTCATTTTCATCCTTACTAATCATATAACATAAATCGAGCTTATTTCTCATGAATTTCGTGTAGGTACCTATATCATTTACAACATAGTCGTAACTTTTCTCACTTTTAACACAAGCTTTAAATTACCCGTTGAACCAGTTGGAATACCAAAAGATACCGGACAAGCCTCACACGAGAGGGTATGATGCCGATGCCATGTCCCATACATGGTCTTACACTGGCTCACATATCGAGGCCGATGCCATGTCCCAGACATGGTCTTACACTTGCTCTCATCTCAATGCCAACGCCATGTCACAGACATGGTCTTACACTAGAACACATATCAACGCCAATGCCATGTCCCAGGCATGGTCTTACACTAGCACACGTATTACCCAAATGTCATAGCGTGGATATCCAATCTATTCCTAAGGTCCAACCAGAAGTATACAACATCAAATTTCGTTAAGCATATTCATAACAATAATCAAACATTTTATGCAATATCAATTGTTTAATGCATAATAACAATAGAATTGTATTATTTACGTACAACTTACCTCGGTATACAAAATATGCGTGACTAGTTTGATTTAGTCCAATAGCTTGGTTTTCCCCCAGTCTAGATCCGAATTCTATTTTTCTTGATCTATAATGACAAAATTTACTTATTTAATCGCCATATTAATCAAGACAATTCAAAATTCTTACTTGGAAAAATTATCGTTTTGCCCTTAGACTTTCACATAATTATGATTTTACCCCTAGGCTCGTAAAATGATTTTCATCAAATTTCCTCATTAACCAAGCCTAGCTGAATCTATTTTAAGCTTATAGCAACTCACAAATCCAATTATTTCACACATTTACAATCTATTTTATAAACTTCACAAAAAGGTTAATTTTAGGTGTTTTCATGAAAAATCCTTTTACAAAATTTGTTTATTTAACAACCAAGATTCATTTTCTTGCATAAAATTTCAGCAAACAACATGAATACTCACATGGTAAAGCCCTAGACTCTCAACCATTTGCAAACTAGTCCCCTCATTAGCTAGATTAAGCTATAGGGGTTCCAAAAGTGCAAAAATCATCAAAAACAACCACCAAAATTACTTACTTGCAAGAGAAAAGCTTGGCTGAAATTTGAGCTCTCAAAACCACCCTTTTTGTTGAAAATTTTGGTGGTAAAGAGAAGATGATAGCCTCCTCTCTTTTTGTTTTATTTTTTTATTAAGCAAGTTACCTAATGTCACCTAATTTTTGACTATTTTATGATTTTGTCTCCAATTAAAATTTCCATGTCCAGCCACCATAATTTTATTGGTCTATTTACTCAATAAGAACCTCTACTTTAGTGATCCATAGCTATTTAACACCTTTAGCTTATAGAACAAAACTTTTGCACTTTATGCGATTTAATCCTTTTTCAAAATTAAGCATGGAATCGCTAAAATTAATTCACCAAAATTTTCATGCACTCATATAATATTGTTATAACACATAAAATAATATTAAAAATAATTTCTCCAGCCTCAGATTAGTGGTTTTGAAACCACTGTTCTAACTAACCCTAAAATCGGGCTGTTACACACACAAATAAATATATATCTTAAAATAGCACAGTCTTCGTAGTCCATCTTAGCCATCCATCACAAGTTATTTTGCCCTCACTATGGAACCAGCTGGTTCCAACCTAACCAAACTAGGATTGAAACCTTACTATTTGCCTAACGACCACAATATTTTCAAAATTTCCCAATAGAGTCCACCAAATCACTAATTTGCTCAATTATCTCCCAAAGTATCTTTAAATTCAAGTGCTTAAAAGAAATATAGGTGTGACAAATCCCCCACCTTTAAAGAAAATTTTGTCCTCGAAATTTCCTCTCGTGCCTAAACTATGAGGTGGACTCTGAACAAACTTCCCTTTCATTTGATAATTTCCTTTATAAAATAGAGGTACGCACCTCTAATATTCCCAATTCCTTAGCGCTAACCTCTCATTTATAGATTTATTCTAAACCTATTCCTGTCATACGGTGAGTCAATCCTTACTTCATATAAGGTGGATAGTTGCACAATGGTAATCTCATAGCTATCTTAATGGATTCTTGGCTCTTACCTTGATATGGACATTCGCTTAGCATGATGCTAGCAGGCGGTTCCTAAATTAATGTGTGCGACTTGACGGTACCCGATAAACGACTAACTCTAGCGGACATTCCCACTTTTCTAGTTATTGAAGGGTTTAGGAGAAACTATCTCCGTCTCCAACAGGTGTCAAATACAGATTTGAGATTTTGAACCATTCTGGCCATTTGAAACTTAACTTCTTATGGACGTTTTATTACCAATTATGTTTTCTTCAAAATCCTTAGCTTGAGTCACTGGAGTTAATCACTCTTTAGACATTACCCAGCTTCCAGGTAACTCTTTCTTCATTCTTTCCTTTTCAATAACATGCTATAATCTTATTGACCTATCGTCAAATGTAGCAGTTAATTCGAGTCAATTCCGCACTTAAGGAGCTTGTTTTCTATGTAATTTATTATTTTATATTACGTTTTCACTATTTAGACCTTAGGATTAAATATTAGTAAAAGAAGTGTTTTTTAACACATTTTATAAGTGTTTTGACCCAATAGGCCACCACGAGCCTTAGGTAGTACTAATATGCTTAATTGAAGGTGTAGGATAAAGATTCATAGGCCCAATTGACGTGGAAGCAATGGAAAAATGATGCAAAAGTTTTCTGAGTTGTCAAAGCATGAAACGAATGACATAAGCTGTATTTACATGTCGTGTCGCGCCATAGACATTGTGTGGCGCAACATAGGTTGACTTTCTGCCCAAGTATGTCGAGGTTATTTTCGTCCGCACAATCAAATTTATATGAAGACCTAGGACGTGCCAAAGACCTAATTTGGGTTGTCAACACTTCTATAAATAATACATTAAGGGTTTGATGTAACTAAGTCATCCTAGACACACTCAAAAACCCTAGTAGTTTAGGAGTAAAAGTAGATTAATTTTCTTTCAACTTTTCCGTAACTAGTTATTTTTCCCCTTGGAATCAGTTTTGATCTAAGAGTTTATTTATTTTATCTAAGTATTTCAGTTTACTTGTTCTTGCATTTGATTTATTTCTTTATTTCAATCAATCAATTTGCTAATTCGTCCTTCATTTGATATCAAATCCACGATTATTCAAATCTTTTTTCTCTTTTGAATCAATTGTGTTCTTTATAACACCCCAAAATTGAGCCTATAAGTTTTGAGGGTATTTTGGGAATTTTAGCCTTAGAACTTTGTGTTATGGTATCTCGATAATGTTTACGATAGTGGCTATTAGAAAATTAAGTCAATTTCTAAAAATGAGTTTTAAATACCCTTAATTTTGAAAATAGGATTGATTTGTAAATAGTCAAAACTGAGAGTTTTTATGAAGTAATTTACCTAGAATTTTATATTCAACCTAAAAAACCCCTTTCTCTAGTTTGTTTTTACGATATCTCGCAATCGATTTTTACTTCCAAATCCTAATCCCTCTTAATTTCCAACATTTTTTGAACCATAAATCTCCATTTAAATCAAGAAAAACACCCAAAACCTCATTAATTTCTTCTTTTCTTCACTTGTGGGTTTCTTATATTTGCATCAAAAAACTCATTTATTCTCCCATAAAAGGTAATTTTTCAACTTCTAAATAGTTTTAAATGTTATTTAGTTCTTTAAATCGAATTATTAGCCATTAAAATGCATGTTTTAAATTAAAGTAAAAAATTTGGTTATTAATGATGGATTTCAAGTTTGTGTATTAAAATGTGGCTTAAAAGTCTTTTTCAACTTGTTTTAACATGATAAGAAGGTTTCTAAAGCTACTTTGAAGTTTTGTTAAGAATTTCTCGAGTTCTAATAAATTTTCGTCATAATGGCCAAACTTTGTCGAAAAATGTCGATACCATGAACTGAGTAGTTTTGTGTAGTTTAAAGGTTGGTAATTAGTTGTAGATGATTATTTAAATGAACAGAATTTGTTTCGTGCAAAAATATTAAGTGTAGGTTGAGATATATGAATTTAAAGTTTCTATGTCGAAGGTTTTGATTAAAAGAGAACGTAGCTTAGACTATTGTCTTTGACTATTTAAGGTGAGTTAATGACTGATTGTTGATTGCATGTTTGTGTGGTTTGTCTTGTTGAAGTTTCGGATTCAAGAGGTCCTTCAATGAGTAAAGACAAAGGCAAAGAAAAGCTTATCTGAGCTTTCGGCTTTTCGGTGAAAGCATATTTTGGTGAGTGTTTTGGAATCGCTACTTGTAGATGATTCATTGTGTAATTGGGAATTTAGAGGTAGCCTAAACCCCTACTATAAATTCGAGTGTAAGTGTTCTCATGCCTATGACTAAATGTGATATATGTGTGTGCGATTATAAAAACATGAACATATATGAGATGCTAAGACATGTGCCATAAGCTTGTGATGACTGTTGTTAAAGAGAATACGTGGGTATGTTATTCATGTCATGTGACAGTAAATAGATTAGTATGTTTCCATACCATGTGAAAGTGATTATAATGTGCTAATGATGTGAATATGCAGTGAATATGTGTGAAAAATTGGTAAGTAAATATGTGATAATAATGTGGATATTTTGGCGTTGTGATCTTATGAGATCGTTGGATATAGTTGGCATGCCATAGAATTGTGAGTACTCACCTTTGTGATATGATTTTTAGGGTGTGGAGGCCTAGAGATAGTTTTCAAAGAGATAAGGGAATGTGAGTTAAGCTCCATTCACCGAGATATGTGTGTTTGGTCTGTTGGAGAGTGTTAGCTATATACTTCACTTATGGGAATTGTTCAAATCTATGAGTCATTTTGGTGTGTTGGAGATCCGTGTATCCGATGTGTGGTGATAGAGTCCACTTTATGTTTCATAACCTCAAGAGCCAAACTATCGTAAAATGTGATTGAATGCGAATAAATATGATTTATTTGTGTTGTGATATATGCTTAAATAATCATGTGATAAATGTGATAAATGTGAAATAGAATAAATGGAAGATGAATAAACTTGTGAAATATGATATTAGAGTTAAATATGTTATGAATATGTGACATGTATGCTTAATCGATGCATAATGACTTGTTTGCGTAGTGGTTGTTTTGAGTATTCACCGAGCTTGTTAAGCTCACCCACTCATTTTTAACCTTTGCAGATAAGTAGTGTCAGTGTGAGTGATGTGGTCTTAAGGGGTGATCCAAGCCAAATACTTTAGTTGTTATTAGTAGGTGTTACTTGTTTATTTTTGTTTTGGGAATAAAAGGCAATGTCTTATTTGTTATGTTGGTTTTACTATGATTTTTAGTTGTTTGCATGCCTATTATACTTGGAAATTGTGGACCTCAAATATGATGTAAGGACTGATATTTGGGGCATTTTGGTGCTAAATTTATGTGGTATTTGATGCATGATGTTTTGAACCAGATGAAATGGTCTATGTAATAGCTCGATACAGGGCCTAGTCGGAATAGTGGTGCGAGACCACAAATCTGAAGTAGAAATATGAGTTTTATGAATTTTATAAGGTAAATGAGGTGATTTCATAATAGTGAGAAAATCTCATGAAGAAATTTTATTAATTAGTGATTTAATTGTCCATTAGGACTAAATTGCAAAGAATGGAAAATATGAGATTTTAAAAGGTTTAAGTATGAAATAGAATTATGAAAATTACTAGAGGTCCTTATTTAACAATTAGACCATTATATTTGATGATGGACAAAAATGGACATGGGAAGGAAAAATCTCAAGAAAGGGGTTATTAAGGGCATTTTTGTCATTTGGTAAATAAAAGATTAAAAAGGGAAAATAGTCAAATTGTGTCCATCTTCTTCCCTCTTGGCCGAAAATCACAAGGAGCCATAGCTAGGGTTTTGTCCAACTTCCAAGCTTGATAGTAAGTGCATCCTAGCCCCATTTTTAATGTTCTTCGTATTTTTGAAACTCTCGTAGCTCGATTTAGCTATTTCTAGCTAGATTTTGAGCCAGGATTCATGTTCAAAAATTTACCCATGTATGACATGCATGTATTTTGATGTTTTATGGAAGATTAAGAAAGATCAATGTATGATAAACATCTTTTTCTAAATGATTTTCATGAAAAATGCATAAAAGGACTAAAATGTAAAGGTCATAAAAATGGTCATACATGAGTGTAATAGTGGAAATTGAATGTTGCTATAGTTGAGAATATGATTTGGCTAGGCTTGAAATGCAAGAAATTTGAATAAAAATCATTTTACGAGCCTAGGGGTAAAAGTGTAATTATGTAAAAGTTTAAGGGCAAAATCGTAATTTTTGCCAAAATATGAATTATGAGTCGATTTAGTAAATGTGTGAATTTAACAAGTGAAATGGTTATTATAGATCAAGAAACGCGAAGCCCAGATCGAAACCGAGGCAAGAATAAAATCGAGGACTAAATCGAGCATCAAGACACATTTTGAGAATGGAGGTAAGTTTGTATGAAGTTAAAGTTTCATAATGTCTCGATATTTGAAACTGTATGATATTATGATAATGTATGTCATTTCTATAAAATTTGAGTAAGGAAGCTTCGATGAAGAAATGGTGAGTAAAAGCTAAGTTAAAGCCCAGGTTAAAGTCCCGGAACAAGAATGATATCTATGTATTCACAAGAGATAATGAAGGTCCCGTATAAGACCATGTCTGGCACATGGCTTCGGCACCAAAGAAAGATCTCGTATAAGACCATATCTGGGATATGGCATCGACATCCATGTACAATCTATTATAAGACCATGTCCGGGACATGGCATCGACATCGAGCTTTGAGATTCCGTATAATACCATATTTGGGATGTGGCATCGGCATCAAGAAGTGATCCCATGTAAGATCATATTCGGGATATGGCGTTGGTATCAATAATTATGCAAGGCAAATTTGAATATTTTACGATAATCTAATTAGTTCATGGGTAAATGAGCTAAGTAAGTAAAATGGTATAGAAACAAACCCATGATCTTGAGGTTCATTCATGTTATGAATGATGAAGATTTGAAGTTATGCTCGTGTTAGTATATGTGATAAGTGATACAAGTATATGTGATAAGTGATACAGGTACCATGAGAAAATACACGTTATGAACCCATAGAGTAACATGAGATGGGTAAGAATAAGTATGAGTAAGTATGGATGAAAATGTTAAGCATTTGAGACTTGTGTGGATATTGTTTCAGTAGATAGATGAATTTCATGAAAGCAATTATGTTGTTTTAGAATTTCATGCAAACTTACTAAGCTATATGCTTACCCCCTCTTTTCCCTTTCTCCTTGTAGTTTCGTTAAGTTAGCTCGAGGATCGTAGAAAGTCGGAGCACGATTCACACTATCAACCATTCCTTTGGTATAGTAAAGTTAATTCATTTTGAGTATGGCATGTATAGGAACTTGATCATTTTGTGTCATGTTATATTGGAAGGCCAAAGGGTTGGCTATATGTCGTTATACTCATTTTGTAAATGGTCATGGTGAATTGGTCAATATGGTCAAGTTCATGTTATAAGATTGATGAGTATAATGAAATGAATGTTCATGCAAACTATTGAGTATGAATGTGGATGGAGTGAATGTTAGTTTAAGGATTTTTCATAGTTTAATGTGGCTATGTTTTGTGCTATTTGTGAATAAATGAAAGGGTCCATGTTTTAGGGTGGCAAGAGGCTTGGAAAATAGCCTATAGATGTCCACACGGGTAGACACACGGGCATGTGTCTAGGCCGTGTGTGACGCACGGCCATTCCCATGGGTGTGTTAGTAGGCCGTGTGTCCCCTGCACTATTTTACGAGAATTTGATCCATCACACGAGCCAGCACATGGGTGTATGCCTTGGCCGTGTGCTAATTAAGGTTTGATGACGTCATAAACAGAGAGCTCCACGGGTAGAAGACACGGTGTGTCTAAGCCGTGTGAAGGACACAGGTTATAGACACGGGCGTGTGCCCAGCCATGTGAAAACCCCTATAGATTCAAAATAGAAATAAATTCTACACGGGCTAGGGACATGGGCGTGTAAGACCACATGGCTAGCCCACACGGGTGTGTTCCATGTTACACGAACGTGTGACCTCTGTTTAGGTAAAATTTTTCAGAGAGTGTAAAAGTTTTCGGTTGAACTCTGAAACCTTCTGGATGTATGTTTAAGGCCACGTAGGCCCATAATATGTATGTTATGATTAAGAAAGAAAAGTTTAAAATTGGAACGAAATTTTATAGCCCGATATTACATGTTCAAGCAAGGCTAAGTATGGTAATGCCTTGTATCCGGTCCCTGCATCGGACACGGGTAAAGGGTGTTACAGTCTATATGATGATATATGTTATGTTTTTAAGATCTAGAATAGGGGTATCGATATTCGGGTTTTAAAAATGATAGCTCTGGAATTTTTGAAGTGTAGGAAGTCAATTTCGCTAGTTGGCATCGATATTTTGCCACAAGTATCGATACTCGGGGTAAAATTGTCGCTTCTTTTCCAGTGGTATCGATATTTTCCAGAAGTTGGGTTTTTTAAGATGAGAAATAGTAAGTTAATTTGGTATCGATACCATTTGAGAGATTTATTGATACCACTCTACCAGTATCGGTACCTACGTAATAGTTTTGGGATATTTTGCTAAGTGATCCTAATGCTTGTTTGGTGCTTATTTTATGATTGTACAATGTATGCTAGCACGTTTTAGACACTCTAGAGTAAGTATGACTACAATTCATATGAATGCCATAATAATAAAGGAAACAAAAGATGTATGTTTAATAATGAGTCGACTTATGTTTTATATGATGTGATACGGTGGTGTAGCATCTTGTTCTCGGGATCGACGATCGGACGGGGTAAAGGGTGTTACATTCTTCACTTGATTTGTTCAATTGAGATAGAGATTATGAATAGGGAGATTAACGAGCGGATAAGGAAGTGATTAACGGAGGATTTAGGGTTTCTTGAGAGGGATTAGTTAGTATGAATTACGTAACTAGGATTGACAATCCTAGGAAGTTATTATAGGCTAGACGAGGTCGAGATATAAGCGAGTATCAACCAATCAATTAGTTAATTAGAGGACAGAAGGTAATAATTGGTTAATCGGTAGTTAATCCATCCTAAATCCTAATCTGAAGTTAGTTACAAACACTAAAGCGAGTTAATATTCCTGATTAGTTTCTTGATTTTTATCGTTTTTTTATTTTTCTTATTTATTTATTTTCTTTTTTTATTTTTATCTTTATTAATATATTTTTTTGTTCATCATAATATAGGAATTAATTACTACTACTTAGACTTATTATTGTAAAAACGTTTTCATAATTTATTCCATCCTTCCTTGGGTACAATCCTCGGAATACTTCCAAGTATTTCGTTGTACTAAATTATATTACAATTTGACTTGTTCACTTATGAACACTGCCTTTTTAATTCTTATATTATTTTGGTTTTATACTTTACGATAAACGATAGCTCATTTATAGGCGGTCACTCATCATTCCCCGAATCAGGCCAATGTTGGGAAGGAGGAGAAGGGATTATAGTGGTGGGAATCTAAGGGGTTAGGGTAGTAATAGGTTCATTACAATAAGTGGCTATAGGCTATTAAACAGTAGAGCTAGAACGTTAGTAAATCACTATTTTACAGATGTACGATCACTCAGGAGGAAGTGTTCAAACATTTATCAGCTAGAGGAATCAATTGCACAATTTTTCCTATGCTTTCAAAATCGTAGAAGGAGAATG
The DNA here is from genome assembly GCA_005393395.2 of Gossypium australe. Classification (NCBI taxonomy): domain Eukaryota; kingdom Viridiplantae; phylum Streptophyta; class Magnoliopsida; order Malvales; family Malvaceae; genus Gossypium; species Gossypium australe. The sequence goes on along the minus strand of CM016619.1, from coordinate 88,053,296 downwards.
TCGCTTGAGTGACTCACGCGATGGATTTATCCTCTCGTTATACTTATTAGAGGCATGCTTCCATCTCCCCTTACATCATTTCTTTTGTATTGTTTTAAACAACTATAGGATTGCACCCGAACAACTTATCGGTCCCTCTTGGTGGATGCTAGTGGCTTACTTCCTCGATTGCAGTAAATACTACGAGCCTCCATTCCTTGGCGTATTCCAACAGTTTTACCAATTGAAGGTCATCATTCAAGGGGTCTTAGCTGAAATGGTACACTTCTGCATTGATGAAGGCAACGAGTCCATTATTCAGAGTTCCTCTTCAATCTTCCACTTGGACTGCCAAAAGTTCATATAGGTAAGAAGGAAACTTGATGGCGGATTTGGCTTTCCCACCAGGTGGTTCATCCCTCACAAGGTTGCTTGTCTCCAGTGATAAGCAATCATTTCTAATCTCTCCAATGCACAATATGACCACTTAAGGTTGGGATATCGCCTAAAACTAGAAAAACTGCTAATAGTAAAGATCATATTTCGTTACTGTTTAGAAGAGCAAATACCCAATGGCTTTAGATCAGCGGATCAATCGTTGGTTGTGGATCCCCAAAGAGTAAAACATGCCAATGAAGCATGGGCTTATGGAGCCACTGATGAATTAGCCCGATCATTGGTAAGGAGAAGAAGGGAGCCCTCTAACCTCCTTTGCCTAGACTATAATATACCTCTTCAAAGCTTGTCTCCCTTAGCACCTGGTTGTAGGGGTATCTCATCCGATAGGACCCTTGCTGGCATTGTAGCTGACGTTTTGTCGTTGTTGACAGGTTCTCTTTCTTCCCTTATGTCTTCCCACAATCCATCACACATGGATGTGAAGACCTTCATGGAGAGCACACAAAAGGCTGTGGATGTAGCTGATTAAATGGCACGAGTGGGGAATGGTAGTCATAAGAGGCAAAATTTGGATAGAGAGTACTCGAGTACAAGAGAAAATAGTAAGACTAGGTTAGTTCACCACCGATTAGGTAAGGAACCCTTAGTTTTGAAGAGTGTGCCTTATATTCCTCCCCAACCTACTATTGTACCTCCAACTGATTTCGCCAATATTATGGACTCTTTTACACTTATTTCAACGTCTCTCCCTCCAGATGCCAAACTTGGACACCGCTCGTCTTATCAGATCCACATCCCCAATTGGCACTCTCTACTTTACTCCTCCTATTGGTGAGGTGCATACCTTTTTCTCTTGGAGGAAACATATTAGTGAGGGTCAGTATCCTTTCTCCCCCTTTCTTATCTAGTAAACAGGATAGGGATTTACCCCCGAAGTTGAAAGAATGTGCCTATGTAATAGCCTAGTTTAGACCCTAGCAGAATAGTGGTTTCGAGGCCACAAATCTGAGGTCAAAAAAATAATTTAATATTATTTTTTGTGTTTACAGTATGTGATTAAGCATGTGTGAAAATTCTGTGTGAAGTTTTATCATTTGTGTGCTGAATTGTGAAAAAGGACTTAACCGCATAAAAAGCAAAAGCTATGTGCTAATTGTTAAAAGTGCTTAAATGCTATGTCTTACTAAATGTGAGTCATTATGTTGTTATTAGACCACATGCTTAATGGATGGACAAAAATAGGCTTAAGTTAATGGAAATTTAAATGAAATTACTAAGGATAATTTGGTAATTCATGAAATAAGTGAATAATAAATAAAAAATAAGAAAAGGGGGCCATTATCATCTTCTTTGGTCAAAAATACAAGAAAAAGGAAAAATAAAAAGAGAGCTAGGATTCGGCCATTGATAAGCTCAATCAAGGTATGTGTTGAGCTCGGTTTTTAGTGATTTTTATGTTTTTGTGATCGTTGCTTAGCATACTATCAAGCCCATGTCTTAATTTTAGAATTTGATGATGATTTTGAGTTGTGCCATTGATGAATATATGAGCTTTGTGTTGATAGTTGGTGAAATATGAAAGTTTAATGTTGGGTTAACATATTTTGTCTTTGAATTTTTGATGAATTTGACTATTTTGGGCTAAATTGTGAAAATGAGAAATTGAGGTACTAAAATGTGAAATAAATGAAATATGTAGGCTTATATGAGCTAGGGGAAAATTCGGCTAAGCATGTATATGATGAAATTGTGTGTATGTTGTGATTTTATGAAATATGGACTAAAATGTCAAAATGTGCAAATGTGAGGGCTATTTTGTAAAATGCTCAAAATATGTGTTTTTGGATTAAATTGATTGATTTGGTGAATGAATGAGCTAAATTTGAATATGTACAGATCAAGAAAAGAGAGATTCGGATCGAGATCGAGGCAAGAATAAAGTGCTCGATTGATCGACTTATATCGTTGTTTTTACGTCCGAGGTAAGTTCGTGTATAATATGGATTGCTTAGATAATGTTTATCTATTACAAAATGAATAGAAATGTGATTGTTGAACTAGAAATGTGAAATTTGAGTTTGAAGTTATACGGCACTAAGTGTGCGTAAATAGAATCGATACAATGATGAATTACACTAACTGTGCGAAATAAAGAAAACATCGACTATATTAGTTGGCACTGTGTGTGCGATACCGAGACATCTTTGGTTTACTATGATGGCAATAAGTGTGCGATACAATTATAGCTTCGGCTAATTATTAGCTCTAAGTGTGCGAGTTCATCGAATGTTTAATGAAGATTGAACGAGTTACGGCATCGAGCATTGTGTGGTAAATGTGATAAATAAATATGTGATGGTACAAGTATGTACAGAACCTATGTGGTTGATGATATCGTGTATGAATTGGATTGCTGATTATGTGAATGAATGCTGGAAAGAGTTAGATTGAGTAGCATTGTAAATGCTTGTACATGAACATATTGTTATGTATGAAAGTGAGGAATTGTTATGGATGAAATTGATAATTATGTAAATTGTACTAGGTGTTGGTGATTTTGTATATTGAATTTGATTTGTTGAATTAATTGTGTTATATTATGAACTTACTAAGCTTTAAAGCTTACTGTGTGAAATCTTCCTCTATCTTATAGTGTTATTAAAGCTAGCTCAGATCCGGGAATTGTCAACGACTCAATCACACTATCGGCTATCTATTTTGGTACTATTGGAAGTTGTATATTTGGTATATGGCATGTATAGGCTAGTGGTTATGGAATGTTATGAGTTGTATAGTTCTTGCCATGTGATATGGCTTGATAAATGAATGATCTTAGTATATGTTTTGGATATGTGAGAATGATAGTTATAATGTGTAGATCTGACTTTGTGTGAATGATCTTTATGATATGTTTTGGTGATATGGAGGTAGTATGTTTCATGCTTGAATTTGGTAAGGACTAAATGATGAATGGATTATATGATTTAGATGTGAAGTTGATACTTTTGATTGGTATGTTTGAGTTGAATTTCTATGGGGAAATAAATAATATAGATAAAGGTTAAATTGTGCATGTTTTGGTATGTTTTGGATGTATTTGGTGTATGAATCTAGAATAGCTTGATGCTTGTAGGTGTGACCCAAAATTTGGGTGGAAAATTGGCCTTACAAATGGCCTATAATTTCCTACACGGTTGAGCACACGGGCGTGTGGCTCGACCATGTCTCTTAAGTTTGTAATTCGAAACAAGTCAGACTCACACACGGGGCCAGACACACGGGCGTGTGACAGGCCGTGTGAATTAAGTTAGTGTTGCCCACGGGTCAAGCACAAGGGCGTGTCTTTGGCCATGTGGACAAGTCAATATGTATGTCCTGTTTTGCCAAGGCTTGGACACACGGGTGTGTCTGATGCCGTGTGAGGCACACGGCCTGCCCACACGGGCGTGTGACCTCTGTAACTTTGAAAAATGCATGATTTTCAGAAAAATTTTGTATGTGCTTGGTTTAGTCCCAATCTCTTCCAAATGCATATTTAAGGTCTCATAGACCTTTTAAAGGGACTCTATGTATATGATTTGCTATGAGATGATGATGAAGATGTAATTACATTTGAGAAATGATCGTAAAAGTTCCATTATATCTGGTAATGCTTCTTAACCCTAGACCGACGATGGTTACGGGTTAGGGGTGTTATAGCCTACCTTTTCTCTTCTTCCTAGAGTGTTCACAAACCTACCTTTTTGATGTTGGTGAGTTTTTTTTTTTTGTGATGGCCACGGAATGGGGACTTATGAGTTGGGCTATCCAATGGGCTTGTGAAGAGATTTAGGCTAGGCGAGTGAAATCTAAGAGAATCATTCTCTCTGGCAACCAATCGCTAGCCCAACTTCGCCAATCAAATGAAACTCTTACCCACAAAAATCGTGACCTCTCACAATCTTCCTCCTCCTAGATAAGCAAGTACCATGCCTCGATAGCTCGAGAAAAAGAGTTAAAAGAGAAGGTTCCTCAGTTGGAAGCCCTCGAGAAACACCATCTCGTCGAAAAATAGAAAATACAAAGATAGAGCAACAAGGCCTTGAAAAATTTGTGGCGGATACCAACAAGGGTATTAAGGCACATCTACTCATTTTAAGGTCCAACATGATGTTGCATACTCAAGTCATTGAGGGTCCCTTTGATCTGCGCTGCTTGAACTTCAAATGCATTCGACATCTCACCAAGACCGATCTTGGCTTTGATGTCCTAAATCCCAAAGGATTGTATGGAAAGTATTTCAAAAGAAATGGAGGGAATCCGGTGAACTCATCTATGACTAGGATTCTGATATGTACTACTCTAATTCTTCGAATGGTATGGCCTTAAAGGATGAAACCCCCAGTGGCGTCGCCACCTTTCTCGCCCTAGAGGAGTCTTGAAATTTATCATGTTGTAAATTTGTACTTTCTCGCAACTATTCTCTTCATAAGATTTTTCTCTTTCGTTCTTTATTTGTCTTTCGTATTTACCTTATTCATTCCCTTTTACTATTTTAATATGGCTAGTTCTAGCTTATAATGTTACGCACAACTGAATCAAATTTTCATAATTCACATTAACCATATGTTAACTTAGGAACTAAGCCAAACCAAACGTAACATTTATATAGGGGTTATTCCATCACTTCATATGTCCATAGGATCAGCTAAACTGAAGCTCTAATACCATTAAACTTGTAACACCCTCTACCCGACCCGACCGCTGGGTCCTGGTACCAAGTGTCACAAGAAAAACTCGAGTTATTTAATAGCGTTTTAACTAATTTATTCAACCGCCTAGACAATATCAAATTTCATAATGTAACCCTTACTACAAATCATAATATGTGAGAATTAAAATTCTTACAAGATTGCTGCCATATTAGACTTAGCATTTATTTACAGTTTAAATATAGACTTTAATACAAATATAAACAACGTTAACCCTGAGACGTGGCCTCTAAGGGTACCCCTCTATATATAAGAACATAGCTACCGCGCCCATCTTTTAAATCTGGCGGTGTCTGACTCGGTCCCTCCACTTGATTCCTGACTCTTCGTTTACCTTGCATTCACGTAGCAAAGATTGTAAGTTCAAAAGAGCCTAGTGAGATATGTACATAGGTAACCATGAAAATTTTCATAAAAAAATTCAAGAATATGAGATTTTATGCGCAATATTAGAACTTACTGGATTTCGTTGGAGAATTCACAAATTTTGTGGCGTAGCAAGTGCCTTGTTCTATCTGAGTCAAATTTTAGCAGACGTAACCACCAATCTGATCATAACCATGGTCCATTTAGAATTATTCTCTTAGAGGTCTTGACCCTATTGATCGTTGTTCTAAACCTTCTTGATATGCCTCATTACCAATACCCATATTAGCCATTGCAGCATGGCGACAACTATTAGTGTTTAACCAATATTCGCCATAATTGCAAATCCTTACCTTAATTTCTTTCCTTAATAAAGTCTCTCCCTAATATTCTATGTTGCTGACTAAATATGGTGCTTGGCTGACTAAAAAACACCCTATTTTTTGTGGTGGACACATGTCACGATGGAACCACAAAATACTTGTTCACTTTAGTCTAATCTTTTATGACACTTAAATAAATGAATAGTTTCCAGCAGACTATCTCCATCCCAGGTATCCTTGGATCGTTTCCACCCTTTGGTATTCTCACATGGTTTTTCCCATAGTATATGGCCTTGATGGACTTTCGTTTCTTCCACTGCTTTCTGGTTAACTTTTCATCCAAGATAGCAAACTTCCTCATTCGATGGCCCCCGCGGATTCTCCCGTGCCATGGAATCCTATCCTGACGTCATTTTTCTCTACATATCTCTAGCAGACTTTATCAATCAGACCGTTTGTCCCAGAATCTGCTTCATCGACTTACTCTACTACAACCAATGCTAGTTTACTCATCAACCACTAGTGAACTCAAAATGTGGATACTTCATACCTTGAGAAGGGTATCCCTTATACTTCATTTGCCTTGTTAAGATCTCATATACCAATTCCTTTCTCTGTAACAATTTTCCAGACTCCCTCATTTGCATGATTACCCGCATTCTCAAACACTTTTACCAGTTTTTCTTATCTTCATAGTTTGGCGATTTCTCTTACTTTCTCGTTTACCGGTGTTCTCAGATGCACCATATTTATCTGATCATGCTACTTCTCACGCGAGCCATACAATGATCTCCCTTTTCTTGCCCTGTCAGCTTCCTGGTTCACCATCCTAGTAGACTTTTTCTATTATCATAGCCCAGCTACGAACCCATGTTTAATGTCCTAACAGACTCCATATGTTGTCATAGCCTAGCTATGGTCTTACACATTATTAACCCATGTTTAATGTCCTGGCGAACTCCATTTGTTTCCATAGCCTAGCTATGCTCTTACACATTATGATCCCATGTTAACTATCCTGGCAGACTCTTGCTTCTAAAGAATCACTAAACCTCTTCTAAGGTGTCATTTGAAAGGACCTATTGATAACAGCCATCGCGGTGTCGCTCTGTAAAGTTGATAGACTGTCATCAAGGTATTGATCTAGTGAGCCAGTTGATTCCATTCCCCGATGCCACCTAACCCCCTTGAATCCCATTTCAATTCACCCATTCCTCTATTATGCCAATTCTTTCTATCTTCATCTACCCCGTCAAGGTATATCCCTCCTTACTTCAAATCATATACAGACAAGAATTCCATGTAATTAATTGTATTTATTCCTATAGTATATAGTACACCAACCATTAATACTTCAATTTATAACAATTAACATCCAACATACATGCATGCAAGCGTACTCAGTCACCATGTTCATACACAACTATTCAGACAATACAGAACAGATACAGACACATATCATTCCAACAGATCAATGTTATTGATCACCCAAGGATGGGTCATAGAAACTCACCTTACTTCCTTTATCCTCATAAACTTATCTTGTCGAAACACCAAATCCTCCTTCATCCTGGCAGCTAAGCATGACAACCATATATCAGTTAAATCAAAGTCATTCAAACCTTAAAACCAAAAACCCATTTTACAGAAACCTAGTAGGAAATCCTTACTCTCACCCTTCCTCAAATCCACAAGTACAAAAAGATAAAAAAAGCTTACTAGTTTCTCAATTTCTCTACTTCCAGACTTCGATTCTCACAATTACTGCTCCAAACAGGGCCTACCTAAACTTTCCTCTTCCTCGAAACAATCGAAGAAGATGATGTAAGGAAGAAGAAAGTTATAAACTGATTGAGGAGAACTCCTTTCTCCCACACACACACATATATATTTTAATCTAGCACAGTCTCCATAGTCCATCTTAGCCATCCATTGCTAACTATTTTTCCCGCCACTACGAAACCAACCAATTCCAACCTAACCAAACCAAGATTGAAACCTAACTATTTGCCCAACGAACATAATATTTTCCAAAATTCCCAATAAAGTCTGCCAACTCACTAATTTGCTCAATTAGCTCCCAAATTTCCTTTAAATTCTAGTCCTTAAAAGAAATCTGGGTGTGACAAGCCACCTTGCTTAAAACACTCAGCTTTTTCTATGTTGTTTTGGCCTAGTGACCCCTCTTTTTGAAAGAATCATTTTTGTTTCATCAAATATCACATATCTATTGATAATGATCTTACTAGTTTATGAGAACCATAATTTATAGCCTTTTAATAGCAAAACCCAGAAAGATGCATTTTACAACCCTTGGTTCAAGCTTTGCTTAATTGACTCATGCCCAAGTAGGACAACTGAATACTCTAAGGTTAGAGTATTTATAAGGATTACCTAACCAAATCTCTTCAAGAACCTTTCCATCCAATGCTCGATGTAGAGACCAGTTCACCAAATAACTGTTGGGAAATGTTGTCCATATTGTAGTAAACATGTACTTGTTTTCTATGTATTTGAATGATGAATAAATAAATAAATTTAATTTCATATTTCACTATTATATCTTTTGTGTTTTTTTTCTTTCATGTTTTGCATACATAGAAAAATTCTGACAATCAAATATTAGCTCATTGATTGTCTAAGTTCAAACTGATGATAAGTGGCACTATAAGAACGTTTACATTGCGAGAAAGACAACATAATTTAGTAGATAATCTAAATGAGGCTGTAATCCTGTAAAAGAATAAAAGTGAGAGTTTGATTCAAATACTTAAAAGGATTATTATGTCGTCTACAATTCCAATTGTATAGATAACTAGTCTTGCTATCAGAGCAGTTGACTTCACGTGTAAAGACATAGATGTGCTCATTGGAAGAATGATACATTGGACTGGACCCAGTTGAATTAATTCTGAATCCGTTTGTGAATTTATTCACTTGTGACATTCATGGTGTGATTTACGTAAATCCTGAGTTAGTCATTGGCCATGCGTATGTAACTCATGTGTTTTGATATAAGTTGAGGCCTATGCTCTAAACATGATCGAGCCCATAACTAGTATGTTGGGTACATGACTTGTGTATGGCATGGCTTTACTAGCAACAATGGAATTCATAGCTCGATTAAAGAGTTAATGATATCCTCTCATTTGTATTGTGTGGATTGATAAATATGGAATATGGCCACGAGTTGCTTGTTCTTGTATGAGCAATTTATCACAGCCATTTGTTGACAATGATCATATTAATCATTAAAAAGACACAATGGTGACAATAAGATAAAATAAGATTGTATTAAGTGAACAGATTTAACTCAAAGGAATCAAGAATATCATATGAAGGTAACACACACATGACGAGGTCATTGGACAAAGCAGTTGGATGAATTGCTTTCGTAAATAGTATACAATAGGGAGTTCTCAATCTTGGTACTTCTTGTGGACAGACTCCAAGATTAAGTGAATTGTGAATTATCTAAACAATATTTCTAGACATAATTGCAATTACTCGAGTCTAATTGTATATGCCCGATTGATCCCTCCGTTTGCTCAACAAAAGCTTGATCGGACTGCATTTGAATCAAAAGAAAATTCCATGACTTTGAAAATAACTTAATTGAGATGATTTATTCAAAATGGAATTAAATTAGGCGGTTGTGAGAATTGTTCAACTAGAGAATTTAATTAAAAAAATTCTTGAAAATTTAATTTGGAAAATCTCAATGATTTTTGAAAAAAATTAATTTTGATCAAGTAAAATTAAAGTAATCAAATTAATTAAAATAAATATGATATTTTTGGAAATTAATTTTCAAGTCAAACAATTGGTCCAATGGGTAATTGAACTTGAAAATTGGACATGAGATCGAAAATTGGGCCCAAGAACCCAAAATCGAGACCTAAAAATTGGTTGAACAGGGCCTGGTATGTGAAACCGGCTCGACAATCCAACCAGTGTCTCGACCTAACCAATCGATCCATCATTAGGCTTGACCAAAATGGAAACAGTCAAACCACCTCAGGGTGTCGCACTTGTGATGGCACCATTGGGCACGACAATGCCGGTGGTGGGGGTGGTGACATTCGGGTGGCCGATAGGTAGTCCTTTGTCGGTTGAGCAGTGGAAGAATCACACTCCTATTGGGACTCTACTAGATAATTCGATTTCATATTAACTATTCCAAAAATAATATTATTTTAATAGTTTTAATATTACATTTAATTTAATACTTATTTTAATAGTATTTTATTAATTTAATATTAAAATAATTATCTTAATATTAAATTAAATTTAATATTTATCTTGTAGATAAGAATTCTATTAATTTAATATATTTTAATATTAAAATTAATCTAATATTTATCTTGATAAGTATTATATTAATCTAATATTAAAGTGATTAAAGTTAATCATAGTTCAACTCTCTAAACTCTCCCTATATAAAGAGAGTCATGGGTCATTTTACAAATTAACTCTAAAGTTTAGAGAAATTACAAAATTACACTACTGGTAATTTTGTGGAAAATTTTTTTATTCGAAACAAACCCACACTTGGCAAACATGAGCTTGAGGATAGCGGAAAAGACTACTCAATCGAAGCGTTCATCATAAACAAATCAAAATGGTACAATTTTGATTAAGTGTTTATTACTTTAAATATCACAACCAAGTTCTTGTTTTTGGAGAAAAAAAATTAAAACTTTGGTTTTTTCCCTTAAACTTATTTTTCGTCACGTTTTCCAAACTCATTTTTCCAACAATAAATTGTCAGGTTAACTGTTTTAGCCTAAAACTCGTTTTCTAAATTGCGTTTGAAAACATACGTCGGGATTTCTCAAATAAAGTTTTGTTCATCCTTTCAGCAACACCATTTTGCTGCAAGGTAACAACTATGATATGTCTTTCCATTCCTTCTCATTTGCAATAATCATTAAACTCAGTTGAACAGAATTCGAGACTATTATCCGTTCTTAACCGCTTTACGAACATCCCAATCTACTTTTCTAGAAAGGTCTTCCACTATTTAAAGATCCCGAAGACAGGAAACTGGTGTAGCACCACCTTCATTCTTGTGCTTCAGGAAATAAACCCAAACTTTCATAGAGTGGTCGTCAATAAAAGTTAGAAGATATTTGCTACCTCCTTGGAGACAACTAGATTCGAACCCCATAAGTCAGAATGAATATAGTCAAGGGTCATTTTTTTCATGTGCACTGCCAAATCAAAGTTGACTCAAGTATGCTTCCTATAAACGCAATGCTTGTAGAAATCTAACTTTCCAACTCCGGTGCCTGTTGGAAAACCTCTTTTATTTAAAACTGTGACACCCCACCCGATGAAGCTTTAATATTTGAATATTGCAAGAATTTCAGAATAGGTCCTGAGAAGGCGAGATGTTAGATTCGACTCAGAGTTGAAGTTCGCGAGTACGCCCTTGGGCGAAGTCTCTAAAGAGAATAGGTTGACGTGGTTCTATTCGCCCAAACAATGCTTTTGGCAGAAAAAGGTAAAGCAAATAGTTAGCTTAGGAGTAATGAGGGATCTCTAAGAAATGAACTTAGTGAGGGATCTCTAAGAAATGAACATAGTGAGGGATCTCTAAGAAATGAACATAGTGAGGGATCTCTAAGAAAAGAACTTAGTGAGTTGTCAAGGAATTTTGAGTATTAGAGATACCGTTGAAATGCATTGCACGCGAAGTTTGTCTAGTATGATCCTGGTTAAATCTTAATAGGTAGTCAAGAACAAACCATGAAATGAAATCATGAATGTTTATATGAATATATAGATGGATTTTCATACACGTTTCCTTACAGTTGTGAACCACCCCGTACAACAACTTGATTAGGATTGTAGCATGTGTCAAGTTATCATACTGAAAAGGGTTGTATAAATATGGGTGACCAAGACTGAAAGGAGAAAGTTTTTCTCTTCCTTCTCTAACAAGTTTTCAGTTTGAGTCTAAAAAAGCATAACATACTATTTCTCTCTCTCTTCAAAAATCCTACTATCTTCAAGTTAAAAGAACAGAGAGAAAGTATTCCTTATACTAGAGTAGAAATCCTAAGCTTTATCTTTGATTCCTTTATACCAAGGCAGTGGTTGTTGCAATCTCTAGGAAGGGCTTAGAACTAGAGCCCAAGCTGCTATTATGGTTAATAGGTGAGTCTCTAAACTACTCTTACATGTATGTTTGTAATCTAGATATTTATGTGCTAAGTGACTAAAAAATGACTCTATGACTCTGATAAGGAAAGGAACAGTATGCATGCATATATGTCTAAAAGCATGAATATGTCTATCATGAGTTAGTCAGTGTTCGAACAAGTCTGATCTGAAATGCATGAATGCATCTATAAGCATGAATGCATCTGTCATGAATAAGCCTGAAAGGAATAAGTTTGTTAAGTATGGGTTTGCATGATGAGCATGTGTCTATCTTTGGAGTCATTTAAAGGGGTCCCTCGGGACTAAAAACATGAATCTCTTATAAGGATAAGTCCATGGCCATGACACTCTAAAGATCATATAATGTAAGACTATGGTTGCGCCATGGCATCATATGAAATATGTAAAGGACGATTGGGTGAGTACCATACGATGAAGGGCAAACCTCATGACCATGAGTTTAGGTGAATACCTAACACCAAGTTCTGTAAAAGTAAGCCTTTGTGACTGTTTGTGTTAAAGGAATGCCTTTGTGGAAAATCTCTAATAAGGAATGGCTTTGTGCCAAATCTCTGATAAAGAATACCTTTGTGGTAATTAGTAAGAAGACACATTTGTGGCGCAACCTAAAGAAGTGCCTTTGTGGCAATTTCATAAAAAGACGTCTTTATGGCTATCTCTGAAAGGACGTCTTTGTGGCTATCTCTATTAAAAGGAAACCTTAGTGGCAATCTCTGTAAAATGACGCTTTTGTGGCTAGACTTTGAAAGGAAAGCCTTTGTGGCTATCTTTGGAAAGGAACGCCTTCATGGCGTAATTTGAAGAATGGTTCTCATGATGACCATTTAAAGACAACGTCTATGTTCGGACTCTAAATGAATGTCGAACATAGTATTTTGAGAATTCAGCAAGTGCGGATTAAATCTGAAAGAAAAGCCAATATGGAAGGTTATGGCGAAGTCTGTACAATCAATAGGGTCAAAGTTATGAACAAGAAATAAATGATGAAACCCTTGAATAAGAGCTCAAGTAAAAGAGGGTTCTTTCACTAATTTCTTTTGAAATTACCCCTCTGTGTTTTATGTTTCAGGTAAAAGAAGCACCAGGAAGGACGACACCAAGGCTATGCCAAAGAAGTGGCGAAATGGGCACTTATGCATACAGAGCAGGGGTTGCACATGCATGTTCGAGTCTAATAGAAACATTTCAAACAAGCCTCTAAAATTTGTTTGTAAGCCTTATAGAGTGAATTGATCGTTTTGGTCAATAAATGAAGTCAATATTATTTTTTAAAGGTTGAATAAGAGAGACTGCATAGGCCAATGTGACGTGTAATTATATTTGTAAGTTTTGTACACATGTTCATCCAAACACAACTTTTTTCAGCAGTGTTACTAATAAGATGTATTTATTTGAAAATGTGTATGTCTTAAGCATGTATAAGTTTGTAATAGTAATGTAACACCCAATATCTGAATTCAGTGAATTGGGTTGGGTTGAAGGCATTACAAAAACGGTCATACCTTTTTTTTCTCATATGACCGAGTCGCATGTACCACAATTGAGTTGATTCAAAATCTGTAAAGAGACAATTTTGTCTGTCGCCGCAATGTCATTGGAGTCCTTGTCACGACATGGCGACAATTTTGTCTTTATTTTTGTAATTGTTGCCAAACTGATCACCATTAAACCTTGCAGGATGTATAGGCTGTCGACTTTTTATCCTCTCATCAAGACAAGAGCTCCACTAGATATTTTTAAACCATTTGACTCAATGATGATCCTGCAACCATTCAAGTCTAGAATACCTAAATATACGAGATTTTTCTTTAAATAAGGCACATGCTCGACATCTGATAATGTTTTGATTATCCCTTTATGCATCATAATCTAAATGGTACCCATGCCAGTTATTTTGCAGGGTGAGTTATTTCCCATAAGCACTTCACCTTCAATCGAACTATATGTGAAGAATATGGTAGGAACACCCTGAATGTCATATCTCAAAAACGGGTCAATAGAAATTGGGTTAATGAATCGAGAGTGGTCACGCCCAAATTGTTTTAGTGATTGAGTAGTGGTGGAGCTGTCCTTGATGACCTGTGTTCGAATCCCTTCCCTCACATTATTTTTTTATGTGGTGCAATTTTGTCTCAAACCTTAGCAAAGGTCACACCATGTTTTTAAAATAAATGTTGTAGGAATTATAACAAGGAAGTGAGTTGGTTTAGCGGTTAAGTGCTTAGATAATTTCTTAAAGGTCCTATGTTCAATTCCCCACATTCTTATATTTTTTATTTAATTTTTGACTCTTAAAACTTTGGTCAAAGCTTCCATAACCGTCCACTCCAAATTACTATGCAAAGAAAGATTATTTCCTCCTTTAGCTACTCAACATTCCCTCAATAGCCCTCTTTTCACTCCCATGATACCCTTTTTGCTCCTTTGTCCCCTCAACATGCCAATTTTTCCACCCATACCTTGTGTAACATACATTGAACCTAGACAAGGTGAATGACAACATTTTGTTCATCTTTTATTTTCTTATTCATTTTTACCACCCACTCTTTTTCTCCTTCTTATTTTCCCCCTTTTTTATTTTGTTTTAGCCATCAACCACCATTTGTATTATTTTTCCTCCTTTCCTCCACCACTCATTTTCCTTGAACCACCATCGTCACCATCAGACCTCCACCTTGTCGCTTCTCGTCTCCTCTATTTTCTCTACCATCGCCCTTAGCGCCACCCTCCTCCACCGTGTCAACCACCACGAGCCACCGCACATCTTCGCCCTCTTTTTTTATATTTTTATTTTCTCCTCTCTTTTCCTTTTAAGAGAGTGACCGAAACCACAACCATTTTTCTTTCTCCCCTGTCGGATCGTTACCTCTAATGCCAAACCGCCACCATCGTCGACGGTGGAGATTTTTTCTACCTTCTTCTTCATTTTCAATTATTCATTATTATTTTTAATAGTCAAGAAAATTTTGCACTAACTATTTTGTTTAATTCTTAATTCTAAACTCTATTTTCTTGGATTTATTTTCAAATAATCCTCCTTTTTAGATCATTCTTTCCCCTCCAATTCGTGATCAATACGATCCATTGATCCTTCTATTCCAATTGTGATAGTGTAAGAGTAAGGGTCATGTAGAAATATTTTTCTCCTCCCTATTTTCTTCCCTTGGCTAAATGCTTTTGAGGGCCTTAGTGATTTATTCTCTCAAATATTAACATCTCATATATCTTATTTATTGAAGGGCCCATTGACACCAACTCGAGATATCATTAAAGTAGGAATCGAAATCACTAATCCAAGTGATTATTTTTCTAAGGGTAGGTGTTAATAGGAAAATTGATACCAACTAACGTATCAACCTTATTGACGATCGTTATTCCCCATTTGTTGATTGGATACATAATATAATTGTTAGATCCAAGTGTGGATGTTCTTATAAAGTTGTTGCACACCGGATCTACGATCAGGTGTGGGTTTTAACACTAAACTAAATTAAGTCTTTACTTTATATTGATAACAATGTTGTTATTTAAATAATGTTATTAACAAGGATACTTTATGTATCCATAAAGAGAGATAAACCATCGATATGAATTTTGTCAAGTAAGTATTTTCCCAAACCGTATATATTGTGAAAAGCATGTTGTGTGATATTGATGTATATTATTGATTTGAAAAATATGTACATCTCATTCTCATGTTATGTGATTATATGGCATACGTAATGTTCGCATAAAAATAAATTGTGAAATTTTGGTACCATGTGTACATATGAGATTTGCATGTTAAACATGCCTATATGATTTGAGTGATTTTGGCCATATCACATGCATGGGGTGGGATATGTGAAAGGTGGAAATATGTGACAGTTTATCTGCATTAATGTGACACTATTCACGATTTTGATTATGTGGCAGTATATCTTCGATTTTCGAGGCTTGTCCGTGATATTGATTATTGTCAGTTTATCTGCGATTTTGGTGACACTATTCACAATTTGGTGTGTTGGATGGACGAGTTCTGGGAAAAACTCAATTGTGGTGTGTAGTAGAGATGAGTAGGATTGTTTTCACAAAATCTGCATTGTTTTACAAAATGTGTATTGACATGATCATTCATAGTATAAGTGTGAAATATTGAGTTATATGAAACTGGTACGATTATTGTGATTGAATAATGTATATGTTTATATGTATGTGATTGTGTTTATGTTAATCTCACACTGAGCTACTTTATAGCCCACCCATTTTGTTTTCTGATTTTACAGATAACCCCGATGTTAGAATTCGATGACGACATTTGAAGGAGTTTCTCGAAAGTCTTTTTAAATTAAACTAATTAAATTTTTTTTGATATTTTGGGTTTGTAATAAGTTTGTGTATGGACTGTGGCATGGGACTTTATTTTGGGGATTTTTCATTCTGATTTGCATAAATTGCTTGCATGTTTAAAAACTAGATAAATTAGTACTTGATAAGATTTCACTTGAAACTCAGTTTTTAAAATAAAATATGTCAATAACATATTTTTCCGCTGCATGTCTGAAAAATGTGTTTTTAATAAAATTAGACTTAGTTTTCAAAATTTTTAATGTTTACAAATGAGTTTTCTAATGACATTTGATTTATGAAGTTAATATGTTTTTATTTCCGAAATAATGTTGAATAATCAAGTTCTCCAATTTTGAATAAAAACACAAATGATTTAAAAGTATGATTGATCCGAACTAATTTTGAATAAATGATTGAATATTTACAATTGAGATATTATTTATTCCGATTCTTGAAATTTGCACAGTTTTTATGAAATTAAAATAAACGCTTTATTTCATTTGTTTTGAATTGATAAGCCAATAGTTTTAAAATATTTTTTTTCAAAATTTTGAAAGTTTATTTCGGTCATTTTTGTGGACAAATAGTTTTTGAAATGAGATTGAAAATAAAGTTAAACATTAGATTTTACTAGTTTTGAATGAACTGCTTAAATGGTTTTAAAAAATACATTTGAAATCAAGAAAGTTTTTCTGGGTCATTTCGGTGGCCAATGTGGCTTTCTAAATTTGGCCATAACGACTGGGCTGGGTTTGGGGTGTTACACTGAACCCAAGATCCACTAAGATGTGAACTTAGACGTTTCGGTTGTTGGCACCAGCAATAAATCATCACCTCTATCGTCGGCTACATTAGCATTGGCTACATAAGCTTTCTGCTTCCCTTCCTCGTCGTTTTCGGTACCCCTCTTATTTTTATTCTGAAGTTTATAGTATTCTGCTTTGATGTGACCCATCTTTTTGTAGTAGCCACATTGCTTGTCACGGTTTCTTGTTCGATCTTGCCTTAGGCATGTTCTTATCTAATTTTATAAATTATTGCTTGCCCATTGCAACCGAAACTAAGGCTTGCCCATCTGACTTGTTCTTCAAACCTAACTCATTGTCAAGTTTATCATTGCTCAATAAGTTTCCCTTGACATCTTCGAACGAGAGTCTCTCTCTCTACCATAAATCAGGGTTTCCCTAACAGTTTTATATGAATGGGGCAAAGAACACAACAATAACATAGTCTGATCTTCATCTTCTATGTTGGCCTCGACATTCTTCAAGTCATTCAGGAGAGTAACCAATTTGCTGATGTGAGCCCTAATAGACTCCCGTTCGACATACGTAACGTGTATAATCGTTATTTCAACACCAAGCGATTTGTGAGAGACTTTGTCATATGAAGGGCTTCTAATTTTCTCCATAAGGCTGCTGTCGTTTTCTTTGTAAGCACCTCCTGCAACACATTGTTCACGAGGCACAATTGAATTGTTGACAGAGCCTTCTCATCATTATCCTCTCATTCCGTTTGATTCACATCTGTGGGCTTTTGCCCTGTAACGACCTTTTTTAAATTGTTCTGAACTAAAATTATTGTTATTCGAACTTACCATAAACTGAAATTTGTGAGTCCATTGAACTTCTCGATATTGTATCTCATTGCCATCTCTGAACGGGTTGAATGCAAAATCTGAACCAAGTTGAACGCAAAATCTGAACCAAGCTCTGATATCAGTTTGCTGGGTTAAACCCAAATTAAACAACGTACATAAATGAATAGAGAAAATTGGACACAAATATTTACGTAGAAAAACTTCTGTTAAGAGGATAAAAAAACCTCAAACAAAGAAAACTTCACTAAAACGAAAAATAATCAATAATGAGTACAAGATGGAGAAACAAAAATAAACCCGAACCCAAGATACAAAGTTCTCTCAAAATTTCCACAAAACTCTCTTTTAATTTTGTTGTTGAATCCAACTCTCTAGGGTTGCTAAAAGCCCTATTTATAGACTAAAATTCATGGGCTAATCTGATTAAAATGTCTTTAGAGTTATTATAGTTTAATTGAGAAAATATAGTAGAGTTTAACTAGGAGAAAAAACCTAATTTAGTAAGGAACACATCACCACATTGTGACATCACTATCGGCTGATGTTGTGTGTCATGTCGTCGAGACGTCGGCTCTTCATCGTCACAACGTCAAATCCATTTCGGCCAAAATGTGAGGCACACTCCACAACAAACTTAATGAAAAACAAACTCCTAATTCAATAAAACTTCTAATTTGGCTAAACAATAAGTAATTTTAGTTGCACTAAATCTTCTTGACAACTAAGAAACATAAAATTTCTAAGCAACATAAAATATTTAAAAATATCCTAAAATTCGAAATAAATAAATACAAAAAATATATAACTTAATAAATAAAAATCGGGGATTATTTATAATAAAAATTAAGCCTTAAAATCAAACTCAATATGATTTAAACACGAATAAGAGCCCAAAACTCATAATTCCCATAATAATCTCGTCCTAAAAATTATGCTTATGCAGTCTTCACTAAAATGGTCATAACTCGAGCTACCGAGTTCAAAATAAGATGATTCAAAGTGAGCTTTGAATCTAAGAGATCAATCTTTCATCGATCAGAAGACATCTTAACTTAAAAAATATCTAGATTTCATTAAAAAATGCGTTGCAAGTTAATTGATTTTTAAGAATTTAAAATTGACAATTTCAGTGAACTAAATTTAAAAGATGTCACTTTATCTGCACATGTATTAGTCTAGGTATTAAAATTGAACATTAAAATTAAACTCAAGAATTATATTGAGATAAAAAAATTTTAAATATCCAATCAAATATTAAAACTAAAATCAAATATTAAATTATACATTAGACTTAAATCATTCTGAGCTTGCAAGTTGCAAGAAGTTGTAATTTCGGAGGACAATAAAGATGATGAGTGAATATGTTATTATTAGTGGGTCAAATGTTTAGTCATTGATGAGTCAGCCATGCCATATTCAATTTGTCTTTATGATAGATTGATGCTACAATGCCAGTCTGTCTGTTTCAGAACCTACTGAATAAACAAAATCATTTCAATTGTGATTGCATTAGGTAATCCAAGACCCTCCATTTTTGGAACCTGCTTAAAACAAACACCGTGTTTTTAATTTCTCAGCATACATGCATAAATACACTGAGCTTATAACTATTAAATGTATCAAATAATAATACTGAAATGGGCCATCATAGAAAGCAAAAGATAAGGAAAAAAAAAAAAAAGGAAGGGATAAATGGATGGTGACAAAAAATGAGGGTGGCTGCACAAATAAAGCTGCCTAATATGACAAAGGGATTGGCTTTCCACAATATTCTCATTATCAACTCTTTTTTTAAATGATAAAGTCTTTTTTTTTTCAATAAAGTCCTATTTCATCAGTAATAAGGCTTCATTTCGACCTTAGTGGCCATCAATGTGCAGCAAAAGTATAATGTTTTCCTTGCACGTGATTTTGATGCCATTCACAAAGCGAAATCGTACGAGCATTACTTATGCTCATTGTTCTTGTATTTCTGTTATATTTAGTGCACTGACTTAACTCAAAATTGAATTATGTGATTTGTTTTTTCTTTTAAATGTTTACGTTGTTAAATAATCAAATATGGTGTTGTAAGATTATTCATACTTTTTTTCATTACTTTCATCATATTAATTTTAAAATGTCACATAATTCACTGTGTCATAATTAATTTTAAACAAAAATAATTTTACGAATTTGAGAAAATATAAAGAAAAATTAATTTGAAAACATTGGATTTTATTAAGAAAACACGAGATCTTTTTTATTAATAACAATAGTCATGGGTAAAAAAATAATCATAAAATTCAAAAGTTTGAATCTTCTTTATTGTGCAAATCAAGCTTAATTCGAGTTTAACTCGAACAAAAAATGCTTACAACACACTTTAATATAAATATTTTAATGATTTTATTAATTAAACTATAATTATTAAATGAACAGAATTGAGGGATTTTATAGAATTAAAAAGAAAGGACTGAATTTAAAATGTGAAAAAATACATGAACTGGGAGCATAATTAGAACATGAAGCGTTCCAAATATATTGCTTACCAACTTTCGTATGCATTACGGAATTTAGCATTAATCTTTAGTCAAATCAGGAAGAAACAAACAACATATGGCAATAATGAAATTACCTCTCAAATGTGGGCCTTTTTTTTACATTAAAATATCATTTTAGATGCCTACTGCTATTGGCTAGTACTACTATATATGCCACACTCTGCGAAATAATAACTAAGCCAAGTTGAAAGGAAAAGCTAAACCCCCTTTCTGTCACTGTAACAGTGCGACGAATATGGAATTTTCGGACAATGAATTTGACGTAATCGTCGTAGGGGCGGGCGTCATGGGGAGCTCCACGGCGTACCAACTAGCCAAAAGAGGCCAAAAAACGCTACTCCTCGAGCAGTTTGACTTTCTCCATCATCGAGGTTCCTCTCACGGCGAGTCTCGCACCATACGAGCAACGTACCCTGAAGACTACTACTTCGGCTTGGTCGATGAGTCCTTTCGGTTGTGGGAGCAGGCTCAATCTGAAATCGGGTTCAAGGTTTACTTCAAGGCCCAACAGTTCGACATGGGCCCATCCGACGCCAAGAGTCTCCTTTCGGTGATTGCTACCTGTCGAAAGAACGCCATCCCGTACCAAGTCCTCGATCACCGGGGAGTCGCTGAAAGATTTTCGGGACGGATCAATATACCGGAGGACTGGATTGGCGTGTCGTGCGAGCTTGGCGGCATCATCAAGCCCACCAAGGCAGTGTCAATGTTCCAAATGCTGGCTTTCAAGAATGGTGCATGCCTTAAGGACAACATCAAAGTGGTTAGCATAAACAAAGATGGTGACCGAGGATTGAAGGTAGCTGCAAGTAATGGTGAAATTTTTTGGGGTAAAAAATGTGTGGTGACAGTGGGTGGTTGGATGAGAAATTTGGTTAAAACGGTGTGCGGCATTGAACTTCCTATCCAACCATTGGAAACCACTGTATGTTATTGGCGGATTAAGGACGGACACGAGGTGGAGTATGCAATTGGAAATGATTTTCCGACGTTCGCTAGCTACGGACATCCATACATTTATGGCACACCGTCACTGGAGTACCCGGGATTGATTAAAGTAGCAGTACATGGAGGCTATCAATGTAACCCAGACAAAAGGCCATGGGGACCAGGACTTGTGCCCGACTCATTAAAGCAATGGGTTGAGCAAAGATTCAAAGGGAAAGTCGATTCGAGCAAACCAGTCATAACTCAATTGTGTGTGTACTCGATGACACCTGATGAGGATTTCGTGATCGATTTTTTGGGAGGGGAGTTCGGGAAGGATGTGGTGATCGGAGGTGGGTTTTCAGGTCATGGGTTCAAGATGTCACCCGCGATAGGGAGGATATTGGCTGATTTAGCGCTTATAGGAGAGGCAAACGGAGTTGAGCTAAAACAGTTCAGGATAGCAAGATTTGAGGAGAATCCTAGAGGGAACATTAAGGAATATGAAGATCAAGTTGGGTTATTAAAAAGTACATTGTGAATACTTGATTCTGTATGTGTTTTTCTTTCAGTTGCCATCAGCATCACCCTCCTAATCTTTGCTTCTTTTTCTTTAGCTCTAGAATGAATAATCATCAAGAAAAATAAATAAAACTTCTATCATGTTGATAGAAAAAATTGCTCCTGAAAAGTGATTTAAGTATGGACACCCAAGTATTTTATCCAATCTACTAATTATTTAGATTAGAAGAATTTTTATTGCATTAATTTAAATTTAAAAGTTTTGGGCTTTAACCCATTGGTATGTATATATAAAAAGCCCTTTGACTTTCACAAATTATGCATTTCGGTCCCTCACGTAGTCACCATCTCATCAACCGATTACTGCCACCACCATACCCTCTGCCGACAAATCCCTTCAACTACCCTACTGCACACACCAGCTTCACCAAAGTCCCACGCCAGTGCTCCGTTATAAGCACCCTGCAACAAAAAGAAGTGGAGGTTAGCAAAATTTTCAGAAAAAAAGAAGACAGCAATAGCACAGCAAGATTCTTGGTTTGTCTGAGCTAACCCAGAAGCCAAAACCTCCATACCAACACCAATCAAGCACCCCACTGCCTTCACCATTCAACACCTTGCCTCGTCTATACATTAGCTCCCCTCCCTCAATTAACCATTACCATCTCTAAACAGCAACCTCCTCAACTCGCCCAACTCCACCATTTCCATAGCCCTCTTGCAACACCTTACCTATCCATCATCATACTTCAGCACCAAGCCTAGCTCCCCAAACCATAACTCACAAACCCAGCAACAAGCGAACAGAGACCAATAGAGAACCCAACCACAAATTCAACAAAAAAAAAAAGAGAAAGGGACCTGAATCGAAGCCTGCAAAATCGAAAAGAAGGAAGAGCTTCATCCGAACCGCACCTCCAAACAGAGAAAAGTCGGTATTCAAAAAATAGTAAAAGAAATCGAAAAATAAAAAAGAAACGCCACTAATCTTTTGGGTTCGGAGCTCCAGTGCGGAGAATAACATACTGGAAAATCGAGGCGGTTGAACGGCGGGATTTGCAGATCGATCGTGATCTGAAGGGTAGATTCGGAAGGGTTTTAGGTCATTTAAAAAATCTAAGCCTTAAATGAGGAGAGGGTGAAGAAAGCTTCGGTTTTGTGTTAATGGTATGGACCAGCCGAAGAAAGCCATGGACGGCGGTGGTTCATGGTGGTAGGGGTTGTGAAGGGAAGGAGAAGTAGAGAAAAAAACAGAACGAAGAAAGTAGAATAGGAAAGGGCTGAAGAAAAGGAAAAAAATAATTATAAAAGGGGAGTGGCGGGCCCACCTTAAATATATTATTAGTCTCTTTAAATTTTTATTTTAGTCACTTAATTAATCACTAAAGTTTTTGAAATTATTTTTTTATCTCTCAATCCTTAAATGATAATTTTTTAGTTGATATAATAATAATTAGTCATCAAATTTTATATTTTTTAATCAATTTTATCTTGATTCTATATTAAAGTTATTAAAAAAACTTAAAATTATTTTAAAATAGAAAATTCTAGATAAAAAATTTAAAAAGATAAAATCTCAAAATATTGTTGTTGAAGAACTAATATGTATGAGAAATAAAGAAAATGATCATTCAATAGAATCTAATAACAAACATAACAAGACCAAAAGGAGTTAGATCATTACATGATTTTTCCATGTTTTTCAAAACTAAATTAGTAATATCTTTTAGTCAAGTTTCATACTCTTAAAGAACATTCAAAATTGATGTTAGAAAGACTTATAAAATTGACTTAGATATTTTTTTTAGTAAAAAAATATAAAATATACCTCAAAATTTTCTTTTCCAAACTCAATTCAAAATTTTATTTCATTTAAATAGTTTATCAAATCTAAATTATAAAAATAAATTTTTTTATATACAAAAAAAAATAAACAGAGAAGTAATAATTTTGTTTAATATTTTTGTCTTTTTTCTATTTCTTTTACTGCAAAATTGGCATGTTTTATTAATATTGCAAAAAGTACCTGTCAAATACAAAGATAATAATAGCTCTTGGGCTAATTTACCAAAATATACCAAAAATAAAAAAATTACGAAAATGGGCCGAATTTTGCATATTTACTGAAAAGGGCCATTTCCCCCCCCCCAAAACGCGTCCACGTCAGCGCATTTTGGGGGGATGCAGTGGGAAAGCGCGCCCTTGAGAGAGCGCTTTGTGCCACATCAGCACAAAACGCGCTGACGAGGACGCGCTTTGCTGATGTGGCATAAAGCGCTCCCTCAAGGGCGCGCTTTCGCTCTCATTCCCCCGACTGCCTTTTCAGCTGTTTTTAGTGTTAAGGTATGAGGTTTTAGGGTTTTAGGGCTAGGGTTTAGGATTTTTTAGGGTCGTTGGGTTTAGGGTTTTTAAGGGAAAATTAATGGTCTAGATTATAGGGTTAATTAGGGTTTAGTAAAAATATGTTTAGGATTTTGGGGAAAATATATTAGCAAAATAAAAATTATTTGAATTTTTTTGACAGTTGTATCTGGCAAAATAATTTTGAGAAGAAGTTTCTGAACAAATAGTGCCGAAAACGCTTCAAGCAGGATGCGCTGTCAGCAAGAGTACTGAAAAGAGCTCTCACGTGGACACTATTTTGCTACAGTAGTGTCCGGTAAAATAATTTTGAGAAGATGTTTCTGAACAAATAGTTCCCAAAACGCTACAACCAGGATGCACTCACTACACCAAAACAGGCTTTTAGCGGCGTTTTAATAAAAAACGGCGTAAATATTATACATTAGCGGCATTTGAGAGAAAACGCCGCAAAAAGTTGAGCAATAGCGGCGTTTTTGGGCCAAACGCCGCTAAAAAGGAGCAATAGCGGCGTTTTTTCGCTCAAACGCCGCTATAGATCTGAGCATTCGCGGCGCTTTCCTAAAAATACCGCTATAGATCTGAGCATTAGCGGCGCTTTCGTAAAAACGCCGCTATAGATCTGAGCATTAGCGGCGCTTCCATAAAAACGCCACTATAGATCTGAGCATTAGCGACGCTTTTGTAGAAACGCTGCTATAGATCTGAGCATTAGCCGCGCTTCCTTAAAAACGCCGCTATAGATCTGAGTATTAGAGGCGCTTCCTCAAAAACGCCGCTATAGATCTAAGCATTAGCGGCACTTCCTTAAAAAATGCCGCAAAAGGTAAGCTTTCGCAAAAAAATATTTTATTTTAGGGTTTAAAATTTAAGGTTTAAAATTTATGGTTTAGAGTTTTAAGGTTTATGATATAATGTTTATTATTTTGGGTAGAGTTTTATAGTTTGGGTTTGGGGTTTAAGATTTAAGGATACTGTTTGAAAACTGAAAAACATTTGGAATTTACTGAAGTTCATGCCATTTTGTACTACACCCATATTATTTAATATAAGAATATAAAATCTATGTTTTGTACTACACATGAATTCCCAAAAATTTGGTCTCGGATTATGGTTTAAGGTTTGCGGTTCAGAGTTTAGGGTTCAGGTTTTTGGTTTAGGATACGGTTTGGAGTTTTGAGTTCGGGGTTTAGGGTTTGGTGTTTGTGGGTTACTGTATAATATTCAGGGTCTAAGGTTTATGATTTAAGGATTAATCTTGGATTTTTTAGAATATAAATCAAAATAAGGTAAATATAAATTATTATTTTAAAAAATATATATATCAAAATGGGTTAAATCCCAAAAGCATACATGAACAATGGTTTAGTGTGCAATTGTATATATGAACTTTAATTTGATCTAGATCTTGTAAAATATTAACACAATTATTGATATAATTAACATCATTTTTTATTTATATATTGCATACATAAAAATTTATATTTATTCAATATAATAATATATGATGTATTTATATTTTAAAATAATGTGTATGATTAAATCAAAATTAAAGTTTCAACTATACATTTAAACCACAATTAGAATTTCACATCTAGAATCACACATTTAACCAAATTTCATATATAATTCTGAGATGTATCTATATCAAAATTTAGGTGTATACATATAATTAAATGACATTTATATAAAAATCTAAACAACTAATGCAGACCATACTTGAAAGAATAATGTTGATGTAAAAAGAAAGAAAAAAGAAATTCGTAAAAGAGTTGATAATGGTAATTAAAATTTTAAAAATTAATAATAATAAATTAAAAAATTAAAAAATTAAAAAATTAAAACTTAAAACTTTAATATTTTAGTAAAAAGGTTCAATACTCAAAATATAATAAAAATAAAAATTCAAAAAAAATGATAATCTCAACACAAAAATTTTGAAAGAAAAAACATAAAAAATATAGGTTAAAAATGAAAAAAAATTAAAATTATGTAATAGTGGCGTTTTTGTAAAAAATGCCACAAAAAATGAAGATGTAGTGGCGTTTTTACTAAAAACACCGCAAAAAATAAGTTATCCTAGCGTTTTTGTATAAAATGCCGCAAAATTTCATACACAATACAATGTCTTTTTTTCTTTGCTAAAAACCTCGATTTTTATTTCCCCAACCCTAAATTTACCCTAAATTTCCTAAGTCCCCAAAATTTCCCTATATCGATTTCTCAAAATCGCCTAACCAAAATCCCCCAAATCGGTTTCTCCCACCGATCTTCATCCATATGTTAGCACCGATTTTCGCCCATTACTCAGGTAGAGTAAGTATAAGTTAAATTTGAAACTTGTTGAAACAGTTGAAACACAGAAGAAAAAAGTAAACACAGAAGCCAAGCAAGCAAGCAAAGGAAGAAAGCCTTTCAAACTTGTTGAATTTGAAAGAGAGAAGAAAAAAATGTATCATCCAACCAGAGGCAGCGTTCGTGGTGGCAGAGATCGTAAGTTTATTCCATTTTTGTTAAGCTGAGGTTTACAATTCAGTTTTTAAGCTTTGTGGGGTTCTTTTTGTTGTTGTTGTTATTTATTCCATTTTTGTGTGTGTTTTGCAGAGAATGGAAGAAAATTACAAGAGGTTGAAGGAGATAAACAAGAAGCTGAGAAGGGAGATTAGGTATAATGAAAATTATAGCCCTTTCCCATTGTGTGTATATATATATAAACCAAAGCTAGGGTTTATTTGTCAATGAAAAAAAGGATTCATGCTTTTTTTGTTGTTGTTGATTAAGGGAAGGTTTTTTTTTTTTTTGCAGGCAGAGAATGGGTGGAGACTTGAATGAACTTAACACTAAGGAACTGCAAGCTTTTGAAGCTATAATGGATTCTTCTTTGCTAGCTATACCTGAGAGAAAGGTTTGAAATTATTGGAACTCTTTTTTTGTACCAAAAGGGTGTATATATATATATATCTATGTTGTGTGTATGTGTGCATTATTATATATATTGGGTTTTTGTTTTTTCATAGTTTATATATATATATATATATATATATATCATCTTTCTGCTAATTTTAAGTCAATTTCAGCCTCCATTGAAAAGACTCCTGACAATGTTTTTGGGGTAAAAACAAGGCTAATGGTGTTAATAAGTCTATTTTACTACCCATGGATCTCTCGAAGCCTGCCCCTCGAAGCCACAACCCATGGATCTCTCTTTAACTTTTAGATCTCCATCACCTTTTCTTTTACCCAATTCCAAACCATCAACCCTTTCCATTCCCCCCATTTCTCTCAAACCATCGCCTCATCTCCTCACTGTGGCAGTGGCTGCAGGGAAGATGAAGATGATTGAGGGAGTCAGTGATGAATTGAACTCCATTGCTTCACAGAATCTTGACTACGCTGCTGCTCATAGAAGAGTTCGATCTGCTTTTATCTCTGTCCACCAGCAGCTTGATCAATTATTGTTCAAGGATTGTTTCACTTGCCAACTGATTGCGGCTAATTTAGCACTTTCATCTTTTAAATATTTTAATTTTAGCTTTTCATATACTGGCTAATGTTTGTTTTCTTATCTTTTTCTTACGGAAAATTATGGGATTTTGCTTGTAGATGGCTCTTATTGGTGTAAGAACAGAGGAGGTAAGCGTTTATTTGATTTTTGTCTTTTGTTTGCTCTGAAACTAAAGCAAAGAAAAGTAGCTCAACGTACTAGAATAAGTTACTTTGTAACTGAAACGAAGGTATAAAGTTTACAAACTTTAACTTCTGGACAAATTAGAAAAAAAAAAAAACCTGTTTTACCGATTATATATATGTTTAGGGAGTGGTAAGCGAGTAAATTAATCATAAATTTTCCAAACAGAAGTGTAAATTTCAATCATTTGAACTTAACAACATTGTTTTGATATTTTTGTAGTGGATCGAAAGAAACTCAAAGGGATTGGAGATTTTCTTTAGACGATGGATGCCTGAACCCGGGGTTAAAATTAAGGGTGTCGTATGCTTTTGCCATGGATATGGTGATACTTGCACTTTCTTCTTTGAAGGTCAGCTAATCGTATCTTACAGTAATTTGAATTGCTCCATGTTTCATGGTTTCATATTGTACTTTATTTCTGTAGTTGAACCATGTCCAAGGACTTTATTTGATTCATAGAGAATTTGGGATTACAGGCATTGCTAGGTTCATTGCAGCATCTGGATATGGTGTTTATGCTATTGATCATCCAGGATTCGGTCTTTCTGAAAGATTGCATGGTTACATCTATAGCTTTGATGAATTGGCTGACAATGTCATTGAACAATATGCAAAAATTAAAGGTATGGAATTTGTAGTGTTGGTATTGCCTTGTTTCTTAATAAGTTGTTGTACATTTTTTGCACTTTTGCATTGGAATAATTAGTTCCAGAATCTGTTCTTGTTTTGCTTAATATTATTGATCTTCAGAAAGACCTGAAGTGAGAGGATTGCCCTGCTTCATATTGGGACAGTCCATGGGTGGAGCTGTTACTCTCAAAGTTCACTTCAAGGATCCACATGGATGGGATGGAATCATCCTTGTAGCACCTATGTGTAAAGTAAGTTCGTTGTTTGTATCCACAAGATCATGAGTTGGCCGATTTAAAGATTATCAATAATCATGAATCATTTAATTGGTTTACATGTTTGCTTCCCTGTACACTAGGTAAATATAGATGAATGAGAACCTTGATTATAGGCCAACTTCAATACCTAATGAATCATACTTTATAACTTGTAAAAAGGGAGAGAAGAATAAAAATAACAACAGCTGTAGCAGCAAGAAGTTACCTCTTATATGGTCTAGAGTATATTATCTTCAAGTTATTTATAGCATATAAATTGGTCTATATATACTATAATGGCATCCCGAAGCTCCAAGTAAAAAGTGAAACCTTAAAATGATTTGAGGGGGAACTATATGGCTACTTGTGACCGGAAAAACATTTTAAGGAGCATTTAGTCCTCAAATCTAAAATTTTTTATTTATTTATTTTAAATTCTATTTTTTTTATTGTTTTGATTCATGAGTTTCGTATCTTAAATCTCTACATTGAATAGTTATTTCAAAATATTATTATCAAGCTAATTTTTTTGAAAAAATTAATAATTAATTAACATGCATAATAGCTTTAAAAAACGTGCTTACTTCAATTAAAATAACATAATATTTTAAAATATATTATTATCTTTATACACATTTTGTATAATTTGGTGGAATATTAGCATATTCGATAATTGTTTGAAAAAGTTATAATGAAGAAATGAATTTTAAACGTGTATAAAAGTGAAATTTCAATATTTATTAAATTTTAGATTATTATTTGATTTTTCTTTTAATTCCAATACCTAGGCTAAGAAATCTTACTTGTAGAAATAAAATACCCCGTATGAAATAATTATTTTTATTTTATTTTTATTATAGAGATTAATTATAGGGGTTTACCATATGGAAAAGCATTATTTAGTACCTACTTAATTACTTAAATGCATTACTTACCCTGTACTTTCAGTTTAGGAATATGATTTTTAATGACAAATTATGATAGTTTTGACAAAATTTATATCTAATCTTTAAATTTATCTAGTTTACCAAGTGCACACATCAACTAGATAATAGGAAATTAGAATATACTTTCTTGTATGTATGCCTTTGCATGCATTCCTTGCCTTTAAACCTATTAGTTCATTCTCTACGTGGTGCTTGCTAGTATAAGAATCTATTGGTTCTTCACTCAATTCATTTGTTTACTTATATGCATGCATGCATGATAGGCTTTCTTTAACTTGTTCTTTTCTTTAAAAAAGGAAGATAAATTATGTTTGATATTTTGGCTTTTAATATGCTTGCTGACTGTTGATAGATTCATCAAATGTAGACGTGGCCGCTCAAGGTTTTGAAACTAATGGGGCTGATGTTCAGCAACTAATTTTGGATAAAGAAAATTCGGAGCTTCAAAAACAGCTCTCAATTTTTGTCGATTCTGCAACAGTGGGGAGAATGGCAAGTTTTTGTTTCTTTTAGGACCTTACTTTGTGAATTTAGTTGTTAATTTCCTTTTTGCCCTGCATTTTGAAGATATGACATAGGTCCTAAAAGAAACAAAAACTTACTTTGCATTCTCTTTAATGATGGTTTATTAATTTGCAGGAAATTGCCCACGGCTGTGCCTCAAACCTTTCGTATAGGGAGACTACGAATGGTGTCAGGATTAAAACTTGGCAGGTATTTTAAGACATATCTTGTAAACCTAGCGTCGTTTATCAATAAGAATAAGCATTTAGCCAGTATTAGCAAAGTAGAAAGTAGAGGACTATATGGGGCTTCAGTTGTGAACATATCTGAAGAAAAGACAAGATGGTAGCATACTTTTAACATTTAGATGCTGTTTCTGAGTAAGATATGAGATCAGATATTAGTTTGAACACGATTTGTAGTTAGAGACACTTCGGGTTTGAGAATGACATCTGTCTCTTTGTGATTCTTTGATATAGGGTGGTTCTGGTTATGTTCGTGGTGTGCGTTTTGAAAATGTGAGGATGAAAGATGTTGCTAACCCCATCATTATTGATCAATTCTACTGTGATTCACCAACAAACTGCCAAAACCAGGTGCGTAATCCAAGTTACTCAGTATCTGTATGATTGCATTAGAGTCTCGATTCTTGAAAGAGTCTCTCATCCAATTAGAATATTGCTCACATGAATTCATTGTTCTTCTTTTATTCGTTAGACATCAGCAGTGCAAATAAGCCAGATTGTATACCGAAACATTAGTGGGACAACGAAAAGCAAGCAAGCAATCAAGTTTGCTTGCAGTAATACTATTCCCTGTAGCAATTTAGTCCTAAGCAATGTAAACTTTAAGAAGAAAGATGGCACAGTTGAGACCTACTGCAACTCTGCACAAGGCTTCGGCTACGGGCTTAGAAATTAAACATTTGCCATTACCAAGCTCCTGCATATCAATTTGCAAAATTGGGTGTGTTGAATTGAGACTGTAGCATTAGAAAACAAATTCATCATGCATATACTTTGCTTCTTTTTTTTAAATTCTTGTTGAATATTGTTTGCTATCGATTTTTTTTGGTTTAAATGTTATGGGCTGAAAAATGTTTAATTTTACTGTTTTTCCTTTAAATTTTTTTATAATATTTTAATCTTATTCTTTTTTTTTATAATATTTTATTATTTTTTATTTTTCATGACTTATAGCGGCATTTTCTAAAAAAGCGTCGCTAAAGACCAGGACTTTTAGCAGCGTTTTTTATAAAAGTGCTGCTAAAGACCAGGACTTTTAGCGGCGTTTTCTGAAAAAGTGCCGCTAAAGACTAGGACTTTTAGCGGCGTTTTCTACAAAAGCGCCGCTAAATACTAGGACTTTTAGAAACTCCGCTAAAGACCAGGACCTTTAGCGGCGTTTTTTACAAAAGCGCCGCTAAAGACCAAGACCTTTAGTGGCGTTTTCAATAAAAGCGCCGCTAAAAATCATGATCTTTAGCGGCGTTTACGCCGCAAATTTTAGCAGCGTTATCTATAGCGACATATTTTGTGGCGCTTGTGAAAGCGTCGCAAATAGTTAAGGCAAAAAAAAAAAACGCCGCAAAAAGTCTGTTTTCCTGCAGTCACTGTCAGCAAGAGTACTGAAAAGAGCTCCCACGTGGACCCTCTTTTGCTACAGTAGTCTCTGGCAATCCTTAGACTATGAATCAGCCAAATTTCATTCTCAGGTTGCATAACAGAAATTGAGGCAAAAGAATAATAGAAACTGAAATTGAGTGAATGTATTAATGCTGTTATTTACTACGATGGTGAGGTTTGTGACATCGAAAATGGTGTTGTTTTTTTATCGGAGAACACAGCGCGACTGAGTATTACTCGGAACATAGATTTGATAGAACTTCGTAAAAGAATTAGGCGTAAAATCTTCGGAGCAATGCCAATGAAAGTTCAGTCTATTAAGTATAGATTTTGTGCTTTGGTTGATCCGGTGAGATATGACTCATTTGACATTAAAGGTCTTCGGAGCTTTGAGGCAATGGTGGAGACTCATCTTGCCAGTGGATCACCATATCTTGAGGTATATGTACAATTTTCATCGCCAAGTGATCTTCTTTCGACCTCAACATCTACTGCTGTTCGAGGGGAATACACGACCCCAAGCCGTCACTCTGTTAGTGGGAGGCAGACTACGGAAGTGCCTGTGTTTGGTGGTAGTATGGAAAACATAACCCCTGCACGACACTCGGTTGGTGGATGGGACATGCATATCCTTCCTTCGACGTCCAATGATAGAAATACGTATTGAGGAACGTCATTAACTTCCAGTGGTTGGCAATCCACATATGATTGAGAACGTTACGAAAGATGTTTAAGGAGGGATAATGCACTCCCCACGACATCCATCAGCGAGAGGCCCTCGTTCGTTGCAGATTATGGTGGGTCGGATGATGAGTTCGATGTGGATCCACCTCGAGAGCCCGGGCCCGATGGTGCAGAAGTTGCATTATTTTTTGAACCGGAGCTTGTTCCAACTGTACCTGAAGATGTTGAGGGCGGTTCAGATGAAGAAGAAGAAGATCCGCTATTCAGGGCATACTCGCCTCCAGCTCACATGCATGTGACGATCTATCTCAAGACGATGCATTGGAGTTTCTTGAACTACCACACCAAACGCGTGACCGTACAAGTTCGTTATTGGATTCGAGTGAATTAAAAGTTGGTAAAGAGTTTTCCAACAAGGATGCTTTTCTTGGTGCATTGAAACAATATAGCATCAAGAATGGGGTTAACTACGATGTGGTTAAATCCAAGCTCGATAAGTACGAGGCGAAGTGTGCAGTGCAAGATGGTACATGTTCATGGAAAATCATGGCCTCGTTGAGGAAAAGGACATGCTTGTGGGAGATCAAAAGTACAAAGGTCCACATACATGTCTTGCTGGTACAGTTTCACTATGTGTTCAATGTTTTTTAATAATACTAATATTACGTAATGTTGCATTATTTAACGTACTTCGTGACAGGTGTTTCACAAGATCATCCGAAGATGGATTCAGAGATGTTGGCTGACTTAATAATACCGACGGTGAAGGCCGATCCCAAGACTACAGTGCCAGCCTTAATTGGCAATATTCGTAGCCAATTGGGGTACATGCCCTCTTACCGAAAGACTTGGATAGCCAAGCAGAAGGCGTTGGAAAAGTTGCATGGTCGGTGGGACGCTTCATATAATGAAGTGTGGTAGTGGTGTCAGGTGCTGGAGAGATGTCCCAGGCAGCATAACAGACCTTGAAACGGAACCGGCGTACTACCACGATCGATTGCTCCGTGGATGCGCAGTGTTCAAGCGTCTTTTTTGGACGTTTAAACAATGTCGAGACACATTTATATACTGCAAGCCATTGGTACAAATTGACGGTACCTTTATGTATGGTAGATATACGCATCAGCTATTGCTAGCTATGACACAGGACGGTAGTGGGAGAATTCTTCCAATTGCGTTTGCAATAACGCCGGGGGAGTCAGCTGATGATTGGGATTTTTTCCTATCTAGGTTAAGGAGGCATGTCTGCCCCCAACCTGATATATGCATTATATCAAACCGGGGCCCTGGAATACTAGTCGCAATAGAGTGAAAAAGAAGCCTGTGGCATTGCACACACCATCGATATTGCATAAGGCATGTTGCGTCCAACTACCACGGGCAACATCGATCTACAAGTCAACGACGACAAGTGACCAATATGGGTATATAATATCTATTAATATAATTTCATTTGTAATATTCAATTTATTCTTAATTGAAGAGTGGTATGTAATATTCGCTATCAACTTATATTGGCAGGGTACGAGATCAATAAGGACCGTTTTCACGAGATGTTAGTGAGTTTACGATCAGTTAACGAAGAAGGCGCAAACTGCCTATGTAATATTCCTTTCGAACTGTGGACACAAGCATATGACGGCGGCCTACGATATGGTCATATGACCATACATGGCTTCCTTGCATTTGGCCTTTATAACATCGGTTGTGCGAGAGACATATTTTCATTTAGCAGCACTATTTCCGAAGCGAACAGCGAGTTATAAAGGCCAAATGCAAGGAGGCCATGTATGGTGCGCGAAGGTCTTGCGAGAAATTAACAAGGGGAAGGCATGGGCCAACACCATGCACACAGTGTGTCACGATCGCGACAACCTATGGTTTCGTGTGAAGAGTTTGACAGACTGAACCAAGGTATTGTTGGCGGGCAGTATCGTGTACACTTGAGAAATAGGACCTGCGACTGTGGGATATTTTGTAATATCCTAAATTAGGGGTTATTTGTGATTGTATTGTTTTGCATAAGTAGGGATTGTCATGTTGTTAATTGAGATGTTCTAGGGTTTAGGAATAAGCCAAGGGTAGGCCCGAGCTGTAGGAGAAATTTTTATTTTGAGTGTTAGTTAAAAGGAGCTAAGGGAGCTAGGCCTTAAAGGAATTAATGTGGAGGTTAAGACACAAGAATTCACTTGGCAAAGTGGCAAGAGAGGTGCCACTTAGGGCTTTGGAAGGTGATGCCACAAGCATTGAAAGGGGGGCTTAGGTTTGAATCCCATAAATGGACTTAAGGTGACTTTTATTTTTGCATTTATATGGCATGTGTTGGTCAAACTCTAATTAAGGTAAGGTTGGACTATTGTCTTTTATGGTTAGTAGATTAAGGAATAAGGCAAGTGCTTAGTTATGGTATGGTATCAAGGAGTTATGGTATGATAAGGAGACAAAAGGCTTGAAATATGGAGTGTTGTTTTGGAAACTCTTCTATGGCCATTTGACCATGAATGTAGACGGTTTAGGGGGCTAGGGGGTTGGCTTAATTTTGAATGTGATTAGGAGAAAATAAGGAGGAAAAAGGTGGGATTTGTTATGGGAATGATTGTGGCCGGCCAAGGGATACCTTTGGTGACCATTTCGGTCATGTTGTGGGATAGGGGAGAAGCCGATTGTGCATAAGGTAGTGTTGGGCGTTTTTGTGCGTTTCCCTTTTTTGTATTTTTTTGGTACCAAGCCGAATGTTCCTCTAAGTTCTTGAATTTTATTTCATTTCATTTCTTTTCTTCTTCTCAAAGTTTTTGGCCGAACCTACTACTCTCCCATATCTCTTTCTCTTTGTCTTTTCTATTTTTCTTTGCTTAAAGCAGAAAGTAACCATCTCTTCCCTTTCATCTTTTTCTTTTCTTCTCTCAAACTCTTGAGCCGAAATCCTCTTCACTTTCTTTTGCCGAATTTCCTCTCTTCCATTTTACTTTCTTTTTCTTCCTCTTTTCCACTCTAGCCGAATCTTCTCTCTTTCTTTTGTTTTGTCTTGGCCGAATATCAACAAGGGTAGACTCTCTTTGGGTTCTTCTCTAATCGGTTTTGAAGATAGGTAAGTGTCTTGGCCGAATTTCCTTATTCCTTTTCTCTTTTCTCTGTCGTTTTTCATGAGGGCAAAGGCTGAATTTTTGGGCATTTGTTAGCAAGGTTCTCACCATTCATAGGAACTGATTTCTTCTAGGCTCTTCGGGACTTTGGAAGCAATCGATCTAAGCCTCAATTCTCTGACAATCGATTTTGGTAAGTCAAGGGTAAGGATTGTGTTAGTTTTACGTTATTTCACCCTTTGGGATTTAGTGGTATGGCCGAATGGTCTATGTTATTAATCTAAGTATTGGCCGAATGTAGGGCAAGGAGATCTAGTGCAGTAGATCGGGTCTTCGAGACTTAGAATTTGCGTTAGTAACAGGTGTGTAACTTACACACTTTATAACTTGGTTTTATATTAATAACTTATTCATGATTAAAGCTGAAAACTATGAGAATCTCGATATGATTCCGTGAGGGTATGAGCAAGGATTCAGGTAAGTCCGTTTCAATATGTTTTGCTATATGATGCATATTACCATGATATGTGATATATTTTCTATATGAATCATAATAAAGCATGATGGCATGATCTGCATAATAATTTCACTGTTATGGGTAATATGAGAGGAGGGGGAAGGATTTGATATCCGTTTCTTTGGGACACCAGAGGTTTGGCACCTCCAGTGGTTTGGTACCACAGTTATTTTGTGTCTTTGGGACACCAGAGGTTTGGCACCTCATAGCGACTCGTCCCAGTGGCTTAGCACCACAGTGGGTTGGCCCCACATTTGATATTTTGGGATTGTCACCAGTGATTTGGTATCACAATGTGGGTTGGCCCCACAAATGGATTATTCCTGACTTTGGGTCACCAGTGGTTTGGCACCACATTATTGGATATCGTGACTTTGGGTCACCAGTGGTTTGGCACCACCAGTGGTTTGGTACCACACGGGGTAGGAAAGGAGTTATGGATGGCTAGGTTTGGGTGCATTTTATATATTGCTTGGTTATAAATTGTGTAAGTATGTTGCATCAACCGGGGGAAGGATTTATGCACTGAGTCTTGGTGACTCACCTTTTCCCTTACCTTTTCAGGTGATTCGTAGAGCGCGGATGAGGAGCCGGACCAATATCTTGGTCAATCCGTGTGCAACTGCCGTAAGTCAACTTTGTGCTCGTCATCGAACACCTCAAGTGGCACGGGAATCGGTTGTCAGAATCCAAATTGTCGCAGAACCCAATCTGACTGGTGCATCTCCACGGTGGCATAGTTGATAAATGGGACCTTCACATGCCAAATGTTTAAATTTAGCAAGAACTCCTCCGAAATTACTGCCCGAATTGCCGAATCCTCGTGTGGTGTCCATTGAAACTATATTAACATGACCAAAATATTAGTTATATACATAATATTAAATACTAAATACGAAATACTAAATTATAAATACGAAATTCGAAACTGACAACTTTATTACGAAAATATATTGTATTTAATACTTACTTGTGCTTCCGACCGTTGCTCTAATAGAAGCCGTATATCTTCAAGCTCGGTAGGTATTCCAACATAACTCGCCGAATGGTTCCACCTAATTAAATAAATTTTTAGCATACAATTATACTTTAAATCTAAGTAATAATTATAAAATATAATATTAAATTTACCTCGTTATGAGTAGGAATGTATATGGGTGGTCGACTCGAGGACGTAAAAATGGAAATCGAAACCATGCCCATGACTGCAGTAGTGATAGGCAACCTCCCATTTTCGCTTTACTCGGCCGCGTCGCCCCGTACATCTCCCGATACAATTTTGATAGCACGGCAGACCCCCAACTCAATTCACCGGCTGCTCTAAAATCAACGAGTTTCAGCAGCCATCGCAGGTGTACGAGGTTTTGTGACAGGTCCGGCATCAGATAGCCTCCAATCATCTCAAGAATGTATGCCCGGGCATACCGTATTCTTTCTATTTCGGTCAAATTATTATCCGGCTCTGGGAAGGTGTCTCGTAACCAGCCCATCTCGATCCGACCTCCGATAATGTTATCCGAAATAGCACCCAGAAGCTCGTAGCATACAGCTCCCCAATCACCAGAAGTTGCGGACCTGGTGAATACGTACCCATCCACCAGCAATCCAAATTGCAAATGCACGTCTTCCAGAGTGATAGTACACTCTCCGCATGGAAGATGGAAGGTGTGCATCTCGGGTCTCCACCTCTCTATCAACGCACTGATTAACTTCGGCTCCAACTTGCACCCCCGGCCTATCGTGGCCACGTGCCAAAAACCCGCTTCCCACAGGTAAATTCTCGATCAACGACCATGGCAGACCAGGCATATTGCGAATATAGCATTGCAGCACCCGATCTACAGACTGTTTAAAAAAATTATAAAATAAATTTTAATTAAAATTGCATAAACCTAAAAAATATTAAATAGTATTGAAAAATTAAAATTAAAACTTACCATTTGCATTTGATCGACGGAGATGTGTTTATCGTCGAGATGAATTAATTCCCCAATCATTGGTAATACGATCGAATATTTTAAAATTTATCAAAAAAAATATATTTCAAAAAATTTTAAAAAGGGATTTTTTGTAAATATTAAAGGACTATTGTGAAATTTGAGAGGAAGTTTCAAGGAATTTAAGAGAAATTTGAGAAGAATTTGAGAGAAAGTTGAGAGAAAAATGAATAAGGACTTTGTTGTGAAAAAAATAAAAGGGTGGGGGGGTTTTATAGTTTTCTTTTACCGTTGCAGTAGGAAAGCGCGCCCTTGAGGGAGCGCTTTGTGCCACATCAGCAAAGCGCGTCCTCGTCAGCGCGTTTTGTGCTGATGTGGCACAAAGCGCTCCCTCAAGGGTGCACTTTCCTGCTGCATCCCCCTAAAACGCGTTGACGTGGACGCGTTTTGGGGGGAAATGACTCTTTTCCGTAAATAATGCAAAATTCGGCCCATTTCCGTAATTTTTTTATTTTTTGTATATTTTGGTAAATTAGCCTAGTTCTTGGGCAACCAAAAGAGCAGAATAATAAATAAATTAGTCCTTCCTCTTCGAGCCATAGAGCCTCAACATGCTAGTAAATGTTTCAGATTGATGAAAAAAATCGACAAGCCACTCTTAATTTGAAACATTCATACCTCTGTTAGCTAAAGATTAAGTCTTCTAGCTTCTTACTGCCACTGAGCCGTGAACCTCAATTGGGGTGATGTATGGTCTGCCTTTCCAGCGTGACCAATTCCTGAACTGTTGTTGAAGCTTCCTCCACCCACCAGACATCCCGTTTTCGACTGAATCCTTCATTTGCCAACAGGTGAGCTACTTGATTTCTCCCTCTCTTTATGTGTTGGAACTTAATGACCTGCCACAAATTGTAGTGACAATTTAAGTATTTTTTAGCACTTAACGAACTTATTTTCTAATCATTTTAATGTCTTCTATTGCATTTTCACATTTCATAGCTTAGATTCAAATTATTACAAAATAAGCATTTTTATGCATTATTTCAAATTAGTTGACCTATTGGGCCAATATCAGCTTTAAGGTAGTTTTAACAATCTAATTGAGTGTGCAGGACACCTCTCTTTTAACCCAAAAGCACTAGGAACGACAGCCGAGTCGTAGCATAAGCTTTTGAAGTTGCAACACAATTGAGCCAGTTTAGAATTTTTCATATTTGAAGTTGTGTGTCTGACACACATAAGTCTGTGTCACGACACAGGTGCGACGTGGTGCAAAAATTGAGCAAAGGTGTTTCCGTCTGCACAACTCATATTTTATGTGATTAAGGCTTGTATTTGACTTAATTAGGGCTGCTAAACTCTGCCTATAAATAGTTAAGTGGAGGCAAAGCTAGGGAGCTTTTTGCCAAGCCGTTTTAGGGTTTTAGTTTAGTAGTTTAGAATTTTAATTTAGTTTTATTTTCTTTTAAAACAATTTTATTTTCTTTGTTCTTTGGCTTGGATTCAATTTGAGCCCAAGTCTTCGTTATTAAATATTTTTGCAGTTTTCTTTTACTTCTTGTTTGCAAACGACAATACCTCAACAATTGTTAAAAGATTTCGCGGATCCCAGTATATCCAGTTTATCAGTGGACCAATACTTTCTCCTGTGTTAATTTAATTTTTATTTTGCATGATTAATTTAATTCTGATAAAGATGGTAATTGAATCGATTA
Source organism: Gossypium australe (assembly GCA_005393395.2). Taxonomy (NCBI): domain Eukaryota; kingdom Viridiplantae; phylum Streptophyta; class Magnoliopsida; order Malvales; family Malvaceae; genus Gossypium; species Gossypium australe. Next base: position 88,013,417 of record CM016619.1, on the reverse strand, counting down.
GTGACTAAGTCCTTTAGGGAGATTAACGAGTGGATGTGAGAGTGATTAACGAAAGATCGAAGGTTTTCCTTACGAATTAGCTGACATAAATTCATGTGTTCTTAAACTCTAGGATTGACGACCCTAGGAAGTAATCTAGGTTAAACGAATCTGACGACGAGTTGGCCGAGTAAATCATGATTTATCCCAGTCAAGAAAGTGAGGTTGGAAGATAAGTGAGTGTTGGTTGATTAGTTAGGTAGTAGAGGCCTGAAGGTAATACTATCTAGTTAATAACTAATTCCCAAATAAAACTCAAGTTCTGAAGTTAATTACAACCACTGAAGCGAGTTAATCTTCTATTTGTTATTTGAGAGTTTTTCATTTTTTAACTTTAATTTAGGAATTTATTTTTTATTTTATGACCTTGATGTTGAGGTTTAATTTTCGTAATATAGGTTTTAGTGATTACTATTTAGACCTACTACTGCGGACAATATTTTTAGATTTAATACAACCTCCCTTAGTATGATCCTCGGAGCACTTCTAGTACCCCATTGTACATTTACTATATTGCAATTTGACTTGTATACTTGCGGACACTGCTACTATATTTCTATATCTTTTTGTTGTAGTATTTTCAGTCAAACGTTCTCACGTTTCGTGGCGGTCAAGTTGTTGGCGTCGTTGCCGGAGTGGTTTCAGTATTAAATTTAAATTTATTTTCTGCAATTTGTAACACCCCATACCTGGCCTAGTCGCCAAGCCCAAATATTAACATACCACATCACCGTCTTGTGTCATACAAAACATTTTAAAGTCTTGTTGTAAAAGAATTGTCTTCTTATTTTAGTATTCGTATAGGTTTTAAGTCATTCGTACTTTTTAGTTATCATTGTTACATGCTAACATACATCAATTAGCTTTAAAAATAGTAATTAAGCATGCATATGGTCCATTTTAGCAAAATCTGAAAACATTAACGTAGGTATCGATACTAAAGACATGGTATCAATATTTTGCTCAAGAGGTATCAATACCTTATGGAAAACCAACACCAAACTAGCTTACTGTTTCTCAATAAAAAATCCAACTATTAGAAAATATCGGTACCACTAAACAAGTATCTATAATTTCACCCCCCGAGTATCGATACTCGGGCCAAGGTATCGATACCAATTAGTAAGACTGACTTCTTGCACGTCGAAATTTTTAGAGGTATCATTCTTAACATACGAATATCGATACCTCTGTTCCAAACCCGAAAAATAAAACATTTTAAAGCATATAAATTGTTCCAACTCATACCGATTCAAAATGCTATCATATCGCCATCAAATAAACATTGAAATGACCATAATAATAGTTTCAAACATCAAAAGAAAATCTGAGCAATAGCTAACATATTACAAAACAAATCTATAACAGCCCGTTTTCAGTGAAATCGGAATAGTGGTTTCGAGACCACATATTCGAAGTCAAAATAAAAAATATTTTATTATTATTTTATGTCCTACAGCATGATAGTATTACTGTATAAAAATTTCATTAAGAAATTTTACCATTTACATACTCAATTTGATAAAAAGGACAAAATCGCGTAAAGTGCAAAAGTTGTGTTCTAATAGCTAAAGGTGTCAAATAGCTATAGAACTTTAAAGTGGAGGTCCTTATATGGTAATTAGACCATTAAATATGATAGTGGATGTACATGGCTTGGCATTAGTGTAATTTTTAAGGTTAATTAAGGTTAATTTTGTAAATAAGTAATAAATGATAAAACAAATTAAAAAGCTTTCATCTTTCTTTGTTTCTTCAATCGAATAGCCAAGGAAAAAGAAGTCATTTTTTCTCTTTAGGGTTCGACAAGCTTGTTTCCATCAATTAGGTATGTGTTTTGTCTTGTTTTTGATAATTTCTATGTTTCCGAGATCGTTGTAGCTTAATCTAGCTAGCTCGGGGACTAATTTGTGAAACTATTAAAGTATTAGGGTTTTGCCATTGATGAGCATGCTTGAGTTTTGATGTTTGATGATAGAAAATGAATGGTTGTTGTTGGATAAACAACTTTTGTAAAGGAATTTTTAGTGAAATTGTCAAATAGGGATTAAAATGTAAAAATATGATAAATTATGGGGTAAAATTGTGAATTTGTGAAATATGTGGGCTGCTATAAGCATGTATATAGTTCAGCTAGGCTTGGGTAGGGATAAAATTGAATGAATTTCACAAAGAATTAAAAGTATAGGGGCAAAATGGTAATTTTGACAAAAATGTGTGTTGGACTAAATTGTATATGAATTATATTAAATTGAGTTAAATTCATTCATATAGGTTTGGTTAGACCTAGTACGGAGTTAGATCGAGGCAAAGGAAAAATATCGGATTAGTCACCTTTGTATCTACGTAAACTCGTCGAGGTAAGTTTGTGTAATTAAATTGTGTAATTATATGCTTTGATTGAATTAGATGTATGTTATTTGCATTATCATTATATTTCAGTACCGATTGAATATCTGACAGTGTACGACGATTACCGAGCCCCATTTGAACATTAGGAATTCGTAGGATACAAATGACATGTTATTAGGGTTACCAATTTCATCTCTTATGACCTTAGCATTACTCAGCTCGTATGAGCTTACTGTTTACAGCTCGGAGGAGCATACATGTACAGGAATTGACAGATTATAGTTCGATACACCTCGTGTATACTACCCGCGTATCCAACGATATTCTAAGTGGTTCAACGGGCATTGTTCTGTTACGAGATTACATGAGTTCGATACGAACTACCATATGTATTTGCATGAGATATATGAAAATGATTTGTACACGGTATATAGATACATGATTTGGAAATTATATGTTCATGGAAGTTTGATTGTTGTTGAGCTCATACATGTTTCTAGATATTTATATGAATTACATGACTAATATGGTTGATGAGCATATGTGTCTAGGCTTTTGGCCAAATTGAGTTTGGATATGCTTTGTTTGCTTACCTTAAATGTGACTAAATGGTAAGTTAATTTCTTTATTATACGAACTTACTAAGCTTAAATGCTTATTTTGTGTTATTTTTTTGTGCCTTATAGTGATTCGGAAGCTCGTTCGGGTTAGAAGCTTGTCGGAGCTATATCACACTATCCAACGGCTGTTTTGGTACTTTTGGTTATCTAAATTTGGTTTTAATGGCATGTGTAGGTTATTTTGGCTAATGATAGCCTGTATGTTTTGTAATGCCCCAAAAATCTCTTATATATTTATTTTCGTATGTTTGTGACACAATTGTACGTCTATTTTAGTGGTTAAGTGTTCTGGGAAGTGTCTAAGAGGTCCCTAGTTCAAGATTAGCTTGGGAAAATTTGTGTTTTTAAATGAATAAACCCCTATCTCTAATCAGTAGGCTTATAAATAAATGTTGGTAAAATATGTCAGAATGGGTCTGCTGGTCTGGTGGCTAAGTGGAGTGGCAAAGTGCTGGTGGTCTTGAGTTCTAGTTCTGGTGCGCAGGGGAGTGTTTCATTTTGATGCTTGTGTTGTGTGAGTGTTCTAGTTTAGTTGAAATACTGAAGAGTTTGAGTGGAATTTGAATTAGGTGGTTGAGGGAGGGGTGGACGATTTTAAGGAGAGGATTAAGGGATATGGTGAGAAAATGAAGGAGTGAGGAGTTTGAGAGCATTCAAACTGTGGTTGCTAGTTCGGCTTTCCCCTCACTCTTTCATTTCTAGCAATTTGCCCTCTAATGTTTGGTTTCCCCATTACCGAAATTTTCTTTTTTTTTTTTGGTTTCTAAAAGTTCTCACCAGAATTTTCTTCTTTTCCCTCTCCACTTTGCTGCCGTTCTCTTCCTCAAACCCTTCTTTTGCTGCCGAATTTGCGATTGGATTTGCTTTTGTCCCCTAGCCGAATTATATTTGCTTTCTTCCTAATTTTGGCTTTGGCTTTTGATTCTCTCAACCTTCTGTCGATTGTTCCTCGTTCTTTGGTGCCGATTATTGCTATTCGATTTTCTGTTGACTTCTTTTCCCTTTTGATTTTGTCCCTTCCTAAGGCAAACATTCCCTCCTCCTTTCTTGCTGACTGTCTCTCCTTTTTCTACCCTCACTGTGCTGACTCTTTTCTTTAGTGCTCTCTGCCGATTTAGTGTTCCACTTCTATTCTACGGGTTTGCGCTTTTGGTAAGTTGGTATTCGGTTTGGCTTAAACTGTTCTTGTAGATAATTATTAGTAGGGGTTTCGGCTGGATTGCAGGTAATAACCCAGGAGCTAGTGATCATCTTTTTCAAACGGGTTAAGTGCGTAAGGATTCGGTTGTTCAAACAAGGTAAGTGGCTGTCGATCAAGTGGATAAGTGTATTGAATAGGGTTCGTTTTAAATTCGATTGATATGCAATCAATCGAGTGTTTATGGGTGAACATAGGTTCTGGAGTGATCGAGGACTGTGTGCGCATCTTTCGTAACAAGGTGTGTAAATACGACTCTAGAAATGGAAATTGGCGAAAAGCCAGAAAACGTGAAAGTATACGCTACACGGGCATGCTGCCGCCCGTGTGGTAGGCCGTGTGACCGGACACGGGCGTGTGATCGACGAGGCAGGCCATGTGCAATTCATGGGCCGGGCCGAATTGGGCCATGTGGGCCCCACACGAGTGAACCACACGGGCGTGTGATCGACGAGGCAAGCCATGTGCGATTCATGGGTCGGGCCGAATTGGGCCATGTGGGCCCCACACGAGTGAACCACACGAGCGTGTGAGATTATTAGGCCAGGCCGTGTGATCCACACGGCTAAAGCCATTTTGGGCCTTGTAGGCCACAATAGCATGTGGGCCCATATGGGCAAATTGCATATGCTTGTGGGCCCATTTTCACTGTTTTGACTGCTAAGGTTGCACAGGTCGCCCAAGTCAACTGTGGACCTATTGTAGGGTCGGTAAGATTACCTAGATCCCTAATTGACTGAATGACTGTTATATCCATGTACTATATACATATATATATGTACGACTGTATTTTAAGCATGCTGTTAAACCTATACTGAATACATATATGATACCATGATTTGGCATGACATGATTGTATGATACATTGCATGGGGACGGGTTTATATGGATCAGAGGAAGTGTACTAAAAGGCTTCGAGCCTAACTTACTGGCAGCTCAACTGCAAACTACTGTCTAGTGCCGCATTCGGTACTTTTTAGAGTGTAGGGATGGGTGGGTTCATTATATCCCCGCATAGAGTGTAGGTTTGGACGGAGATGGAGTGTAGAGGCTAGCTGGGTAGGACTTGTATACTGCATATTTTGATACTGTACTGATTATTGATACTATACTGATTACTGATACTGTAATGGGCCATGGCCCAAATGCATGACTGTCTCTATACTGAGATGGGCTAAAGCCGAAACTGATACTGTCACTGATTCTGGAAAAGACTTAGGCCCAAACTGTGATTGCCTTCTGTCTATCTGTTTGCTCTATATAGGATTACACACTGAGTTTTCGAAAACTCACCCTTCTGTTTAACTGTACAGGTAATCCCCAAACATAGGCAGATCGGTGAGGCGGAGGACTCAGCGGTAGCCACACGACCCATTTCGTTCTATTTTAGTACTTAATTATAGTTTTGATTTTATTATGGGGTAATTTACTGTAATAATGGCTTCTTTGGATTTTCATGGTTAGTTTGGGATTTCTATTGTTTCAATTTACAATTGCTAGAAGTAGGAATGATCGAGTTTTCAAAAAGAATCCAACGTTTTAACAAATACACAAACTGCTTTAAAAGCTTTCGCGATAAGTGACGTTTTGTAAATTAATAACGTTTAGAAAGAGAATAACTTTTTGACAATGAATTACATTTTAAAAATTATCGACAAGCCTTAAAATTTACATAAGAGAGTATGAAAGAAGTAATAAAGAAAGGAATTCTCTTTTGACGACAACTCACCTTTTACAAAACACTACCATGTGACATCCTCAGATTCGACCATAACGTCTAGGCCGGGTTTGGGGTGTTACATTTAGCGGTAACAGAGCTAGGTTCGGCTGTGGATTTGGGTTTTAAAACTTGGTTTTTAAAGCACTGATTTCTGAATGATTTGAAACATTTTTAGTGAATGTGTGGTACACCGAGTCTCCGGTGCCGATCTTGTAAGTTCTCTGAAGCCTTTATGTGTTTTAAACTGAAACTGATTTGATACTGAAACTACTATTGATAGTACAAACTGAGGCTACTATAGGTACATTGTACTGAAAACACTCAAGTTAGTGTATACTAATACTATAGTAAAACTGATAGACACTGATAGACACTGTGTTGTGTGAAAATAAACTTTACACTTCTGATATTGATTTCATAAAATACTCGTTAATAAACACTGGAACTGTAAATTGACGCATAAAAATGTTAATACAGATAAATTCGTTTAGACAATGAGCACGAGAGGTACTCGTAGACGGGGTACAAGAGGCCATGGTAGAGGCCGTAGAGGGGCCCGAGCTGGATCCTCATCTTCTGGTAACCTGCCTAATTTGGATACTAGTGAGATGCCTGTTTCACCGGTGACTGAGATTAGATCTGGGTTTCATGATCGTACGACTGGGGACGGCGCACTATCCCAAGCCATGTTAAGGATTCTAGAGAGGGTCACTGGGCCCAATACTAGAGCTAGAGGCCGAGGGTTGTTTAAGGAACGACTCTGGTCCAATGGAGCCGAAATTTTTAGGGGTATTGCTGGAGTTGCCCCTAATGTGGCTGAGTACTGGATAGAGGCCACAGAGAGAATTATGGACGACCTGGACTGTACCCTCGATCAAAAATTAAAGGGTGCTGTATCGCTGCTACGAGATGAGGCATATCAACAGTGGCTTACTGTTAAGGAGGGCATTCAGCCTGATCGATTAACCTGGGAGTTCTTCAAAACCGCCTTCCAAGGAAAGTATGTGGGTGCCAGTTATGTGGATGCCCGTAGGGGAGAGTTCTTACATCTGACTCAGGGAGATATATCGGTGGCTGAGTATGAGGCCGAATTTCTAAGATTGAGCCGCTGTGTACGATGTATGGTGGTGACTGAGTACGAGCGATGTGTTCGCTTTGAGGTTGGCCTCAGGGATAATCTGAGGGTACTGATAGCTCCACAGAGGGAGTGAGAATTTGTTGCACTGGTTGATAAGGCAAAGATCACCGAGAAAGTGAAGCGCACTGAGCGCCAAAATAGAGAAAGAGGTAGGAAAAAGAGGGATTTAAAGCCCTCGAGTTCCGTTCAGAGGCCTAAGAAAAAGGCCAGAGTTGATGGGCCGACTACAGTTGGGGCTCCTATTGCTGCTACTGGACAGCTGCCTTGTATTGACTGTGGTAGACGCGATCAGCGCTAGTGTTGGAAAAGAACTAGGGCTTGTTTAAGGTGCGGTTCTTTAGAGCACTGTATTAGAGATTGCCAGCGAAGGTCCGATTAATGCAGGCTTCTGGCATGGGTACTACACCACCAAGAGTAGTTCAGCAGCCACCGAAAAGCCGTGGTCAGGCCAGGAGTGGTAACGGTCTGGGCTGTGGTCAGAGAGCACCGGGCAGAGGTGCTGGTCACACTGAGGCGAGGCAGCCGACTCTAGTTTATGCTGCTCATTGCCGAGAGGATGGAGATGCTCCGGACGTCATTACAGGTACGTTCTTTATTTATAATGTTCCTTATACTGCACTTATAGATATAGGATCCACTCACTCCTATATAGCTTATACCATATCTAAAAACTTCAGTATACTGGTTGAGAGCACTACGAGTTAGGTCATTGTACTGAGTTCATTGGGACAGTCAATAAGGGTTAACAAACTGTTTAGAGATGTTCCTCTAGAGGTTCAAGGAGCTATCTTTTTGGCTGATCTGATGGAACTGCCTTTTGGAGAATTTGATCTAATACTAGGAATAGACTGGTTAGTCAAACACCAAGTGAGCTTAGATTGTGCCACAAAAAGGGTTGTACTGAGAACTGAGAAGGACATCGAGGTAGTTGTAATTGGGGAACATCGAAACTACCTATCGAATGTGATTTCTGCTTTGAGGGCCGAAAAGTTGGCTCGTAAGGGATGTGAGGCGTATCTGCGCTACATCAGTGTTTCAGATTCTAGGGATTTTTTAGTTAAGGATATCAGGACGGTTAAGGACTTTTCGGACGTGTTTCCTAAAGAGCTATCTGGGTTACTTTCGAACCATGAAGTAGAGTTTGGGACTGAGCTCCTTCCTAGTACAGCTCTGATGTCCATCGCCCCTTATAGAATGGCACCGAAAGAGCTTGTGGAGCTTAAGGTCCAAATTCAAGAGCTACTGGATCGTGGGTTCATCCGCCCTAGTGTGTCTCCGTAGGGAGCACCAGTGCTATTCGTGAAAAAGAAGGATGGATCCATGCGTATGTGTATTGACTACTGTCAACTGAATAAGCTGACTATAAAGAATAAGTACCCCCTACCGAGTATAGATGATCTGTTTGACCAGTTGCGAGGGGCTTCGATTTTCTCCAAGATTGATCTATGATCAGGATATCATCAGTTGTGGGTTAAGGAGACTGATGCACACATGACAACATTTAGGACTCGATATGGTTATTACGAGTTCCTAGTGATGCCATTTGGACTTAGGAATGCACCAGCAACTTTTATAGATCTGATGAACCGAGTGTTCCAACCTTATCTGGATCGGTTCATAGTGGTATTTATTGACGACATACTGGTGTATTCAAAGACTGAGGATGAACATGATGAACATCTCAGAGTGGTCCTACAGATTCTGCGAGAGAAGCAACTGTACGCCAAGTTCAGTAAGTGTGAGTTCTGGTTATGTGAAGTAACATTTCTGGGACATGTGGTTTCTGCTGAGGGGATTAGAGTTGATCCTTATTGGAAGCAGCCTAAGACTGTATCAGAGATCCGCAGTTTTCTGGAACTGGTAGGATATTATCGATGTTTTGTAGAGGGGTTTTCACTGATCGCCGCACCCTTGACTAAGCTACTACGTAAGGGGGTGCCGTTTAACTGGACTGATTCGCAGTAAGAGAGCTTTGAGAAGCTCAAGACTGTATTGACTGAGGCCCCTGTTCTGATACAGCCAAAGTCTGGAAAAGAGTTTACTGTCTACAGCGATGCATCACATGTTGGTTTGGGATGTGTGTTTATGCAAGAGGGTAAGGTAGTAGCATATGCATCTCATCAGTTTAAGACTCATGAGGTGAATTATTCGACACATGACTTGGAGTTGGCCACTGTGGTATTTGCACTGAAAATCTAGAGGCATTATCTGTATGGTGTGAAGTGTATCATTTACACCGATCACAAGAGCCTCAAGTACCTCCTAACTCAGAAGGAGCTGAACCTTAAGCAGCGTAGATGGATTGAGCTACTTAAGGATTATGATTGTACTATCGAATACCACCCTAGTAAGGCCAATATGGTGGCTGATGCGCTGAGCCGTAGGGCTATGTCTGATTTGAGGGTAATGTTTGCTCGCATTAGTTTATTTGATGATGGTAGTCTGTTGGTTGAACTTCTGGTAAAACCAATGTGGATTGAACATATTAAGGGTAAACAATTGGAGGATGAGTCACTGGGTCTTCGATTCCGACAGATTGAGAGTGGTAGTACATCAGATTTTGGACTGAATAGAGAAGATTAACGATGAGCATTAGTTACCTTCGGGGTTGCTTCAGCCAGTTAAGATTCCACTTTGGAAGTGGGAGCGAGTGACTATGGACTTCGTTAGTGGGTTACCTCTCACACCCACTAAGAAGGATATAGTATGGGTCATTGTGGATCGATTGACCAAGTCCGCCCATTTCATATCAGTTCGTATTGACTACTCTCTGCAGAAGCTGGCTAAGCTGTACGTGTCGGAAATAGTGAGACTGCATGGGGTACCAGTTTCAATAATATCTGATAGAGATCCTCGTTTTACGTCCCAGTTCTGGAAAAAACTACTTGAAGCTCTAGGTACAAGATTGGACTTCAGTACTGCGTTTCATCCTCAGACTGACTGACTGTCAGTCAGAGAGGGTGATTCAGATACTGGAGGATATGCTGAGAAGTTATGTGATTGACTTCTAAGGCAGTTGGAAGGATTACTTGCCGCTAGCAGAGTTTGCTTATAACAACAGTTATTAGTCTAGCATTCAGATGGCACCGTACGAGGCATTATATGGTCGTAGGTGTCGCATACGTTCATGTTTGACTGAGTTGGGCGAGCGACGTGTTTTGGGCCCTGAATTGGTTTCTGATACCGAGGATAAAGTTAGACTGATTCGAGGCTAACTGAAAGCGGCATCTAATAGGAAAAAGTCATATGTAGACCTGAAGCGAAGTGAAATTGAGTACTGAGAGACTTCATTTTTCTCAAGGTCTCGCCATCGAAGAAAGTACTGAGATTTGGTCGTAAGGGCAAGTTGAGCCCTATATTCGTTAGGCCTTCTCATATTCTAAAGCGTGTAGGACTAGTTGCCTACCAGTTGGAGTTACCTCCGGAGCTAGATCGGATTCATGATGTTCCACGTCTCAATGTTGAGGTGCTACCGCTCTGATCCAACGCATATTGTTCCAGTGGAAGAGATCGAGGTTAGACCAAATTTGACTTTCGAGGAGGAGCTGGTCCAGATATTGGATTGCGATGTGAAGGTTCTAAAAAGAAAGTCTATCCTACTTGTTAAGGTCTTTTGGCATAATCATAGCTCTGAGGAGGCCACGTGGGAGTCTAAGGATGTGATGCGACAACAGTATCCTCATTTGTTCTGATTAGGTAAAATTTTGAGGCTGAAATTTTCTTTTAGGGGTTAGAGTTGTAACGCCCCAAAAATCTCTTATATATTTATTTTCGTATGTTTGTGACACAATTGTATATCTGATTCAGTGGTTAAGTGTTCTGGGAAGTATCTGAGAGGTCCGAAGTTCAAGCATTAGCTTGGGCAAATTTTTGTTTTTAAATGAATAAACCCCTATCTCTAATCAGTAGGTTTATAAATAAATTTTGGTAAAATATGTCAGAATGGGCCTGCTGGTCTGGTGGATAAGTGGAGTGGCAAAGTGCTGGTGGTCTTGAGTTCGAGTCCTGGTGTGCATAGGGGAGTGTTTCATTTTGCTGCTTGTGCCGTGTGGGTGTTCTATTTTAGCCGAAATACTAAAGAGTTTGAGTGGAATTTGAATTAGGTGGTTGAGGGAAGGGTAGATGGTTTTGGGGAGAGGATTAAGGGATATGGTGAGAAAATGAAGGAGTGAAAAGTTTGAGAACATTCAAACCGTGGTTGCAAGTTCAGCTTTCCCCTCATTCTTTCATTTCTGGCAATTTGCCCTCTGATGTTTGGTTTCCCTATTACTGAAATTTTCTTTTTTTTTTTGGTTTCTGAAAATTCTCTGCCAAATTTTCTTCTTTTCCCTCTCCACTTTGCTGGTGTTCTCTTCCTCAAACCCTTCTTTTGCTGTCGAATTTGCGATTGGATTTGCTTTTGTCCCCTAGCCGAATAATATTTGCTTTCTTTCCAATTTCGGCTTTGGCTTTTGATTCTCTCAACCTTTTGTCGACTGTTCCTCGTTTGTTGGTGTCGATTATTGCTATTCGATTTTCTATTGATTTTTTTTCCCTTTCGGTTTTGTCCATTCTTAAGGCAAAAGTTCCCTCCTCCTTTCTTGCCGATTGTCTCTTCTTTTTCTACCCTCACTGTGCCGACTCTTTTCTTTATTGCTCTCTGCCGATTTAGTGCTCATTTTCTATTCTACGAGTTTGCGCTTTCGGTAAGTTCATATTCGATTTGGCTTAAACTGTTCTTGTAGATAATTGTTAATAGGGGTTTCGGCTAGATTGCAAGTAATAACCCTAGAGCTAGTGATCATCTTTTTCCAACTGGTTAAGTGCGTAGGGATAAGGTTGTTCAAACAAGGTAAGCGGCTGTCGATCAAGTGGATTAGTGCATTGAATAGGGTTCGTTTTAAATTCGATTGATATGCAATTAATCGAGTGTTTATGCGTAAACATAGGTTCTGGAGTGATTGAAGACTGTGTGCGCATCTTCCGTAACAAGGTGTGTACACACGACTCTGGAAATGGAAATCGGTGAAAAGTCAAAAAACGTGAAAGTCGACACCACACTAGCGTGCGGCCGCCCGTGTGGCAGGTCGTGTAACTGGACACGGGCTTGTGATCGATGAGGCAGACCATGTGGGCCCTACACGGGTGAACTAGACGGGTGTGTGGGATTATTGGGCCAGGCTGTGTGATCCACACGGCTAAAACCATTTTGGGCCTTGTGGGCCACACGGGCGTGTGGGCTCACATGGGCAAATTGCATGCGCTTGTGGGCCCGTTTCCACTTTTTTGACTGCTAAGGTTGTACGGGTCGCCTGAGTCGACTGTGGACCTGCTGTAGGGTCGATAAGATTACCTAGATCCCTAATTGATTGAATGACTATTATATCCATGTACTTTATATATATATGTACGACTGTATTTTGAGCATGCTGTTAAACCTGTACTTAATATATGATACCATGATTTGGTATGACATGATTGTATGATACATTGCATGGGGATGGGTTTATATGGATCGGAGGAAGTGTACTAAAAGGCTTCGAGCCTAACTTACTGGCAGTTCAGCTGCAAACTACTGTCTAGTGCCGCATTCGGTACTCTTTGGAGTGTAGGATGGGTGGGTTGATTATATCCCCACATAAAGTGTAGGGTTGGACAGAGATGGAGTGTAAATGCTTGCTGGGTAGGACTTGTAAACTGCATATTTTGATACTGTACTGATTATTGATACTATAATGGGTCAAGGCCCAAATGCATGACTGCCTCTGTATTGAGATGGGCTAAAGCCCAAACTGATACTGTCACTGATTTTGAAAAGGGCTTAAGCCTAGACTGTGATTGCCTTCTGTCTGTCTATTTGCTCTATATGGGATTACACACTGAGTTTTCGAAAACTCACCCTTCTGTTTAACTGTACAGGTAATCCCCAAACATAGGCGGATCGGTGCGGCGGAGGACTCAGCGGTGGCCACATGACCCATTTCGTTCTATTTTAGTACTTAATTATAATTTTGATTTTATTTTGGGGTAATTTACTGTAATAATGGCTTCTTTGGATTTTCATGGTTAATTTGGGATTTCTATTATTTTGATTTACAACTTCTAGAAGTAGGAATGATCGAGTTTTCAAAAAGAATCCAACGTTTTAACAAATACGCAAACTATTTTAAAAGCTTCCGCGATAAGTGTTGTTTTGTAAATTAATAACATTTAGAAAGAGAATAACTTTTTGACAATGAATTACGTTTTAAAAATTATCGACATGCCTTAAGAGAGTGTGAAAGAAGCGATAAAGAAAGGAATTCTCTTTTGACGACAACTCACTTTTTGCAAAACAATACCATGTGACATCGTCAGAGTCAGTTATAACGTCTAGGCTAGGTTTAGGGTGTTACATGTTTTGTTATGTTTTTAGCCATTTGAATTGGCTTGTGTTTTGGTATATTTTGCTATGCATATATAAATGGCCTTATCATGTTTGATGTGTGGTTTGGTATGGTTAACATGTGAATTGATTTATGTTTGATGGATGAAAATTAAATGGTAGTTGAATATGCATATGAATATGTATTATAATTTGAAGTGATTTAGTGCTTGTTGTGGAAAACACAAATGTATAGTGATGTTAGTTTTTGAATGGTTTGTATTGGTGATTTTAGTGCACAAGTTAAAAGTGACTTATATGAACATTTGATGCTAGAGATCAAGAACATAAATGGTACTAAATGGTATGTTTTAATTAATGATCTACATGGTAAGTTTTGGTACAAATATGCATATAAGTTAGTTAAAAAATTGGATATATTGAATGTTTAGATTTACATGTTATAAGTTGTCATTTGAGATGCCTAAGGGCATATTGGTTGTATGTGATGATTTTACATGTTTAAGGCTTGATTTTGGCTTGTTTTGTATGCCTATTTGTGGTTTGTGTATATGCAAAATGTTGAGCGTAGGTGGATGCCAATTTGGGGCTTGTAAAAGACCTATTTTCGTCTACACGGGTAGAGACACAGGCGTGTGTCTCAGCCATGTGTCCCCTATATCTTTTAAAGAACACAAGTCAGTATGCTCACACAACCTAGCACACGGGCATGTGGCTTGGCCGTCTGGCACAAGTCAGTTAGTTACACGGGCACGGACATGGGCTGGAACACGACCGTGTGTCCCTATTTCGAATGCCCATACAGTCTAAGACACAGGCGTGTCTCTTGGCCGTGTGAGTCACACGGCCATGTTACCTCTGCAGTTTAGAAAATTTTATATGTTTCTGAAAAATTCTCTGAATTTCCGAATTAGTCTCGATTTGTTTCTAATACATATTTTAGGCCTCGAAGGGTCGTATAAGGGACAATATGTATGAATTTGATTGGTTTTTGACATGAATGCTATATGTTATGAAATGTTTGAAAGTTTTTGTCTGTCTGATCTGTAAGTCCAGTAATACTCCGTAACCCTATTCCAGCGATAAATACGGGTTAGAGGTGTTACAAAATCCCAAAATCCTAAGAGACTAAATCATGGAGACAACTCAAAATATCATGTCCAATATTAGCACAGAGACTACCACATTGCCTTATTCCCAGAACATACCCAAATAATAAACACCTACGAATAACGAAAATGGACTTGCTTGGATCACCCCTCGAAAAGCCACACTGCGCACACCGGCACATAACTAATCTGCAAGGTTTTAGAAGGGAGTGGGCAAGCTTAACAAGCTCAGTGTGTAACATCCCTAACCCGTATCCGTCGCCGAAACAGGATTACGGAGCGTTACCGAAAATTTTCAGAACATTTTCAGATAAATCATGTCAATTACTATTCATTAACCGAGATCATTCGTAACGTCAATTAGATGGACCATCGTGGTCCAATACAAGCATTAGAATCGAGTCGGGACTTAATCAGAAACTCTAAGAATTTTTGGTGATATTTTAAAAATTTTCCAAGGTGCAGGGCTCACACGCCCGTGTGGTCCAAGGGACACGCCCGTGCATCAAGCCGTGTTCGATTTAGGTTGCTCTCTGACTTTTCCACACGGCCATGCCACACGATCGTGTGCCAGATTGTGCGGTTAATTAATTTAATTCGAATTAGATGCAGGTTTCACACGGCCATGACACACGCCCATGTTCAAGGCCGTGTCACCCACACGTCAGAGACACATGCCCGTGTCTCTACCCATGTGCTCAATTCTAAGCATTCTATTTCTAAATTTTAGGATGCAGGGGACACACGGCCAGACCACACGCCCATGTGCTAGGCCATGTGTCACACGCGGTCAAGACACACGCCCGTGTGTCTACCCGTGTAGACAAAATAAGGCTATTTTCCAAGCCTTATTCCTCACCCTTTTTACCTTATACCTGCACCAAAACTTAAACACATTCTCATGGCCATATAAAAATTCAACCAATATGCCTTTGTGCACCACAATTTATTTCCATATCAATCTTGTACTCATATTTACCTATATACAATGGTCACATTTGTGCATTTTGCATCAATTATACTAATTTAATTCATTCATCCATTTGTCAATGTGATTTCTATCAATTAGCCATTTTAAACATATACTATGATAGCTTTCATACATAAACACCAAAGCATGTCCATAACTAGCCATTCCAATGGCTAGTCATTATCAAATATTTACATA
The DNA here is from genome assembly GCA_005393395.2 of Gossypium australe. Classification (NCBI taxonomy): domain Eukaryota; kingdom Viridiplantae; phylum Streptophyta; class Magnoliopsida; order Malvales; family Malvaceae; genus Gossypium; species Gossypium australe. Next base: position 87,997,709 of record CM016619.1, on the reverse strand, counting down.
TCATTCATTGACCAATTTAACCTATACATGCCATTATAATCCAAATTGTTTTACCTTATATACTGAGATGAACTGTTGGATAGTGTGAGTGATATCCGTCAAGCTTCCAATCCAATGAGCATTCTGATTTACTATAAGATAGGGAAAAATAAAACAGAGTAAGCATATAATGCTTAGTAAGCCCATATAACTTGGTAAATAACTTACCAACCATTCACATTTAAGTTAAACATTGCAAGGTATAACCAAACCATTTGGTCACAAGCCCTAACACATATTCTCAATACCCATGTTAAACACATATTTAATATAAACATCAAGAAACACATATATGATTCCAACAATATTTAGATTCCTATGCACATATGTTTGTCCACAACATGTATTCACATAACATATATAAAAATTATTTCCATGTATCTCAAATTTATTTCATATTAATTTATCTCGAGTTCCGGTATATTTCATGTCAGTACTTTACTCAACAACCAATTGCATTATTGATAATCACTCGGATAGTACAGTCAAGGTGTACAAATCTATTCTCATAGATGAACATATTCATCAAACCATTTCATATCACATCATTTCATATTTTTCAAGTAAATACATGTAAAAATCCCTTTTCCTTTCGTATCAGTATTTTACCCGTTGAATTATTGAAAACATCAATAGATACACAAGTAGTACATTTGAGGTGTACAATTCCATAGTCCGTCAATTCATATTCGGTAGTACCTTTTAGGTACACTATCGAACTACATATCATACAGTAGAATTCCCAGTCTAGGATGAATTCTAGATGTAACATATACTCTAAGGGCTTTGTCGGATTACCAGTCCAGGCTAAATCCTTTATATGACAAAGAATTCCCTATAAAGTCCATTTTGGAATACCAGTCCAGGCTAAATCCAGTCAATTAGGATTACCAATCTAGGCTAAATCCTAATTAAAACATATGCTCGAGAGGCTTATTTCAGGATTACCCGTCCGGGCTAAATCCATTCTGCAACACAAGCAGTTTTATCAGGAAAAACACATTTGTCCATCAACTTCCATTTATTCAAACGAGATTTAACATTTATTAGACAATTTTCAGGTATATGTTCAATCTCATAAATTTATGCATTTATGTAATTCACATTTTCACATTCAACTCAAGCACAAAAATAACATTTTTATCATTTATCACTTATCGGGTATTATCATTTATCGGGTTTTATTAGATATGCAATCATTTCACTTATATATTTATACAATCACATACACAATTCAATTTAAGTGTAAAAACATGCATAGCTAAGTTATACGAACTTACCTTGATAAATGTTCGTATTCATAAAGTCTATTAATCTGACATTTTCTCCTTTCCTCGTTCTAGCTACGTATTCGATTCATCCAGATCTATACGAGTAAATTTAACATCAATTTAATGCAATTCATACTCAAATTAGTCCAATTTACAGCTTAGGAAAAATTACCATTTTGCCCCTAAACTTTTAATAAATGACGATTTCGTCCCTAGGCTCGAAAAATGAAATTCATGCAATTTACTCCTTATTCCAAGCCTAACCAAAATTTCAATATAAAATTTACAGCACATGTATTCTATAAAATTCAGAATTTTCCATGGATTTCACATTTTAAAAATTTAATCCCTAAATCATGTTTTCATCAAAATTCACTTTGTAAAAGTTGTTTATCTATCATCAACCTTTCATTTTCTACCATAAATTTCATATTTCATGATATTCATCTATGGTATAAATTTTATACTTTGATATAGTTTCAAATTAATCCCCCAAATAGACAAATTAAGCTTTCCCAATCTCAAGAATATAAAAATTACTAAAAACGAGACATGAAAACTTACCAATTTGACCAAGAAAGCTTGCTTTCTCTTTCCCAGGGTTTCCATGGAATATTTGGGGAAGAATATGATATAAAATGATTTTTATTTTTATTTAAATATTTATCATCTTTTAATTTTATCACTTTACAATTTAGTCCTTAGCTTTTTTCTAATTTTCCATGGATGGATCATCCAAAAATATCTACTAAATTTTAATTAATGATCTAATTACCATATAAAGACCTCAAGTTTTGAATTTCATAGCTATTTGATCCTTCTAGCTACTAGAATCCAACTTTCGCATTTTATGTGATTTAGTCCTTCTCGTAATTAAGCAAATAATCGGTCAAATTTTCTTATCAAAATTCTCACATGATATTTATATCATATTACAGACCGTAAAATAAACTAAAAAAAATTTTATTTTCAGCTCGGATTTGTAGTCCCGAAACTACTGTTCTGATTTCACCGAAAAATGGGCTGTTACAACTCTCCCCCTTAGGAAATTTTCGTCCTCGAAAATTTTACCAGTAAAAAGATTCAAACATTACTCTCTCTCATAGTTTCCTCCAGCTCCTAGGTAGCTCCCTCTATATCATGTCACTGTCAGAAACTTTTACTAAAGCTACCTTTTTATTTCTCAGTTTTTCTCTTCTAGTGCCAGAATTTCAATCAATCTCTCGCTGTAAGTCGTGTCAGGCTGAATTTAACATTTATCAAAGCAATAACAAATGATGGGTCTAATCGATACTATCATAATACATATACTCATAAAACATTGTGAATTCTATAGAACTTTGATAATAGTATCAGTCAATACGCAGCAGGTCCAATTCTTTTCATAATCTTATATGACCTGATAGACCACGGGCTTGATTTGCCTTTACGGCCAAACCGGGGAACTTTCTTCCATGGAGAAACTTTCATAAATGTTTTTTTGCCAATTTGAAACTCCATTTCTTTTCATTTTAGATTCGCATCAGATTTCTGACGTTCAATTACTGCTTTTAAACTATCTGAGATCATTTTCATCTTTCTTCGGCTTCAAAGAATAAAACCTACTACATGTATCTTTTCTCACTGAGCTCTGTCCAAAACACCAGAGTTTTACAATTATGAACATATAAAGCCTTGCACAGTAAAATTTTATATTTGACTGTTAACTGTTATAAGTAATTTCAACCAAAGGCAAATACTTTTCTCAGTTACCTTTAAATTCAAGTACACAGCATCGAAGCATATCTTCCAAAATCTGAATCATATTTTCAGATTGATCATCCATCTGAGGATGAAATACCGTACTAAAATGTAACCATGTACCTAGGGTTTCTTGTAACTTGTTGCAGAATCATAATATAAACCGTAGATCTCTATCAAAAATAATAGAAACTAGCACATCATATAATCTGTCGATCTCAAAAACAGGTAATTCAAGCAATCTATCAAGCGAGAAATCCATTCATGTCAGAATAAAATGTGCAGGCTTTGTCAAACAATCAACAATTACTCAAATATTATCTTTCTTTTTCATAGACATGGATAATCCTAACATAAAGTTCATAGTAACTTTGTCCCATTTCCACTTCGGTATTTTCTCTGACTATAACCATTTTGAAAATTTCATCATTAACTTGCTGGTGCATCCATCATTTAGGTACAGTTTCAAAAATACGACCTTTCATTTCCGGGCTACTAATATATCTTTTTCAAATCATAATGCATTTTATCATTCTCCTGATAAACAGACGTAGTCCCACTATGATCATTCATGTAAAATTTCCAATACAAGCTCTAATTTCTTCAGTCCACAAACTATGTCTCTAATTAACAGACATTTATAGAATCTATTCTGTAATTGTGATTCAGAAATTATTTCACAGTGTACTCATTTAACTCACAACTCATTATCACTTTTCTAAGTTTCACTGATCTGTTGTAGAGACACCGGTTTAGCTCTACACTCAGCTAAAATTAAGTTATTATCAGACAATCATATTCGATATCCATGGCTTGCAAAATATACAGAGATTTTCTACTTAGAACATCTGTAACCACATTCATTCTTTCCAAGTGATATACAATTATCAAATCATAATCTTTCAATATTTCAGACCATATACGCTATCTCAGATTCAAATCTTTTAGCAACATCAGATACTTCAAACTTTTATAATCGGTGAATATACAACATTTTTCACCAAACAAGTAATGTTGTCAGATTTCAATACAAAAACAATAGCTGTCAATTCTAGATCATATATCGAGTAATTCTTTCCATGTGGTTTTTAACTGTTTGAAAGTACAGGCTATTACTTTGCCTTACTGCATCAAGACACAGTCTAATCCCATTCAATGTTACATCATTGTAATAATAAGTTCCTTACCCAATTCCGGCTGAATCAAGATCAATACTTTGATCAATAAAGCTTTCAACTGGACGAAACTTTATTGATATTTATCGGTCCATTCAACTCTTACATCTTCTCTGTAATAACTATGTCATCAATATAGCTACTTCAATTATTAACATTTAAGCTTTGAGTTTTTCCAAAGCCACAACCATCAGATAGATTCAAAACCATAGTGTATTAATATGACCGACATTTCAACCGTATAGATAAAGCAACACTTTAATATCAATAGTGTACCTCAAATCAAAAGAGGGAGAACAGAAAGTGGCCCCAAGAATAACCAATGCAGTAATTCAGTTTCTGTAATCTGTGATCTCTATCACCATACCTTATGATCGAGTCAATATTTATTATGGTAATGAATGTAATTACCTTCGATCGATGAATATCTTTCTTAGATAAACCATGTTTCAATAATAGAGAGACTGATGATATCTCAGAGAAAATTCAGAAGAGTAATATCACGTATACATCGGTAGAAACAACTATGATAAAGACAATATAATTTGCATATTCGCAATTCAAGGCTTCAATCAGTAGAAGTAGTAAATAACATCATATGAACCTTATCATTAAATCTTATATCAATCATGATGAATTAGAAACCCAAGTAAGGTAGAGCAATACCGTTCATGAATCAACCAGACTTACAGTAATTCCATCTATCATAATTTACTAGCCTTTCAATACGATAAATATTGCATCTAAACATGCATAATTTCACATGCCTTTGAGAATAACAGTAATACCCATATAAAATACCCAGAAGGGATTGTTGTAAGATATACCCGATTATAACTACTGTATTCAATATTTTTGCAATTTCATCACTATTCCACTAACATATATAGTCATCAATAATCTCACATCATTCAGTTCACTCATAAAGCTTATTTGGAAGAAATTTTTCAGTTAGCCCATTCTGTAGATACCATATCTGAATCGATCAATTTCTCATAAATAACTTCTTTCTTTAATAGGCATTGTATATCCTAAACAGTTTTCAGAAAAATCTGATATCTCTCTTCAAAACCCATCTTTATTTACTAACCCATTCTCGGTTCTAACTACATCATTAATCATTCAGCCATTGAACTCTTTAGTTTCACATTCATGAGTTTAATCCATATAAATCTTGTGAATTTCATTGTATAAAACTATACTGGTAAGGGGGTAGAGATAGTAAGCCTCAAATTTATCTTTTGTAAATACACACATATGACTTAACATTTATGATTAATAACGTTTACTATAAAACATTTATCTGTACCTTTATAAGTCCCCTTTATCATAAGTAACAATTTTTTACTCAAGAACGTAAGTATCACTTCCAGCAATATCGAAATTAGCTCAGTTGGAAAGCATCTCTATCTATTTGAAAAAAAAATTTCATCAGAGTCGGGAGAAATCACACTATCACAGGTTATATAATGGCATGTATTTCTAGACTCCACATATGCTACGTTCAGTTTGAGAACCGACTAAACCATAGCTATGATACCACTAAATGTAACACCCCTAACCCGTATCCGTCGCTGGAACAGGGTTACAAAGCGTTACCAAAACTTTTCAGAACATTTTCAGATAAATCATGTCAATTCTATTCATAAAACGAGATCATTCGTAACATCCCTTAGATAGACCCTCGAGGTCCAATACGAGCATTAGAATCGAGCCGGGACTTAATCGGAAACTCTAAGAATTTTTCGCCACATTTCAAAAATTATCCAAGGTGCAGGGCTCACACTCCCTTGCATAAGGCCGTGTCCGATTTATACTGCTCTCCGACTTGTGCCACATGGCCATGCCACACGCCCGAGTGATAGACCGCGTGGTTAATTAATTTAATTCGAATTAGATGCAGGTTTCACATGGCCATGACACACGCTCGTGTTCAAGGCCATGTCACCCACACAGCTGAGACACACTCTCGTGTCTCTGTCCGTGTGCTCAATTTTGAGCATTCTATTTCTAAATTTTAGGATGCAGGGGACACACGGCCAGACCACACGCCCATGTGCTAGGCTGTGCGTCACACAAGGTCAAGACACACGCCTGCGTGTCTTCCCATGTGGACAAAATAAGGCTATTTTCCAAGCCTTATTCCTCACCCTTTTTGCCTTATACCTGCACCAAAACTTAAACACATTCTCATGGCCATATAAAAATTCAACCAATATGCCTTTATGCACCACAATTTATTTCCATATCAATCTTGTACTCATATTTACCTATATACAATGGCCACATTTGTGCATTTTGTATCAATTATACTAATTTAATTCATTCATCCATTTGTCAATGTGATTTCTATTAATTAACCATTTTAAACATATACTATGATAGCTTTCATACATAAACACCAAAGCATGTCCATAACTAGCCATTCTAATGTCTAGTCATTATCAAATATTTACATATCATTCATTGACCAATTTAACCTATACATGCCATTATAACCCTAATTGTTTTACCTTATATATTGAAATGAACTGTTGGATAGTGTGAGTGATCTCCGCCAAGCTTTCAATCCAACGAGCATTCTGATTTTCTATAAGATAGGGAAAAATAAAACGGAGTAAGCATATAATGCTTAGTAAGTCTGTATAACTTGGTAAATAACTTACCAACCATTCACATTTAAGTTAAACATTGCAAGGAAGAACCAAACCACTTGGTCACAAGCCCTAACACATATCTCAATACCCATGTTAAACACATATTTAATATAAACATCAAGAAACACATATATGAGTCCAACAACATTCAGATTCTCATACACATATGTTTTTCCACAACATGTATTCACATAACATATATAAAATTATTTCCATGTATCTCAAATTTATTTCATATTAATTCATCTCGAGTTCTGGTATATTTCATGTCAGTACTTTACTCAACAACCAATTGCAGTATTGATAATCACTCGGATAGTACACTCAAGGTGTACAAATCTATTCTCATAGATGAACATATTCATCAAACCATTTCATGTAACATCATTTCATATTTTTCAAGTAAATACATGTAAAAATCTCTTTTCTTTTCATATCAGTATTTTACTAGTTGAATTATTGAAAACATCGATGGATACACAGGTAGTACACTTGAGGGGTACAATTCCATAGTCCGTCAATTCATATTCAGTAGTACCTTTTAGGTACACTCTCGAACTACATATCATACAACAGAATTACCAGTCCAGGCTAAATCCTTTATATGACAAAGAATTCCCTATAGAGTCCATTCTGGATTACCAGTCTAGGCTAAATCCTAATTAAAACATATGCTCGAGAGGCTTATTTTAGGATTACCCGTCCGGGCCAAATCCATCCTGCAACACATGCAGTTTTATCAGAAAAACACATTTATCCATCGACTTCCATTTATTCAAATGAGATTTAACATTTATCAGACAATTGTCAAGTATATGTTCAATCTCATAAATTTATGCATTTATGTAATTCACATTTTCACATTCAACTCAAGCACAAAAATAACATTTTTATCATTTATCACTTATCGGGTTTTATTAGATATGCAATCATTTCATTTATATATTTATACAATCACATACACAATTCAATTTAAGCATAAAAACATGCAGTTATACGAACTTACCTTGATAAATGTTCGTATACATAAAGTCTATTAATCTGACATTTTCTCCTTTCCTCGTTCTAACTCCGTATTCAATTTATCCGAATCTATACGAGTAAATTTAACATCAATTTAATGCAATTAATACTCAAATTAGTCAAATTTATGTCTTAGGCAAAATTACCATTTTGCCCCTAAACTTTTAATAAATGATGATTTTGTCCATAGGCTCGAAAAATGAAATTCATGCAATTTACTCCTTATTCCAAGCCTAACCAAAATTTCAATATAAAATTTACAGAACATGTATTCTATAAAATTTAGAATTTTTCCATGGATTTTACTTTTTTACAATTTAATCCCTAAATCAAGTTTTCATCAAAATTCACTTTGTAAAAGTTGTTTATCTATCAACAACCTTTTATTTTCTACCATAAATTTCATAATTTCAGCATATTCATCTATGGAAAAAAAATTCTACACTTTGATATCTTTTCAAATTAATCCCCCAAATAGATAAATTAAGCTTTCTCGATCTTAAAAATATAAATATTACTAAAAACGGGACATGAAAACTTACCAATTTGACTAAGAAAGCTTGCTTTCTCTTTCCTAGTGTTTCCATGGAATATTTGGGGAAGAAGATGATATAAAATGATTTTTATTGCTATTTAATTATTTATCATCTTTTAATTTTATCACTTTCAAATTTAGTCCTTAGCATTTTTCTAATTTTCCATGGATGAATCATCCAAAAATATCTAGTAACTTTTCATTAATGATCTAATTACCATATAAGGACCTCAAGTTTTGAATTCCATAGCTATTTGATCCTTCTAGCTACTAGAATCCAACTTTCACATTTTATGCGATTTAGTCCTTGTAGTTAAGCATATAATCGGTAAAATTTTCTTATCAAAATTCTCACATGATATTTATATCATATTACGGACTATAAAATAAAAAAAATAAATTTTATTTTTAGCTCGGATTTGTGGTCCTGAAACCACTGTTCCGATTTCACTGAAAAATGGGCTGTTACACATTGAATGCCTAGTGTAACACCCGAAACCCAGCCCAAACGCCATGATCGGATCTGGCATGTCACGGGTTGAAATGTTAAAATTGAAGTTCTTTATTTACTTTAAAGAGAGCACGTATCTCATTTGAAAAACTCTTCAATGACGCGTTGTGTTGAAAACTTGGCTTTGTTGGTTTTGGAAATCTCGATTTAATTAATCAAATATTCGTTAACTTAGTGTGTTTTTTTTCCAAAAACATTTCTTTACGTTAAACGTGTTTGAAACACCCATTTCATTACTTATTATAATTAAGTCCTTGAAAATATAAGTTCATAATCCATAAACATGAATAACAGTAAACCGAAAATTTAAGCTGAGGGCCTTATTACATGCTAACGAAAATAAACCCAAATAAATAAAACAAAGTAAAAACCAGAAATAAGTTCGCTTAAATAAAATACTTTGTGGCCCCTCGAGTCCGCCTCGGCTCCCATATCCACGATCTACTGCTCACCTGAAAGATTAAGGAAAGTAAAGGGTGAGTCACCAAGACTCAGTGTGCAAATCCCGGAATCACATATACGACTTAAGGCCCAAAAACACATTCTAGGCCTTGGTCCATGCAAAATGGCAACAAAACAGGTACATGCTAACTGCCCAACCAACCTAGAGTTCCATCCTCTACACGCCAACTCTAACCAGCCATCACACCGCGGGGATTTCTATAATCAACCCACCAACCGCTGCACGCCAGTTAGACAGCCTTGCTGTCGATCATAATAATCAGGAATCAAATCAACGTGGCATTGCCACCGATCACTATTGTGACCTAAATACACATATCGTGGCTTAACCACCGATCACCAAGTGACCTATTAACATGCTCTTCCCCTTCATCATATCAAACCCGTGCCCCATGCAAATACACATGCCATAACAAAAGTAATATATATCATTCACAGAGTAACAGGTTAACGCATGCATCGATACACATAGAGAAAATACTATGTTTACGTACTTGGCATCCCTAGCCTAACCCCTAAGGGTTATTCGACTGCCCACACAGCCTTTTCCGGCTTTTCAGCCCATAACATATATAATACAGGAAACTTATGTGATAAAGATCTACACACCTGATTACGGTCAAGACGATACTTCCTATGTCGACACTATCAGTAGCCGATACGACTGCTAACTGCCTACGGTTTTGTTCTGAAGCCGGTCCACAACCCGATGGCCAATCTCTGACGGCAGACACCGAACACTTCTTAAACTTAGGGATTGGGTTTACGGATCCAATCCTCTCCTTCGCCTGATCGATATTTGATTCCATCAAAAGTCCTTGTCAGAAACTACTATAACGAAATTTGGTTGTTAAACCATAAGGTAGGGTTAAAGTAACAGTATGATAAAGAGCCCAAACATAATCCAAAGAAACACCCTTACCTCGAAATCCCCAAATTATAAAGTTTAGAGACTAGCGGTTTCCGGCTTTTGGGATCTAGATGATACTATCTACTTCGATTCCCGACATGTCGCCCCAAAATAAGAACACGAGAACAATCAAGACATTACTCCAAAGATAATCTTATCACACCAATTAGCCTGTCGGCTTTGGCCTCCAAAAACCGAAAGAGAAAGGTGAAACATAAAAGAAATCGGCACTTACCTTGACACCAACAGATTCGGCTACTCCTAACAGGTTTCAGCTTCTGCGATAATCAAAGAAAGATGGTGCACAGGGATCTATGGTGGTTCGGCTTAATGAAGAAATCGGAAAAGAGAAAAAGAATGAACAGGGGGACCTTCGGCTATTGCATAGCAATGGAGATGAGAATGGGGTTTAGGATTTCGGCTTTTAGAAAGAACTAATCGAGAGAAGAAGAACAATATCAAACGTAAAGAAGTGATAGGAACAGTATAGGGAAAAGGAGAATTTCGACAAGACTAGGGCAGATTCGGCTATAACAGAAAAGTGTGAAGAGAAAGAATACCTAAGGGAGTTTTCGGCTCTTACTCAGGAAAGAAGAAAAAGAGAGAAGATGAGGACCTTAAATGCCGAAAATAAAGATGAGAATTCTCACCTGACTATTTAAAATTTCGGCACTTAACACTTAAAAAGCTAAAATTTGCAAATAATGAAAGGCACTGAGTCTTATGGCTAAAGAGAATTCGGCACACCCTTGTACAAGCCAGAACCGATTCCCCCCTTCCCCCTTAGTGTTGGAAATTCGGCCACCACCTTGACCAATAGATAATTCCTAAACTTTCTCCCTTATCATTATCTGATCTCTCATCCACAAGTGGCCCAGATAACACCACCTCTTCCTTCCTTTATCTGCCACATTATCAGCCATATTATCCACATTATCCCACTCATTAAATCTCCCTATTTTTAAGCATTCCAACCGACTCCAACTCCCTCTCTTTTGATGCCAAAAACATTTAAAATAAGTGGGTAATGCGACTCGAACCTTGGACCCCTTTGCCTGCTAATGGCGCCACCTCCTAGCCCCTAAATAACGCCACTAACCACTGGGCAATAAGCCACAGATAATAACTTTTAAGCCCTATCCTACCTGACTCTCCACTAGAGTGCCCAAGCAGAAAATTTGACTAAGGCCTGGGCCCAACCCTGAGCCCAACCTGAACCCCTTAAACACTCTAATTAACGCATTACACATAACATAAACATCACAGCACATTAAATGTGAAGCCCCACCAATTCAGGATGTTACACCTAGAATAAGTACCATGCAAACAATTCATCAAGCATCAGCGAAACCACCATATAACACAACCTTAATCGTTCTTGTAACACCCCTTACCCGTATCCTATGCCGAAACCAGGTACGAGGCATTACTAGACTTAACAATACATTCTACCAAATCCTGAGCCACAAAATTTCACTTATAATTTAAACTTTAACAAACACATGCATACACAAGCATTATAACTCCATAACCAATATGAGCCACAACTCGTGGACAAATAAAGAATAATCCTTATTACTGTTATGAAGCAATACATTTGGTCAAATTAATTAACACATATACAAAATGACTTAGTCAAGCCCCTATACATGCCATAACTTAAATCATTTATAAATAAAGATACCCATAGATAGCTTGATAGTGTGAAGCGATCTCCGATGACCTCCAGCCCGAGCTTGTTTAATAGGACTCTGTAACATGGGAAAGAAAAGGGGGTAAGCTTATAAAGCTTAGTAAGTTCACATGTAAAAATAATAAGCAGTAGCAATGAATTTAGCTTACTACTAAGCTGTCATAACTTGCATAAATAATGCTAATTTCTTACTTTCCCAACTTACTCATTTGTAGCCTTACCAAAGTCTCAACGTGAAAAATCCTCACAACAAGTTCTCAAATTGATACAATCATTAAATCACATGCTTATGCCTTATTACTCATGTTCACATTAATCTGTCTACTTGAATCGCTGTTACTAAATTATTTATTTCTTGAGCTACAGAGCTCTGAATTACAAACTGCTAATTTTACCTGAAACTATACTCACATATCTTTATACCATAAAATTTCTAAAATTTTTGGTCTTGCCAATTAGTACAGTTTATTCATTAAAATTTCACTTATTTCACTGTTCGACTATTCTGACCTCTCTTCACTATGAATCAATTTTCTCCTCGTACAGAATTCAGATAACCTTCTTGTTTAGTTCATTTGAAACTAGACTAATTCCGGATTTTAGGCATATAAATTATATCCCATAATTATTTTTTTAAAATATTTGATGATTTTTCGAAGTCAGAATAGGGGATCACATAATCATTCTGAACAAGTTTCAAAAAAATTCAAATATCTTAGAATATAAAATTCCTTTTCTTGATATTTTTCTTTTATATGAAGATAGACTCATCAAGATTTAATTATATACCTCATTCAAATTCTAATTCAATTTCCACTATTTTTGGTGATTTTTCAAAGTCACCCCTCTGCTGCTGATTAAACTGTTTTATCTCAAATTTCATCTTTTTCAATAAAATTTCCACATTTTCACATCAGATTTCACTTAATAAATTCATATCTCTCAATGAACACTTCGGAAGGTAACAAATACTCGGTGGTTTTAGCATATAGCTCCACCTTTCTGAATTAAATATACATCAGTGGTATATCCACTTAGCACCACGTTTTCAAATCAACATGTAATCGTGGCATATCCACTTAACACCACGTAACATGTATAACCGTGGCATATCCACTTAGCGCCACGTAAATAAATCAACAAGTGTTACCGTGGTATATCCACTTAGCACCACGTAACATGTATAACCGTGGCATATCCACTTAGCGCCACGTAAATAAATCAAGATGTATTACCGTGGTATATCCACTTAGCACCACGTAACATGTATAACTGTGGCATATCCACTTAGCGCCACATAAATAAATCAACATGTATTATCGTGGTATATCCACTTAGCACCACGTAACATGTATAACCGTGGCATATCCACTTAGCGCCACGTAAATAAATCAACATGTCTTACCATGGTATATCCACTTAGCACCACGTAACACGTATAACCGTGGCATATCCACTTAGCGTCACGTTTTTATTCCAATCTGAAGATTCATCCGAGATTTCCTCATTTAATTCCATTTCATCATCCACAAATTACAATTTTTATCAATCAACCATATGATATTGCTTCTCATTTCATATAATATAATAAAATATCAAACATAAATGAAAATAATACATTATTTACATATCACTTACCTTGTTGCACTCACTTGCACACATTATTACTTGCCTCTTCATTTTACAATTTTATCACTTTACCAGGAACACTTGTACATACGTGTCACTATGAATGTAGTCGAAGCTACCACTGATTTGTAATTGAAGCTACCATTGATTTGTAGCCGAAGCTACCACTTTTCACTTGTTAACTTGGTAGTACTTGTTGAAATACTTGCAACTAGTTAATTATGATTCATACAATAAATAAACAATTTAACATACACATAATAATGTATTATCTACATACAAACTTACATAATTACATTCTCAATCTCATCACATCATCAATTTAACTTATTCTCCCCAAATTATTCTATTCAATACTTTCTTGTTATTACACAAAACCATCTTCCTAATTTGGTCTTACATGTAAACTTATACCAATTCTCATTAAAATGTCGAGTCATTATCGAACATTATAATTATATTGGAAAATCAATACTAAAGTATTCATAACTAAAATTTCAATTTAACATTCAAACTTGCATCATTAAATGCTTATTAAACATATGAACTTAGCTCGATACCCAAACGGCTATTTTACCAACTTTCTCGATTTTCAATTTTCCTCCCGTTCTAGGTCCAAATCTCGTTTTTCGGGGTGTAAAACATCACATTTCACTTATTTAATTAATGTAATACTCAAAACAGTCCCTAACTCAAACTTTGGCAAAATTACAATTTTGCCCCTAAACATTTGCATAATTATGATTTTTCCCCTAGGTTCGAAAATTAAACTTCATCCCTTATTTTGATGTTTTATAACATGTTGATAATTTTTCCCTTTGGCAACATCAAATTCTTGCTCTAACATGCACTTATGTATATTAGGTATTTTTGTTGGTTATGTCGTTTTATTCGTTTTCACTTAAAATCGCTTAGTAAGAGTTGTTTAACATAATTCTAAGCTTCATATTCTGCCATAAAACATCAAAATAAACACATTTCACCTATGGGTATTTTTCCAAATATGAACTTTAGGTTAAATTATTGCTAGAATAAGCTAAATCAAGTTACTGGGACTCTAAAAACATAAAGAACATGAAAGACGGGGCTAAAATGGACTTACCATGAAGCTTGGAAAGCTTGAAAACCCTATCCATGGCTTCCCACAGTTAAATTTGGCCTAAGCTTAAATGTGGCCTAAGCTTGAAGATAGACGAATTTGGTGTAACTCCCCGAATTTGGGCCTAGTAGAATTAGGCCCATTGGGCCTCGGGCGTATGAGCGTTTAGAATTCTTAAGAACAAGAGAACGTCACTAATGCAAGTTGGACCTATTAGGTGAGTGATTTTGAAAGGTTAAGGGGCTTATATAAAGTCCCGGGTTCAAACTTGGGCGGTTTTAGGTGAATAGAACCCTGGGAGTTGGTAGGTAGGCTTTAAGGATAAAATGTGGAGAAAAATGACACAAAAAGAGTTGTGGTCTAGTGGCAAATGGCGCCACATGAGAGACAAGGAAGTGACGCCATAGAGGAAGCAAGGGGTCCAAGGTTCAAGTCTTGGTGCTTGCATTTTGATTTTCTTTTTAAATGGACTTTAGACTTTGGCCATAGACTTATATTTAGTTGCGCATGTTTTAAGACAATAAGGAGCTAGTTGGTAAAGTGGTTAGCGGCATGGATTAAGTTACAAGGGAGCCTAGGTTCGAATCTCATGACAAGCAAGGGAGTATTTATTTTGCGGATTGGACGACCAGAGTTTGTGTTGGATTTAAACTCTATTGAAGAAGGGATCCCACATTGGAAAGCTAGCAAGAGGGAAGGTGAGAAGCTGGCTTTAAATAGAGCTACCTATAAGGAGAGGATGCATACCTTGGTGGGCGTTTGGGCATAGGAGCATTCAGAGCGCGGATTAGCTTCAGACTCCTATCAGGTGTGTATTTCGCCCTACTCTAGCTATAGAGCGGCAAATGCCGAAATGCCGGTCACACGGCGATGGTAGCCACACGAGTGTGTGAGCGCACGTGTGGGAGCTTCGACGCAATAGTCGAGGCCACCATGAGTATATTCTTGTGGGCTGATGCTGTTTGGGCCACGATGGGCCGAACGGGGCCAAGTAGGCCTAATGGGCCCGTGGGCCCATATGAATAAGTTGTATGATTGTGTAGTAGATGTTGGAGTAGACTATGTGAATCTCATATCTGTGGCTAGATTTGGGCTAAATGGGCCACACGAGCGTGTGGGCTCATTTGGGCCGAGAATGGGCCTTAAGCCCATTCGCATCATTATCTCTGTTTAGAATGCTTGAGTCGCTTGAGGCGACTGTAGACCTTTTGAGGGGTTGACAAAATTACTGAAATACCCTTGGTTTACAAAATTATTGAAATACCCCCGGTTTGTAAAATTAATGAAATAGCCCCGATTTACGAAATTACTGAAATACCCCCAATTTATGAAATTATCGAAATACCCCTGGTTTGCGAAATTACTAAAATACCTCCGGTTTGCAAAATTAATGAAATAGCACCGATTTGTGAAATTACTGAAATACCCCCGATTTGCGAAATTATTGAAATACCCCTAGTTTGCGAAATTACCAAAATACCCTCAGTTTGTAAAATTACCAAAATACCCCTGATTTATGAAATTACCAAAATACCCTCAGATTGTAAAATTACCGAAATACCCTCGAGGGTAAAATCACTGAATTACCCCTGTAGAGTAGAATTACCAAAATACCCCTGAGGGGTAGGATTATCGAAATACCCTTATAGGGTAAATGACTGTTTTGCCCTTGTAGGTAAATGACTGATTTAGACTATGAATTTGACTGAGTTGACTGTGATTGTATGAATGTGTTTTCACTGACTTGACTGTGGGCGTGTGTCTGATTTGCTGTTAATATGTGTTGAAATGATTGTTACTAAGCATGGCCATTTTGCATACACGTGTAATGATTGAGCATGACATACACGGCATATTGCATTGGGTTGGGTTTGATGATTGGAGGAAGTGTAGCCTAGTGGCTCTGCCACATAATGTTTTAGTGGCTATGCCACATATATTATTCTTGTGGCTCAGCCACATATACTGTTATTAGCAGCTTGGCTGCATTATTGGAGAGCTTGGCTCTGTGCCAACTTGATTATGCCTTTGTGCCAATCATATTTACCTGTGGCTATGTGCCTAGCAGATATCGATGACTCTGTGTCGATCATATTTACCCAAGGCTGTGTGCCGATTATATTACCGTTACTGATGGCTATGTGCCAAATATAATACAGTTATTGATGGCTCTGTGCCAATTATAATACCGCTATTGAAGGCTTAAGAGCCGTATATATATATATGTACCGTGATTAGCAGCTTGACTGCAATATCGGTGTGATCGGCGGGGTGGGTTGACTTGATCCCCACAGGTGTGATTGGCTGGTCGGGGGTGTGATTGGTTGGATTGGGTTGGGCTGCATTAATTTGTTTGCATTACTTTATTTGCATTACCCTGATTTTTGGGCTAGGCCCAATTGATTCTGTTATGGTCTGCGACCCAAATGATATTGTAGTGGGCTTTGACCCAGGTATGCTCTGAACTAGACTGTACTGTAACTGTTAAAGGGCTTTGGCTCAGACTGTTAGATTTCTGATTCTGTATACTGACTGTTACTCTAGTAAGGGGATTACACATTGAGTTCTCGTAACTCACCCATTTTTCCTTAACCTCGCAGGTAATTCCCAGCAATAAGGACTTGGAGCCGTAGATGACTCGGTGGAGGCCATACTTAGAAACATCGCTTGCAAACTTTAGTAAATTTCCTTTTTGCTTTATTTCTAAGATTATTTTTTTCTGTGGGTTTAATATTTTGTAATAAGGCCTCTGGTTAACTTTTCTTTTAAGTTTTCATTAATAACTGTTGATTTCATAAACACGAGATTTTCTTAAAGCATAATTAATCGTTTTTCAAAACATCACGTTCCTGCAAATACTCAGGTTTGATTTTTCACAAGTGGAAACAGTTTTATTGTTAAAACATTAATAACTTCATGAAAAGGACATTAAACAAACCAGGTTTTTACTAACGAATATCGAAACTCGAAGTTTTAAAGAGACGTGATATTTTCAACTTATGCTTAGCTTTTTAACAAACCCTCTATGTGACACGCTAGATCCGATCATAACGTCTAGGCTGGGTTTGGAGTGTTACATGTGGCATTTAAATTTTGTTTTTAATTCATTTAATTCACTAAATTACCAAAATGCCCCTTAAAAAAATCTTTTGAAACATACCCATCCATGTCCATTTTTGTCCACCAACTTAACCAATGGTCTAATTATCATTTAAGGACCTCCAATTTAAAATTTCATAACAATTGGAAACTTCTAACATGTAGAACTCAACTTTTTCACTTTTTACAATTTAGTCCTTTCGGCTAACTTGAGTGCCCAAACGTCAAAATTTTTCGAATTAGATTTTCACGGAATCATTCCATGAAATTGTAGACTATAAAAATATAAATAAAATAAATTTCTCAACATCAGATTTTTGGCCCCGAAACCACTATTCCGACTAAGCCCAAAATCGAGCTGTTACAGTTCCAACTTTAGTGTTATAATATACTTATTGGTGCATTATTTTCTAATTCTTTTACATGGTAAACATATTCACTTTTAAGCATAAATTCTATTATACATATAATCACCTAACATTTAAGCATATATCACAATATTCAAAACATGTTTATAGATAAATTGCATAATGGTCACATGCTATATAAACACATATCACAATACACACTTTACACATATATACAATTTAAGATAATTTGCATTGCAACCACATACTCATTTAGACATACATCACATTGCACATATATCACAATACATGCAACCATATTTATAGATAATTTGCATAATGGCCACATGTCATATAAACACATATCACAATACACACTTTACACATATATGCAATTTAATGTAATTTACATAGCTACCACTTACTCATTTAGGCATACATCACATTACACATATATCACAATACACACAGTCATATTTATAGATAATTTGGCACTTGAGCTATGAAACATAAAAGTGAGTTCTATCATCACTTATCGGATACATGGATCTCCAACACACCAACATAGATTTATAGAGTCAAACATGTCCCCAAAGTGAAGCTTAATGCTAATACTCTCCTTATTACCTCTCTCATGTCTTGTTGAATAAAGTTTAGCTCACATTCTCTTATCCCTCCAACATGTCTCAAGGCCTCAATGCCCAAAATCACTGTACATATAGGTGAGTACTCACAATCCTATGGCATGCCAACTATATCCAATGGTTCTAAGATCATAAGGCCAAATACTTGAAAAACAATACATATCTCTTATCGATTATCCGTGTACTATCGCTGCATATTAACATCTTTTGCAAAACACTAGCATAGTCATATAACATATAAATTACACATTTATTTTATGTATATAATTGCACTTTACACAATATTTATCATATCCACATATTACATGCTATAGCATCTCATCCCAGTTCACATATTCACATTCACATAAGTACATAAATCATAAGATAAGCATAGGTATGAGAAAGCTTATACTTAGAATTTAAAGTAGGGGTTTAGGCTACTATTAAATTCCCAAATAACACACTGAATCATGTCCACAAGTAATTATCCCCAACACTCACTGATTACGCTTTAGCCGAAAAGCCGAAAGCTCAAACTAGCTTTTCCTTGCCATTATCTCTACTCGTAGAAGGTTCTATTGAATTTGGAACTTCAACACAGTAAATTCACATAACAAAAAATCAAAAAAATCAGCTAATGACTCATTACAAGCATACAAAACATAAGCCTAAACTAAGTTCTCATGTAACCGAAACTTATAACATAACAAACTTTAAATTCGAATATCTCGATCTATACTTCATCTTTTCACCTAAAATCAATTCCATTCATATTATAATTCACCTATGACTAATTCCTAACCTTTAAACTACACAAAACTACTCAATTCAAGATATCAACTTTTTCGACATGTTTTATGCCTATTTTGCAAAAATTCATTAAAACTTAAGAAATCTTTAACGAAACTTCAAAGTAAGTTTAGAAACCTTCTAATCATGTTAAAACAAGTTGAAAAACACTTTTAAACCATGTTTTTATCCACAAACCCAAAATTCACCATTAAAGACCCGATTTTCAGATTTTATATAAAACGTGCAATTTAATGGCTAAATGTAACACCCCTTACCCGTATTCCACTCAGGAACTGGGTACGAGGCATTACCAGACTTAACTTGCAAGTAAATACAACTTTGGGCTCTAATAATCCATCCCCAACTTAAAACTTCTCATTCAAATGTACAACATCCTTATCATGGGCATTTGAGGCCTTAAACATATATTCGGAAGGTCTTGGAATTAAACCGGAAACTTTTACACTCTTAGAAAAATTTTGCCCTGTAACATCCCCAAACCCGGCCCATCCACTACGACCGAATCTGGTTATGTTAGTAAAAATATTTTTGACTTAGAATAAATAGTAAAAATTTATTTGCTCTTGGAAACCATGTTCTTTTGAAAAATATAGCCACATGTTTAATAATTCCACATTTGAATAAGTAAGTTATAAAAAAAAATAACCATCTTCACATAGTGTTTCAATTTAAACAAACCATAATAGAGTTAATAATAAAATGATACCAAAATAATAAAATAAATCCTTATTACAACCATTATTTAAAAGATCAAGAACTTAATATAAATAAGCTTTAAAAACATCTCCTTCGGCATGGGCCACCATGTGTCCTCTCCGATCCCGGTCCATCTTATGAATCACCTGAAATGTTAGGAAAATATTTGGGTGAGTCCACAGACTCAGTGCATAACCATAACACCTATTTCCCCTACGTATGGGCTTGGCCCATACCCACACAACCATCGAAGCAAATCATGCAAGTATGCTTTTCAGCCCAACCTACTATCCCACCGTACGCCAA
Source organism: Gossypium australe (assembly GCA_005393395.2). Lineage (NCBI taxonomy): Eukaryota > Viridiplantae > Streptophyta > Magnoliopsida > Malvales > Malvaceae > Gossypium > Gossypium australe. The sequence goes on along the minus strand of CM016619.1, from coordinate 87,977,078 downwards.
CCTTAGCAGACTCCCTGCCTAAGGTCGTGGATAAACCACCACTGATCACATCGTGATCCAAAACCTTACCTTGGCTACTCACTGCACAAGGCCGTGGCTGAGCCACCGATCAACCAAAATGATCTCAACATCAATATCTGTCTACGGTGATGCACATAGCCATCAACCGCCGAGATGGGCACCGAGCCACACCTCCATTGAGGTAGCACACAACTAACCCTCAAGCGCTAATGTAGCCGGAGCTATCATTAGACCACGTACAACTTGTGTACACTTCCTCCTTCTTCAATCCAATCCCATGCCCATGTGTCAATAAATCATGCAAGAATATCATATAGAGTGAGTATTTATTATTTATCAATACCACATCAAACATAGATAAAATATATAAATATCACAACCAATCTTACCATCATCGGTTCACATCACTTAAGCCATTATAATCGGCTTCCAGACATAACACATATGTTTAATAGCTAGCAAGCAAACCGAGAAATAGTGCGATGGTTACGCACCTTGTTAGATACAATCGATCAAATCCTAACTGCTCTTACAACACTTGATGAATAAGACTTAAGAGTCCCTTCCTACAACTCCTTCTTGTTGGCTACACACAAACAAAACACAACATCACCCATGCTCTAGAGGCATTCGGCCCTACCAAAACTAAGGCCAACCATTCGGTTTTGACCCCAAAACAGAGAACTAGAACACTTACCCACAAGCTCTAAATGTCGACAGCACCACTCTACACAGGTTCGGCTTCAAGCTTGGATAAATAGAAGAGAGATGGAGAGGCTAAAGGTTTCGGCTTCACTACCAAATGAAGTTGGAGCATTCGGCTAACAGAAGATGTTGTTATGGAGTTTGAAATGAGTTTGATAAAGGGATGGGGGTTCGGCCAAAGTACAAATAGGGTAGGGGAAGAAGCAAACGAAAGACCTTTAAGGGCTTTAGAGTTTCGGCAAAGAAAATGGAAATTGAACTAGGTGACTTCTCAAAGAAAATTCGGCACCAGAGAGTGAGATGAGAGAAAGCTTTCGGCTTGAAAAACAAAAGGGAAAAAGGATTTCCAAAAGGGTGCTCCCCTATTTATGGCATTCGGCCACCCCTAAGCTCACCCCACAAAACTGAAAATGCCCTCCAAAAGCTCCCAAAACCGGCCACTATCCAACTCCCTTTCAAATCCCATTATTCCTTCCTACTTTTCCTCCCTAACACCCATTCAAAAAGTTTGAATGGGTCAAACCTCTACCTAGCCGAATTTAAAAAGAAAGACCAAGTCTCTCTCCACCTTTTAAGCATCCAAAAGCCACCCAACTTCTTACCTCTCTGACGCCAAAAATAAAGGCCAAAGTGCTGCCTTCGCAGCTCGAACACTGGCCCCCCTTCCCTTGCACCTGAGACGTCACCTCCCCAAGCTCTTAGTGGCGTCTCCCTTGCCACTCCACCAGCCCAGTTCTTGTGACATAAACTCCCAAATAATTCTCTTAAGACACCCATCGCCAAGCTCCCCTTTTAGCACTTAAAAATCCAAAATTTCCCAAGGTCTTCCCCTTTAATCTGAGCATTCTTAACACCTCTCAAACGCATCCAAGCATACCCAAAACCTACTAGAACATGAATTATACCCAACCTGCATAGCCCCTAAATCAGGGTGTTACAATTCTACCCTCCTTAAAATAATTTCGTCCTCGAAATTACTTGTCTAAACTAACAGTCCAATTCTTCCCACTACGCTAAAGCTGCGCACTCTGATCTTAAAGAGCTAACATACCTTCTAGGCACAGTTTCCAAGGTTCCAACTACTTTACGAGCAACAAATCAAACAGTCATCAACACGAACGAAACAACAAAGAATATTCCAAACACAAGGAACTTACCAGCTGACACATCAGGCACATCATTATCCTCTCTCCGACGAACTGCATAAACCAGAGCTGGCTGTCTTGCCTCAGTACCACCATTATCGCGGTCTACTGCTCCACGACCTCGGCCGGAACCATTTCCTCCATGGTTCGGACCACGACCTCTCGTCGCCTGCTCACCACCTCTGCCTGGTTGCACATAACCTTGGCCCACTACCCGAGTCCTATTCGGATCCTGGGGACAATCCTTAACCAGATGAGTCTTGGACTTGCATCTGAAGCATTCCCGAACCCGATTTCAGCACTCGCCAACATGGTACCTTCCGCACTGCGCACACGGACGATCTGGATTCCTCTCAGTTGTCTTAGCAATATGAACAGGAGTCTCAACCCTCGGTCTTTTCTGGACCCTCTCAACCACTTCTGGCGATCCAACACTTCTCTTATCACGGTTCCTTTCCCTATTGTGCCTCTCAGCCTTCTTGACCTCCTCAGCTATTCGAGCTTTCTCCACTAAAACGGCGAAGTCTCTTTCCTGATGCGGAGCAATCAAAACTCGCAGCTCATCCTGCAGACCATCTTCAAATCTGACAGATCTCTCATAATCCGTTGCCACGATGCCCCGAGCATACCGACTCAAACGCAAAAACTCAGCTTCGTACTCCGCTATCGACTTGCCTCCTTGCACCAAGCTAAGGAACGCCTTCCTCTGAGCATCCACATAGCTCACTCCGACATACTTCCCCTCGAACTTAATCTTAAAATAACCCCAGTCCACTCGATCTGCCGGGGTACTTTCCTTAACAGTGAGCCACCACTGGTAGGCTTCATCCCGCAGCAACGAAACAACACCCTTAAGCTTTTCCTCAGCAGTCAAGTCGAGATCATCCATAATCCTTTCAACAGCCTCAAGCCAGTACTCTGCCACGTTTGGAGCTACCCCAGACACTCCTCTGAAAACCTCGGCTCCATTCGCCCTAAGCCTTTCGGGCACTGACTTCCGAGTCCTATTGCCCCCATTGGCTCCTGCCACTCGTTCGAGCACTCGCAGCACAGCTTGTGACACTGCGTCGTCTCCTCCAGTCTGACCCTGCTGTTCAACCTCAACAGCTGGTGGCGGTGCATCGCTCTCTGACCAATGGCGTGACCCGACCGGTTCCGATACTGACATCCTGCCTCTACCACGTCCACGAGTATTGCGACCACGCCCCCTAGAACTCATATCTAGCACCTCGATTTAGTCTGTTTAGAAAGTTTTATGCATTAGAAATTCTTGTTTCACTGTTTTATCCACGAGCAATTTTTATGCAATGAAGTTTCCGAGAGTAGTTCTTTCGAGCAATCAAAGTTCCATTCCCTACCCAGGGGTAATTCCGTCATTTTTCCTAAAGAGGGGTATATAGGTAATAACTCCGGGTCAATTTTGAAAATAGTTTTCCAACTTAAAGATATCTCAAAATTTACAAAGTCACAGGGGTTATCTTGAAAAAAAAATTTTGTTTCAAATCGGATGTGTTGCAAAATTTTCAGAGGTCAGGGTTATTTCAGTAATTTTAGAAATCACAGGCATTTTCGTAAATTCTCCAAATCAGAATATCACAATATTCCACAAAATAAGATTTCCTGGTATTTGGTAAAATAGGAATGTTTCAATAAAAATCGAGAGAAATCTGAAAATTTAAAAAAAAAATAAGGGCATTTTGGTAATTTTATCAACCAAGGGTATTTTCGTAAATTTCCACAAACCAGGGTATCTTAATATTTCGAAACCTCAAGATTTTGATATTTTGTAAAGTAAAAATCATTTTATCAAAAGTTGAGGGTAGTACGGTAATTTTACAATACAGGGGCATTTTTGTAATTTTGCCACTAAGGGCATTTTGGTAATTTTATAAATTGAGAAAACATCTTTCAAAATCTGATTTAGAGTTTTACAAACCAAAGGGGTAAATTTGAAAAATTTTAAAACAGAGGATTTTAAAAACAGCAAGGCTAATTCCCTTTCGGGTTTTAATAATTGGTTTAGCCTATGAACAAGTCCTCTTGGTTAAGGTAAACCGTAGCTACGCACCAGGTAGGATTCAAGTAAAGAGGAGGTGAGTCGCTAGGACTGCTTAAATACCAAGCTCTTACTGAATGCCACTCCTAGACATGCGTACAGTGGTTACCACACCTTAACTCGGCGACTTACTTCATAGGTTTGTTTAAGAGCTTTAAGTTTTATGCACATGTTTGAGTAATCTAGTCCTAGGGTCCAACAGATCCTATTATTCTATTCTACGAGCCCAAACTAAGCCCAAATCAATTCATACAACAAATAATTTCAAGAAAGTCCGAAGTACTTACCTGGTGGAATTCGGGTCGGAGGTACAGGTGCCATGCCAGAATAACCTGAAAAATTTCTTAAAAGCCCATATTTTTGAAAAGCCCATTTTGAAAATATTTTTGGACCCAAACCCTTAAAGCCGAGTTTTGAACCGGGCTCTGATACCAAACTGTAACATCCCCAAACCTGGCCCATTCACTACGACCGAATCTGGTTATGTTAGTAAAAATATTTTTGACTTAGAATAAATAGTAAAAATTTATTTGCTCTTGGAAACCATGTTCTTTTGAAAAATATAGCCACATGTTTAATAATTCCACATTTGAATAAGTAAGTTATAAAAAAAAAATAACCATCTTCACATAGTGTTTCAATTTAAACAAACCATAATAGAGTTAATAATAAAATGATACCAAAATAATAAAATAAATCCTTATTACAACCATTATTTAAAAGATCAAGAACTTAATATAAATAAGCTTTAAAAACATCTCCTTCGGCATGGGCCACCATGTGTCCTCTCCGATCCCGGTCCATCTTATGAATCACCTGAAATGTTAGGAAAATATTTGGGTGAGTCCACAGACTCAGTGCATAACCATAACACCTATTTCCCCTACGTATGGGCTTGGCCCATACCCACACAACCATCGAAGCAAATCATGCAAGTATGCTTTTCAGCCCAACCTACTATCCCACCGTACACCAACCTTAGCAGACTCCCTGCCTAAGGCCGTGGATAAACCACCACTGATCACATCGTGATCCAAAACCTTACCTTGGCTACTCGCTGCACAAGGCCGTGGCTGAGCCACCGATCAACCAAAATGATCTCAACATCAATATCTGTCTACGGTGATGCACATAGCTATCAACCGCCGAGATGGGCACCGAGCCACACCTCCCTTGAGGTAGCACACAGCTAACCCTCAAGCGCTAATGTAGCCGGAGCTATGATTAGACCACGTACAACTTGTGTACACTTCCTCCTTCTTCAATCCAATCCCATGCCCATGTGTCAATAAATCATGCAAGAATATCATATAGAGTGAGTATTTATTATTTATCAATACCACATCAAACATAGGTAAAATATATAAATATCACAACCAATCTTACCATCATCGGTTCACATCACTTAAGCCATTATAATCGGCTTCCAGACATAACACATATGTTTAATAGCTAGCAAGCAAACCGAGAAATAGTGCGATGGTTACGCACCTTGTTAGATACAATCGATCAAATCCTAACTGCTCTTACAACACTTGATGAATAAGACTTAAGAGTCCCTTCCTACAGCTCCTTCTTGTTGGCTACACACAAACAAAACACAATATCACCCATGCTCTAGAGACATTCGGCCATACCAAAACTAAGGCCAACCATTCGGTTTTGACCCCAAAACAGAGAACTAGAACACTTACCCACAAGCTCTAAATGTCGACAGCACCACTCTACACAGGTTCGGCTTCAAGCTTGGATAAATAGAAGAGAGATGGAGAGGCTAAAGGTTTCGGCTTCACTACCAAATGAAGTTGGAGCATTCGGCTAACACAAGATGTTGTTATGGAGTTTGAAAGGAGTTTGATAAAGGGATGGGGGTTCGGCCAAAGTACAAATAGGGTAGGGGAAGAAACAAACGAAAGACCTTTAAGGGCTTTAGAGTTTCGGCAAAGAAAATGGGAATTGAACTAGGTGACTTCTCAAAGAAAATTCGGCATCAGAGAGTGAGATGAGAGAAAGCTTTCGGCTTGAAAAACAAAAGGGTAAAAGGATTTCCAAAAGGGTGCTCCCCTATTTATGTCATTTGGCCACCCCTAAGCTCACCCCACAAAACCGAAAATGCCCTCCAAAAGCTCCCAAAACCGGCCACTACCCAACTCCCTTTCAAATCCCATTATTCCTTCCTACTTTTCCTCCCTAACACCCATTCAAAAAGTTTGAATGGGTCAAACCTCTACCTAGCCGAATTTAAAAAGAAAGACCAAGTCTCTCTCCACCTTTTAAGCATCCAAAAGCCACCCAACTTCTTACCTCTCTGACGCCAAAAATAAAGGCCAAAGTGCTGCCTTCGCAGCTCGAACATTGGCCCCCCTTCCCTTGCACCTGAGACGTCACCTCCCCAAGCTCTTAGTGGCGTCTCCCTTGCCACTCCACCAGCCCAGTTCTTGTGACATAAACTCCCAAATAATTCTCTTAAGACACCCATCGCCAAGCTCCCCTTTTAGCACTTAAAAATCCAAAATTTCCCAAGGTCTTCCCCTTTAATCTGAGCATTCTTAACACCTCTCAAACACATCCAAGCATACCCAAAACCTACTAGAACATGAATTATACCCAACCTGCATAGCCCCTAAATCAGGGTGTTACATGCCCAAACAGGGGCCACACGCTCGTGTGAAATGTAACACGCCCGTGTTGGCAGGCCGTGTGGAATTTGTTTTCTAATTCGAACCTACATGGGTTTTCACACGGCCTGACACACGCCCGTGTCCCGTAGAGATGTCGATAGTGTGATTAAACTACAACGTCCCACTATCCTCGAGTTATCTTGGCAATACTACAAGGAAAAGGGAAATGAGAGGGGTAGGCATAAAGCTTAGTAAGTTTGCATGAAAATAAATAGGAATAATAAGCTCATAATGACGTCAATTCATGGCATTAGATAACTACTCAAAGTCTTAAGCACTTTGCCATAACTTACTCGTACTTGTTCTTATCTAGCACATACCATGCCACATATTGTAAACATTTCTCGTGAATTACTCATGGGTACCTGTATACACTCAATCACATAGCTTTAGTACTAATCTCATTTCTGTCTCTAAGCTTATCTATTTCATCCACTAAATTACTAGGGATATTCAAAGACGCATATTCATCGTCATTAACATAAACACGAAGCCAATGCCACATCCCAGATGTGGTCTTACATGAGGTCACCTCTGAGTGCCGATGCCATATCCCGGATATGGTCTTATACAGAATCTCACTTCAAGTATCGATGCCATAACCTGGATATGGTCTTATACGATTCTCATACTCAATACCGAAGCCATATCCCCGATATGGTCTTATACGGAATCTCAATTCGATGTCGAGGCCATGTCCTCAATGTGATCTTACACGGGACCTTATCCATCTCATGTCTCGGTGATAGTAATTTCACATTTATTATAGTCCCATTGGGACTTCAACATCTCAACTTTTATCATCTTTCTCATTCAACATCAATTACTCAATTTTATAAAATATCATGCATCATTATAATATCAAACATTCTCAAATATGCTAGCATAAATGTTGAATTGTTCACATACAAACTTACCTCGATTTCAAAACAAGCTAGATCGTCGATCTAGTCTGATACTTTGTTCTTTCGCTGATCGAGGTTAATTCTTGGTTCTTCTTGATCTATAATAGAAAATTAGCTCATTTAAATATTCACATTAATAATTACATTTCAAATAATCATGTTTTGGAAAAATTACTATTTCGCCTTTAGACTTTTACAAAATGACCATTTTACCCCTAGGCTCGAAAATCAATTTTAATCAAATTTCTTTCTTTAAAGAGCCTAGGTGAACATTTATTTCTCTTATGGCAGCCATCAAAACTCATTATTTCACACTTTTACCTCACATTTTACAACTTTACAAAAAAGGTCTGTTTTAGGTGTTTTCATGATAACACCTTTCACAAAAGTTGTTCATCTAACAACTAAGACCCATTTTCTTCCATAAAAGTATAGCAAACAACTTAAAAGCTTTCATGGCAAAACTCTAAACTCTTCACCATTTAACAAAATAGTCCTATCTATAGAAAGCTTAAGCTTTAGGGGTTCCAAAAGTACAATTATTATCAAGAAATGATCACTAAAACACTTACATGTAAGGAGAAGAGTGTGCTGAAGTTTTTGAGCTCTCAACCCCTATTTTTGCTGCAAATTTCGGTGGAAGGAAAAGAGAAGAAAGATGATTCTTTTCTTCTTTATTTTATTTTATTTCCTAGACAATTTTTCACCTAATCCACCAACTTGACCAATTTTGACATATTTTGTCTCTTATGGCCGGTCAAACATCACTTAAGGGGGCTAATTTCCCTTTAAAGACCTCAAATTAATATTCCATAGCTATTTGGCACCCTTAGCTTATAATTTTGAACTTTCGTACTTTATGCGATTTAGTCTTTTTTCGCGATTAAGCATGAAATCGCTAAAAGTAAAGCACCAAAATTTTCATGTACTTATATAATCATGCTCTAAATCATAAAATATCATGAAAATAATTTTCTCTAACCTCGGATTAGTGGTTCTGAACCACTGTTCTGACTAGCCCCGAAATCTGGCTGTTACAATTCTCCCCCTTTAAGGATTTTCGTACTCGAAAATCTTACCAGTAAAAGGGTTGGGATATTGGTTTCTCATGGTCTCTTCGGGCTCCCATGTAGCCTCTTCTATTCCATGTCTCTGCCATATCACTTTAACAAGGGCTATACTTTTGTTTCTCAACTGTTTGACCTCTCGCGCCAAAATTTTAATCAACTCTTCGCCATAAGTCAAGTCCGATTGAATTTCTACCTTTGTTGGTACTATCACATGTGAAGGGTCCGAACGGTATCGTCGCAACATGGATACATGGAAAACATCATGAATCTTTTTCAGCTCAGGTGGCAAGGCCAAACGATAAGCTACCGGTCCTATCCTCTCGGTAACTTTATAAGGTCCGATAAAGTGCAGACTCAACTTGCCTTTCCGGCCAAATCTAAGGACTTTCTTCCATGGTGATACTTTCAGAAACACTTTATCACTAACTTGGAACTCAATCTCTTTCCTTTTTAAATCCGAATAGGATTGTTGTCTATTTGAGGCCGCTTTCAGACATTCATGTATCACCTTTACTTTCTCTTCAGTTTCCCTGACCAAATCAACCCTGTGAATCTGATTCTCTCTATGTTCTGTCCAATACAAGGGCGTTCGACACTTACGCTCGTACAATGCCTCATAAGGCGCAATCTTTAAACTTGACTGAAAAATGTTGTTGTAGGCGAATTCCACTAACGGTAAGTATTTTTCCCAATTACCTTGGAATTCCAAAATACAACACCGTAGTATGTCTTCAAGTATTTGAATTATTCTCTCCGACTGCCCATCGGTTTGCGGATGGAAAGCTGTACTGAAGCTCAATTTTGTGCTTAAAGCCTCTTGTAACTTTTTCCAAAACCATGATGTGAGTCTCGGATTTTTATCCGAATTGATCGACAATAGTATACCATGAAGTCTTACTATTTTTGACACATATAATTCTGCCAACTTATCAAGAGAATAATCGACTCGTACTGTTATGTAATGGGCTAACTTCGTGAGTCTATCAACTACAACCCATACAACATATTTCTTTTTCGGTGTTAATGGTAAACCCGCCATGAAGTCCATAGTAATACGGTTCCACTTCCACTTGGGAACCATAATAGGCTGAAGTAGACCCGTACTTGGTGTTCAGCCTTCACTTGTTGACAAATTAGGCATCTTGATACAAACTCAAAAATATCTTTCTTCATACTCGGCCACCAATACCACTTCCTCAAGTCATTCTACATCTTCGTGCTGTCTGGGTGCACAGTTAAACATCCGCTATGTGCTTCATACAAAATCTTTCAAATAAATTCATCATTTCTGGGTACACAGACCCTATCTCGAAACATCAAACATCCGTCAAGACTTACCCAAAAGTCTAGCTCAACATTAGACTCACATAGAACTCTTTTGGCTTGTAAGTCGCTGTCACCTTTCTGAGCTTCACAAATCTCTTTGAGAAATAATGGTCTAGCCCTCAACTCGGATAGAACAGAACCATTATTTAACAAAGCCATCCGTGTATTCAAGGTTCTCAGTGCAAACAAGGATTTTCTGCTCAAATCATCGGCGACCACGTTCGCCTTTCCCGGATAGTAGTCAATCACTAACTCATAATCCTTGATCAGCTCTAACCATCTTCGTTGCCTCAAATTCAATTCCTTTTGAGTCATCAAGTATTTTAGGCTTTTATGGTCAGTGAATATTCGACACTTTTCACCATATAAATGGTGTCTCCATATCTTTAATGCAAACACAATGGCTGTAACACCCCTTACCCCTATCCGTCGCCGAATCAGGGTACGAGGCATTATAGCAATCTTATACACTTTTCCGATACATACATTTCAATTATACATTAAAATCATTCATAGTCACACTCTATGTCCCTATTATGGGCTTACGAGGCCCAAAACAATCATTAAAGTTGGTTTGGGACCAAACCGGAACTTTTCGGGCATTTAGAAAATTTTTACCAAAACAGGGCCACACGCCCGTGTGACATATGCCACGGCCGTGTGAGTAGACCGTGTGGTCCTCACATGCCCATGTCTGGACCCCGTGTGTAATTCACTAGCATTCTGTTTATGCACCACGGCCAAACCACACGCCCGTGCGGTGGCTGTGTCTTACCCCAGGGCTGAGACACACGACCGTGTCTCTAGCCCGTGTGGCATACATTAGGCTATTTTTCAAACCTTTTGTGTTCTTAATTCTTTGTACTAATATACAATATATCAATCTTATTATACCTTTAGCTAATTCTAACTTAGCCACATCAAGACATTTCTCCATGCATGCATAAAATAGGTTTACTTACCTATAGGCATTATGAACCACATCTCATGGCTCTATTCAACGAAGCAATATAAGCCTAAACATTTGGCTAATTCATAATAATACATACAACCAACAACTAAATCTCTATACATGCCATTTACTTGAAAATAATTAGGAATTGTCGTGATTTAAACTTGACAAATTGATAGTGTGATGATACCTCCAACGATCTCCAACCCCGAGCCAACCTGACAACACTAAGAGAAATGAGAAAATGGTGTAAGCTTTATAGTTTAGTAAGTTGGCATATTAATAATAATAAGCAATTTAATTAACAATATTAACCCATTTCTCAATAAATATGCTCAAGAAAATAGAATCAATATTCACATAGTTTCACCTTTTTCTTAAGTTCAGCTTAAGCTATTTTTCTGAGTCACAGCCACTAATTTAATTATTTCATAAGCTACAGAATTCGAAATTAAGTTTCGTGAATTTTCCCTGAAATTAGACTCATATACCTTCTTAAAGTTTCCCTTATTTCACTATTTGATGGTTTTGACCTATCTTTACAAAAACTCAGTTATCTCATTGTTCAGAATTCAAATAATGTTCTCGTTTATTGCAATCAAAAATAAACTCATTAAGGATTATAAGAATATAAACTATGATCCATGATTATATTTGTAAAATTTTTAATAATTTATCCAAGATAGAACAGAGGATCACGAAGTCATTCAGAACCAGTCTCACTAAAATTTAAATATCTCATAATATTCGCTTCTTTTGCTTACTCTATTTCTTTTATATGAAAATAGACTCAATGAGCTTTCAATTCATATCTCCTTCACTTTCTAATTCAATTTCTAATATTTTCGGTGATTTTTCAAATGTATACAATTGTAATTGTCCAGTACTGTTTTAATGCAAATTTCACTTTTTCATGATTTTCATGTATTCACTTTCATTTTTTTTTTACACATATGCGCTAAAACAACATATAACTTGGCACATAACTATCACTTGATCATATGCACATCTCACTCATTTGCATCCTTACTATAAATGCATCATAATCTAAGCATTTTATTCAACATATAAATCATACAATAACAATTTTGTATACATACCTGTACTACTTATTTATACGATTCTCTACTTAGTTTCATACCTGCACTTCACTTATACAAAAAATTTCATATTCACACTTACTCATATAAATACATCAAACACAATGTTCACTTTCACATTATTATCACATGATTAAATCCTTTTCACATTCAATCACTTTTCATTATATCAATTCAATACCCGTTGAACCATACGAAATACTAAAGGATACACGGAATAAGGCACAGAGTGCCAAACTGTAATATAGCCGAAGCTATCACTGTAATATAGTCGAAACTACCACTATAATGTAGCTGAAGCTACCACTGTAACACTGGGGTTACCCTCGGGCCTGCTCACACAAGCTGTCAGTTCAAGGTTAATATACAGTGCTGTTCACACAAGCTGTCAGGTGTCTGTAACACATGCAAGATCACCCAGCCACTGATATAACACAATGAATCAGCACCCGGGGAACGCTTTCACACTGAAAACACTGAAATTCCTAGTGACATGTCACTTGTATCCTAATCGTTTCCTAAGGTTCAATCGGGACTTTTTCACACTTCTTAACACTTAGTCAATATTCACTTAATCACTTGTCTCATGATAACACTAACTCACAATTACTCATAACATTCACAATCATAGAAGTCACATTTAAGTACAATATTTTAATGCACTTCCATGTACCATAGACATATTTTAAATCAATTTATAAACTCGGCACATTAAACATTTAATTCAACATAATTCAATTAGTTCACTAATTTAGCTTTCAAATATAAATTACAACATTATTGCATTATTATTAACACACCAACTTACCTCGAATGCCGAAACGACTAATTTTCCCGACTTAGCCCACAACTTTGTTCTTCCCCGATCTTAGTCCAAATTTCATAATTTCTTGATCTAACATGTCAAATAACACTCATTTAACACATTTTATCAACACACTAATTAATTCAATTCACATATCAAATTATGGCAAATTTATAATTTTGCCCCCTAACTTTTCAAAAATTACACTTTTACCCCTAGGCTCGTAAATCAAACTTTATTCCTTTTTCTTATGTTTTATGACATGCTGATCATTTTTCCCTTCTATGGCAACATCAAATTCTTACTCTAACATACACTTATGAACATCAGGTATTTTTACCGATTATGTCGTTTTACTCGTCTTCACTTAAAATCGCTTAGCAAAAGTTCTTTAACATAATTTAAAGCTTCATATTCTACCATATAACATCAAAATACACACTTTTTACCTATGGGTAATTTTCCAAAGATGAACCCTAGCATGAATTATTGGTAGCATAAGCTAAATCGAGCTACCGGGACTCCAAAATCGTAAATAACTTGAAAAACGGGGCTAGAACGGACTTACCATGAGCTTGGAAAGTTGAGAAAACCCTAGCCATGTCTTCACCTAGAAAATTTCGTCCATATGAAGAAGATGGACAAATTTGGCATTTTAATTTTGTTTTTAATTCATTTAATTTACAAAAGGACCAAAATGCCCTTATAAAAAAAATCTTATCTAACATATACCATATCCATTTAAAAAAATCTTATCTAACATATACCATATCCATTTTTGTCCAAAAATTTAATCAATAGGCTAATTACCATTTAAGAACCTCTACTTTAAAATTTCATATCAATTTGACACCTCTAACTTCTAGAACTCAAGTTTTGCACTTTTTACAATTTAGTCCTTTTGACTAAATTGAGTGCCCAAACGTCAAAATTTTCGAACGAAATTTTCACGAAATTGTTTCGTGAAATTGTAGACCATAAAAATATAATAAAAATAACTTTTATTACGTTAGGTTTGTGGTCTCAAAACCACTGTTCCGACTAGGCCCAAAATCGGGCTATTACAATGGCAGCTAACTCCAAATCATGAATTGGGTAATTCTTCTCGTGCGACTTTAATTGTCTAGAAGCATATACTATCACCTTGCCTTCTTGCATAAGTACACAATCCAATCTATTCATGGATGCATCACTATAAACCACAAATTCTCTTCTCGGTTCGGGTTGCACCAAAATAGGAGCCTTAGTCAACAATGCCTTTAGTTTCTCAAAACTCTGTTGGCACTTTTCTGTCCAATCAAACTTCACATCTTTATGCAATAGTCTCGTCATCAGAGTAGCTATCATGGAAAGCCCCTTGACAAAACGCCTAAAATAGTCGGCTAGGCCCAGAAAACTCCTTACTTCAATTATGCTTCTTGGCGGTTTCCATTCAACAATCGCTGAAATCTTACTCGGGGTCTACTCTAATTCCATCTCCCGAGACAATTTGCCCCAAAAATCTAACTTCCTTAAGCCAAAATTCACTTTTACTAAACTTTGCATACAATTGTTTATCTCTCAAAACTTGCAGAACTTTTCTCAAATGCTCGGCATGTTCGTTCTCATCTTGAGAGTATATTAGTATATCATCAATGAAGACTACGACAAATTTATCCTAATATGGCCGAAAAATGCAATTCATCAAATCGATGAAAATGGCTGGGGCATTTGTTAAGCCAAAAGGCATGACAAAAAATTCATAGTGGCCATAGCTCGTCTGAAATGCAGTTTTCGGCACATCCGAGTCCTTGACTCTCAACTGATAGTACCCGGACCTCAAGTCTATTTTGGAAAACACCGTAGCTCCTTTCAATTGATTAAACAAATCATCGATTCTTGGAAATGGGTACTTGTTCTTCACAGTTACCTTGTTAAGTTGCTGATAATCTAAGCATAGCCTCATATAACTATCTTTCTTCCTCACGAATAATATGGGAGCACCCCACGGGGAAAAACTCGGTCTTGCAAAACCTTTATCCGTTAGTTCTTGCAACTAAGCTTTCAATTATTTTAGCTTGGTTGGAGCCATTCTATATGGAGCAATAGAAATGTGGGCGGTACCCAGAGCTAACTCAATCCCAAATTTGATCTCTCTAACCGGAGGTAACCTTGGCAATTCCTCCGGTAAAACATTTGGATACTCGCATACTATGGGTATCGACTCAATTCTCAACCCAGTCTCTTTGGCATTCATCAAAAAGGCTAGGTAAGCTTCATACCCCTTTCTTAAATACTTTTGAGTCAACAAGGATGATATCACTACCGGTGATCTGTCTTGCTTATCTGATTCAACACGAACAAAATCACCACTTTCACATTTTAACTCAATAAACTTCTTTCCTCAATTTACAATCACATCATGAGTAACTAGGCAATCCATCCCAAGGATGACATCGAACTCATCAAATGGTAATAACATGAGATTAGTAGGAAAACAATGACCCCTAATCATCAAAGGGCAACCTTTGCATACTCTATCAACCAATGCACATTTGCCTCGGGGATTTGACACTCTTATTACAAATTTAGTTAACTCTATAGGCATGCTCCGGGTAGAGACTAATTTCATGCAAATATATGAGTGCGTAGATCCCGGATCAATTAAAGCTATAATACAAGTATCATAGAGAGAAAATGTACTCGTGATTACGTCAAGGGAAGACTCCTCTTCACGAGCACGAATGGTATATGTTCTTGCCGGTGCTCTACCCTCAACTCTCGCAGTTTGCTCTCTAGATGAATTCTTGTTACCCATTTCATTTCTGGGGTTTCTCTGTGGTCTTCCTCTAATAGTACTTCCCGGTCTTGCATTTTAAGACTTCTCTTTCTCACCTACCTCGAGGCAATCTTTGATAAAATGGTCTAGAGACCCACACTTGAAACAAGCCTTCTCACTTGCTCTGCACTCACCGGAATGACATCTGCTACACTGTGGGCATTCCAGTCTACTCGGTCGAACATTGCCAACAATAGCAACTAATATGGTCTGAGCCTCAGACCCCGAGAACTGTTTGCCCTTACTTCGGTTTGAAAACCCAGCCAAAGTGGCTAATCGAGTAGCAAAATCCCTCGATTTCTTAGACGAGGATTGGTATGACTTACTCAGTTGCCTCTTTCTCGAGTCACAAGACTCGATCTCCGCTCTTCTTTTCTCTTTGTCCAATTCTTCAGCCTTACATGCTCTATCTACCAACACCACAAATTCTTTTAGTTCGAGAACTCCAACATATAAACGGATATCCTCATTTAATCCATCCTCGAACCTTTTACACATGATAGCCTCGGTAGACACGCACTCTCGGCCATACTTACTATGCTTGACGAATTCACGTTCGTATTCGGTCACCGTCATTCGATCCTGTTTTAACTCCAAGAACTTTTTTCTTTTCTGGTCGATGAATCTTTGACTAATATACTTCTTCCGAAATTCCTCTTGGAAGAATTCCCAGTTAATTCTCTCCCTTGGTACCACCAACACAAGGGTATTCCACCTCTGATAGGCCGAATCTCTCAAGACAGATACCACACACTTCATGCACTCATCGGGCGTGCATGACAACTCTTCGAATACCCTGATGGTATTTTCAAGCCAGAATTTTGCCCTTTCTAGGTCATCATCTTTACTAGCCCGAAATTCCTCTGCTCCTTGCTTCCGGATCTTATCAACCGGAGGCCTTTCTCTTCTTACTACCTCAACCACTTAAGGAGCTACAGGAGTGAGCTGAGGAATAGGTGAGGATGGAGGGGGTTGAGCGTTAGGGTTCACTCGAATGTACTCAGTGTACCAATTGCTCATCATATTCAGAAAGGCTTCTCGAGTCTCTTCTCCCTGACCCATAGTCTCGTGTCTACTCTCTACTGGCGCGGTCCCTTGCGCTGGAGCCGGCGCATTACTAGCATCATCATTGACTGCAGTTCAGTCGGGATTAGGGTCCATTTACTATATAAAAACACAATTCAATTCGTCGGGAGCCGTCACACTATCACTACACAATTACTCTTACGTATGGCATGTATAGCTAGACTCATACTTACGCTACATTAGCCTGAGAACAGACTAAATCGAAGCTCTAATACCACTAAATATAACACCCCTTACCCGTATTCCACTCCGGAATCAGGTACGAGGCATTACTGGATTTAACTTGCTAGTACATACAACTTTGGGCTCTAAAAATCCATCCCCAACTTAAAACTTCTCATTCAAATGCATAACATCCTTATCATGAGCCTATGAGGCCTTAAAAATATAATTGGAAGGTCTCGAAATTAAACCGGAAACTTTTACACTCTTAGAAAAATTTTGCCCAAACAGGGGCCACACTCCTGTGTGAAATGGAACACGCCCGTGTGGAATTTATTTTCTAATTTGAACCTATAGGGGTTTTCACACAGCTTGACACACGCCCGTGTTCCTGACCCATGTTCCTCACATGGCCTCGACACGCCCGTGTCTTAGCCCGTGTGCCAAAACCATGGCATTCTGTTTATGACATCATCACTTCACTAGGGTCACACGGCCAAGGCACACGCCCACGTCCTTAGGCCGTGTGTCGAATTAAATTCCAAAGTTTAAGTGCAGACTTCACACGGCCTGGGCACACACCCATGGGGCTGACCGTGTGTCTCACACGGCTTAGACACATGCCCGTGTGTCTACCTGTGTGGACATTAAAAAGACTATATTCCAAGCCAAATGCCACCCTAGATAGCAACCATACTCATACCAACTCAATTCATCATAACTCATGACCCTAAGGCACTTCTAAGAACTCAAATCAAAGCATTCACACAAGCATAAACTTCATAATTTCATCATCATTGAATATAAATAAATTTGTCATGTATTGGCCTAATTCCAATGACCATTTACAAAATAACTTTGATAACACATAAATAGCCAACAATTTGGCTATCAATATGACATAACAAAATACCCAAGTCCTATACATGCCATACTCAAAATAAGTCTAACTTTGTTATACTAAAGAGATGTCAATAGTGTTATTTCCAAACTTCGACGTCCCACGATTCTCGAGTTATCTTAGCAATATTACAAGGAAAGGGAAATGAGAGGGGTAAGCATAAAGCTTAGTAAGTTTGCATAAAAATAAATAGCAACAATAAGCTCATAATGACGTCAATTCATGGCATTAGATAACTACTCAAAGTCTTAAGCACTTTACCATAACTTATTCGTACTTGTTCTTATCTAGCACATACCATGCCACATATTGTAAACATTTCTCGTGAATTACTCACGGGTACCTGTATACACTAAATCACATAGCTTTAGTACTAATCTCATTTCTGCCTCTAAGCTTATCTATTTCATCCACTAAATCACTAGGGATATTCAAATATGCATATTCATCGTCATTAACATAAACACGAAGCCAGTGCGACATCCCAGTTGTGGTCTTACATGAGGTCACCTCTGAGTGCCGATGCCATATCCCGGATATGGTCTTATACGGAATCTCACTTCAAGTATCGATGCCATATCCTGGATATGGTCTTATACGATTCTCATACTCAATACCGAAGCCATATCCCCGATATGGTCTTATAAGGAATCTCAATTCGGTACTGAGGCCATGTCCTTGACGTGGTCTTACACGGGACCTTATCCATCTCATGTCTTGGTGATAGTAATTTCACATTTATTATAGTCCCATTGGGACTTCAACATCTCAACTTTTATCATCTTTCTCATTCAACACCAATTACTCAATTTTATAAAATATCATGCATCATTATAATATCCAACATTCTCAAATATGCTAGCATAAATGTTGAATTGTTCACATACAAACTTACCTCGATTCCAAAACAAGCTAGATCGTCGATCTAGTCCGTACTTTGTTTTTTCTCCGATCGAGGTTAATTATTGGTTCTTCTTGATCTATAATAACAAATTAGCTCATTTAAATATTCACATTAATAATTTCATTTCAATAATCATGTTTTGGCAAAATTACTATTTTGCCCTTAGACTTTTGCAAAATGACCATTTTACCCCTAGGCTCGGAAATCAATTTTAATCAAATTTCTTTCTTTAACGAGGCTAGGTGAACATTTATTTCTCATATGGAAACCATCAAAAATCATTATTTCACACTTTTACCTCACATTTTACAACCTTTATAAAAAGGTCCCATTTAGGTGTTTTCATGATAACACCTTTCACAAAAGTTGTTCATCTAACAACTAAGACCCATTTTCTTCCATAAAAATGCAAAAAACAACTTAAAAGCTTTCATGGAAAAACTCTAAATTCTTCACCATTTAACAAAATAGTCCTATCTATAGAAAGCTTAAGCTTTAGGGGTTCCAAAAGTACAATTATTATCAAGAAATGATCACTAAAACACTTACTTGTAAGGAGAAGAGTGTGCTGAAATTTTTGAGCTCTCAACCCCTATTTTTGCTGCAAATTTTTGGTGGAAGGAAAGGAGAAGAAAGATGATGTCTTTTCTTCTTTATTTTATTTTATTTTCTAGATAATTTTTCACCTAATCCACCAACTTGACCAATTTTGACATATTTTGTCTCCTATGGCCGATCAACCATCACTTAAGGGGGTTAATTTCCGTTTAAAGACCTCAAATTAATATTCCATAGCTATTTGGCACCCTTAGCTTGTAATTTTGAACTTTCGCACTTTATGCAATTTAGTTCTTTTTCGCGATTAAGCATGAAATCGCTAAAATTAAAGCATCAAAATTTTCATGTACTTATATAATCATGCTCTAACTCATAAAATATCATGAAAATAATTTTCTCTAACCTCAGATTAGTGGTTCCGAACCAATATTCTGACTAGCCCCTAAATCGGGCTGTTACACTAAAAACTTGGTTTTAAAGACTAAATAACATTGAAAACTAATAAAAAGATGAATCGTTAGCTTAGTTGATGAAAAACTGAATGTTTGATCGAAAACTCAAAAAACCTGAAAGCTTGACAATGGGGGAACTATGGTATTTTTGGGTGTTTTTCTTAGTCTTTTATATAGGTTTAAGGTTCAAGGGTGATAGAAATCAAAGAGGATTAGGAATTGGAGTTCAAAATTAATTAGAATAGCAAGAGAATCAAGGGATGGCAAACACAAATTTTGGGGAAAAATTGACGTCAAAATTGTAGGTGGGAAGGAAGAAATAGGTTGGCTTTTAAATTTTGTTTTAATTGCTTCATAAAGACTCACACTTTTTTACAAATCAGTCCTATTTTCAAAATTAAATGTATTTAAAACTCATTTTCAAAAATTGATTTAATTGTCTAACAACCATAATTGAAAACATTACCGATATGCCATATCACATAATTTCGAACACTCTAAGGTTAAAATTCTTAAAATACCTCTAAAACTCCTGAGCGCTATTTTAGGGTGTTACACAATTAGTAGGATAAATAGGAAAATTAAAAATTATAGATACAATTTCTTTTCTTTTTCTATTTTTAATTAGGTTTAATAATTTTTTATTTTTTTTTTGTCTTTGATATCAGTTTATGACTCGAAGTGGAAGCACTCCAATCGAGTCATATCCTGATTTAGAAAAATTTCTAAGACGATGGCAACAATCATTAGGCAAACTTGGTTTGATACTAGTTGGTTAAAACCTATCATTGCTAAACTAGTTATTATCAAATCCTAGTTTGAAATCAATCTTGCATTGCTGACTTAGGTGACCACAAACTTGCAATTTTGTGATTATACTGACATGGATCTAGAGGCATTTTTGAGACGCTTTGAACAGATACAATGGGGTATTCTGGAATTTCAGATGAAGTAGTTAAATTACTTTTGATCCCTTCCTCACTTGGCGGCCAAATCAGAGAATGGTTAGAGGCATTACTTCCAAACACTATCAGATCATGCGAAGAATTTGTCCAATTATTTTTACATAGGCTCATACTGAGACCATCTACGCTAAAAACTCAAGTCAAACTACTTGAATTGAAGCAAGAACCAACTAAAACATTGGGACAAGCTTGGGACAAGTTCAAGTTAATTTTTCAAAAAATACTTGGAGGCAACATTGATCTTGTAACACCCCTTACTCGGTCCGATCGTCGAACTTGAGTAATAGGATGCTACAAGCAAGTACAAACAATTATTTTATAAAATCTATTCATATACTAAGCAATGTAATAATTTAAAGTTTATAAAGACCTAATTGTGAAATTCATGCATGACATAAGATTGAATTGTAAAATTTCAAAGTTCAAAGTTGGTATCGATAAATTATAGTTGGGTATCGATACCATATCGATACCTTATTAAATAACGATACTAAATCATGATTCTCTTTGTTATGGAAAAATAAAGGTAACGATATTTATTTTCTACTATCGATATTTATGAAAAAGTATCGATACTCATATAAAAATTAATACCATTTTGGCATTCTGTTTGTCTTAAAATAGTTCGTATGGTCAAGTATCGATACCAAATGCCAAAATATCTATAGTTGAGCTTAAAAATGGTAAAATCTTATCTTCAAAATGTTAATTTCATGCCCAAATCACCTACAACTCAAATGGTAACCATAGCTATAATTATAGACCTAAAAAACATTTAACAAGAGCATACCAATATGCCTCATAAGGCACTCCAAAATAATCAAGCCAAACATGTATGCATTTAACCATTCAATCATTTCACATTTGATTTTATAATAGCCTTACAACCTAAGTACTAGAACTACCAAATCTTTTCAAGCAAAGCATAGTTATAAGTAGAACTACCAAATCTTTTCAAGCAAAGCATAGTTATAAACATCAAACTTACCAAATCATTTCTAAGGCATAACCTAAGCATCCTATCCATCATATTATTTCCAAGCATCAATCAAAACACATCACATAGAATGATATTTTCTCAACCATTAGATCATTAGGTATATAACCTAAGTAACCTATTAGGACATCAACAACATATCTATTACAATCACATATATATATGATCTGCCACAAAATGATGTGGAAAATTAGGCTTCCCCGGTATACTTAAGAAGCTTATTCTTGAGCAAAGTATCATCTTTTGCATAATTTTTTTGTTATTTTTAGATTTTTAGTTAATAAGTGAAAATGTCTCTTTTTTGCCCATTTTGTGACTCCATTAGGGAAATAGAGCCATTGGGAGGCCTAACATGTGAATGAGTGTTGTAGGGAAGTGTTGGAGGTCGAAACGAGCGAGAACAACACCAAAGGCAAAAGGTATTGCGATATCAACACCTTGAAATCGCGATATCGCCAACAATATGGAAGATTGGAGACACCCTTCAGTGGTATTGTGATATCCACCTTTCCAAGAAAATCCCAAGGCTTGACACTTCCCGAAGTATCGCGATATCCACTTTTAGGTATCACGACATCGACATTGTTAGGAGGGACAAAATTGGACAAAAAGGGTAGTCTTTATCCACCCAACCCACCAATCACCCAAAGCCAGTGTAAGGGCATTTTTGGCAACAAAAACTCATCAGAAGACAGCCTAAAATAGTCAAAATTGGCTAAGGAGGAGACACACACACAATAGCTTAGTTTTAGGTTTAGTTTTCTCGAGGTTTTCTCTCTTTTTTTTTTTGTTGCACTTATTCTAAGGATTTCATTTTCTCTTCTTCTTTCTTAGCTTAGAGTTTATTTTTCTAAATTTATATTGTTCTTGATGTTCTTAGTGTTAGTTAAGTTAGTTATAACTGTAGCTTAGGTTTATTTACACTTTCAGTCCTTGTACCTTGGTTGCAAGATAATTTTAGCTTTAATTTAATGTATTTTAGTTTCTTTTACTTTAAATATGTTGCCAATTATCACTCAATTATCATATCATTTAGGTTTGATCCTTGGAATACTCCACTGTTCCATTGTAACACTATAAATATTACAACTGATCTATACGCTAACAGTAAAACCATGCTTTAAAAGTTGTCTTCTAAAATCATTGTCTCATGCGCACACACGTGATGTTGGTCAATATATACACCTATATACCTAATATCCAAAATACCAACAAGATACAAAACGATCATAATAATCAAAAGAATTCCTAGGTACATGCCAAGACCCAAAATGATCACATCACCAACACTTGAGTCTGGAATTACTGCTGGATGCTGAGTCGATGATCAAATCGCTAAGTACCTTACTTGGGCATGCAGAAACAAAACCATACGCTGAGTATAACTCAGTGGTATTTCTATAATCCAAATAGTTAAGCATAATAGAGATCATTAAGAAGAAAAATTTAAATCGAGTAATTACATGCAATATAACCATTCATTAATGCCAACTTACCAATTCTAACCAGTTCATCATTTTAATATCATTACATGGAAATTATATCTCATATTACATATTCTAAATCTATTCATACATGGACATATTCCATCTAAGCTTTCAAATTCATATACATTCATTAATCATCATCATCATTCATTATTCATTATTCACATTTCCATCCACCATTTCGTTTTCTATTTCACATTTCAATTCAATTTCTTATCATTTACCATTTTAATAACAATATCTCGATTTTACCATTTATTTCCCTATTAACATGACTTGGACTCTAACAGATACATGGATCCAACCAACACATTAGTTTGGCACCCAGTTCCTCATCGAATAAATTCGAAGCAAATAGTTGCATCGGGCGCTATCAATAAGTTGACACCCAATGTCTTATTGGTTAAACCGAAGCAAATTGGCACCCAGTGCCTCATCGACTTGTAGTCGAAGTAACCCTGAACTCTTCCTATCCTATAACATGCCAACTATATCCGACTTTGCTCAAATTGTTAATTAGGTTTCCATTTCACGTTTGATTATTAATAAACATCTCAATTCACACTTATTTTCATCATAAACACATTTGTCCAACATATGGTAACAATAGATCATCACAATTTCATACTCAATTTCACATTTGTATAAATGTATGCACTTCTCATTAATATTCAATTTAGTCCTCAGATATATCAATCAATTCAATTAAATCCAATTTATTTCACTATCACAAAAGACTCACTCATATTCTCACCACACACAAATAGTTCTAAATGCAACAATTTACGAGTTGTTCGGATTATAGAAACAAAAACTGTAAACTACAAGCTATTCATCGACAACTTTGTCTTTTCCTTTCTTTTTCGAGGAATCAGGGTTTACGTCAACTACGGATTAAAACAATCAGAGTATTTCATCAATATTCAACTATTTTCACATTAAACTTCAAAATTATGCAACTTTTGCATTTTATTTAATGTAGTCCCTAAAATAGAGACTAGCATAACTTTCACATTTAGCCCTCTAATTTTATGTCGAATTCACTAGAGTCCTTATAAGACTTCTTACTTTTCAATTGTACCACAAATTTAACAATTTGTGCATTTTAGTCCCTATTGCACAAAATCATCAATTGGCTTTACAATTTAGTCCTTTTTCAATACTACACTAAAATTCTAACAAAATAACACCTCAAGCTTCAATTAATCAACAATGGTAACATCTTAATTCTTTAAAAGTATAAAAAATTATGACATGGGTCAACTAGCCTGAACTACCAAGATTCTGAAAACATAGAAATTACAAGAAAAAGACTAAATTGAACTAACCAAATTGAGCTTGAAACTTTGAAACCCTAAGTCGTGCATTGAGGTTTCTTTTCTCTTTTGGTTTCAGTTTGTTGAAGATGATATGGATGAAAATAATTTTGATGTTTCCACTATCTTTATTTTATTATAATTTATGTTTTATTTTATTTATTAACAATTATAATTATAACATATTTTTTTAACATTTAACCTATATACTACCATCCACTATCCAAAATTCAAAGGTTTAATTTCCTTATAAGCCTCTTAATCATGTTTTACGTTATGATTTAGTTATACTTCAAATTTTGATTTTTTTTTTTGTGATTTAGTCCCTATACCATAATTAAGCACTATATCGACAAATTTACTTGACCAGAATTCAATTCAGTTCTAATATAACTTCGTAAAAATTTAATAAAAATATTTACGAGTTCGATTTATGAAATTGGGGTTCCGAAACTACACTATCTGACACCGTTGACTTTTGGGTCATTACAATTCTCCCCCTAAAGAAATTTCTTCACCAAAATTTACCTAAAAAGTGGTGGGGATATTGGGATCCCATTATCTCTTTCAGTTCCCAGGTCGCTTCCTCGACACTGTAGCTATGCGAAAAAACTTTCACTAGTGGAACTCATTTGTTTTGCAATTCTTTAACCTCACGAGCTAGAATTTCAACATGTCCTTCCTCGTAAGACAAGTCGTGTAACGCCCTCACCCGACCTGGTTCACCTAGTCCGGGTTTTAGGTATTACTACACAAAAAACTTAACAAAATTCTCAAAACAATTGACAAAAACTCTTTACTGAAGACATTTCTAATATAATTTGATTAAAAACTCTGTATCAAAAGAAAAAGGGAAGTATTTGCAATAACATGTTGTAACGGTTTTGCTAATTTACATTTTTTTATTACAACTTATAAGTGTCATAAGGCAAACTCTAAACGTGTAGTCTTTCTAAACATAAATTCTTCCTACACGCTAACTGTATGCATAGTATCCCCACTGGCTACTACTCTGGCACATTCCTGGCATCGTCTCCTCAAGTACTTACACAGACGTAGCAATACCTGAAACATAAATATAACATCAGTAAGTTCAGAGGAGCTTAGTGAGTTATGAACACAACTTACCTTTTTAACTTTTCTTTATAAGTTCTTCATTTTGAATATTTGGACTTTCCACATTTGTCTTTGGCTAATACCTTCACATTGTCAGTTGCACACTATTATAATTACACGCCACTTACCATTCATACTATATTCTCATTCATTAAACTACTTGGCTGACTTTAGGTCTTGACAGTTGAAACTACCTTCTCTTTTTCTTCAAATAACTTCCAACAACGAATCTCGAATTGAAAATCATATACACTATCCTTGGCAGTTACCACTTATTGTTCATGCTTTTGGCAGATATCTATACTGATCTTACTAAATTAAATTATAATTTAGACCATACCCTAATTCAACTTAATACATTCTCATATAATGAACAGACCAGATTCCATGAGAACCCGGAATAAGAGGTAATGCTATACCAATACAATGATTATCAAGATCCAGAATTCCACTTTATTAGTATGGTCACAAAAATTGGCGAATTCTTTCATCGAATATGCCTATGTACTCATCTGACAGATAACCACGACGAATACCCTTTCTAACATGTTGAATCATACTTCTTTTCAAGAACTTTTCTTAAAACTTAATTGATTTTATCACAAGACCTTTCACGTTAGAGCTTTAGTAAGATCATATCCTTATCATAGACTTACCAAAATACGCCATTAAGGCCAAATAGAGTACACCACAAAGGCGACATACAAGTTAAGCCACAAAGCTGACAAAATGCCAAAGAGGCCATATCAGAATACCACAAAGGTTAATAGAATGCCACAAAGGCCATATTAGAATACACCCAAAGGCTAACAAAATGCCACAAAGGCCATATCAGCATACCACAAAGGCTAACAGAATGCCACAAAGGCCATATCAGAATATACTCAAAGGTTAACAGAATGCCACAAAGGCCATATCAGAAAAAACAAAGGCTAGATTTGTAACACCCCTTACCCGTATTCAACGCCAGAACAGGGTACGAGGCATTACCAAACAAAAATAAAAGGAAACACATATTTTCGAGTCATAAATTTCCATCCAAATTAAAAACTTTTCATACACATTCATATCATCCCTAAAACAAGCCTACGAGGCTCAATACATGCTTTGGAAATGGTTCGGGACTAAACCGAGAACTTTATAAAATTTTTACAAAACTTAGAAAATTTTTCATGTTTCAGGGCTCACACGCCCGTATGGTCCAAGGGAAATGCCCGTGTGACCCTTAAACACGCCCGTGCTATAGGCTGTGTTCAAAATAGGGTGCTCTCTAACTTGTGCCACACGACCGAGACACACGCTCGTGTCCAAGGCCGTGTAGCACACACGACTAAGACATACGCCCGTGTCTCTTCCCATGTGCTCAATTCTGGATATTCTGTTTTGCATCAATTAAGGTGCAAGGGACACACGGCCGAAACACATGCCCGTGGGGTAGGCCGTGTGTCTACTCGTGTGGACAACAATAAGGCTATTTACCAAGCCATTTTCCACCATTGTACACACATACACTTACACCAATTCAAGGCACATACATAACATACTTAGGTAACCAAATAATCCACATTTATGACCAACACAATATCCACATCTATTATACTCATAACATTTACTAGGTCAAAATTGACTACTTTCAAGATACCTAATTGTACACTATTTTATCATTTCATCAATAGACCACATTTCCAAGCATCACACATTTATGTCATAAATAACATTTCTATCATTCACCAAGCATACCATGACCATATCACCAAAGTCATCATCACACACATATATATAAACTTAGGCTTACAACCATGATAGCCCAAATAAACCAATCTATATAGTCAATTATCAAAACAAGCATTTGACAATTACAAGCCAACACATTGGCTACAATCACAATGACACATACAACAAATTGACCTAGTCCCTATACATGCCATAGACTTAAAATACTTGAATTCACTTCTACCCAAAATGATAGCTTGATAGTGTGATAGGATCTCTGGCGAACTCCAACTTGAGCTAACTCAATGACCCTATGAGACATTGGAAAGGAAGGGGGTAAGCTATATAGCTTAGTAATTCCATATGAAAATAATAAGCAGCTCTTATAAATCCTTTATCAAGTCCAACAATTTAAACACAAGATAATACAAATTACTATAAATCTCACAGTTATAATTTTTATTCAAGCATAATTTAACATATCTTGGCATTAGCCTAACAACCATAATCTCTCCCTTGTAACATATTACAGAAAATAACAAATCATTTCAAACCTCATAGTAAACATGCACATTAATTACGAGTATTTACATTTCAAGCATATACTTTAACTGTAACAACCCGGTTTAGACCCTAGTCAGAATAGTAGTTTTGAGACCACAAATTTGAGGTCAGAAAAATATTTTAATATTATTTTATGTGTTTACAGTATGTGCTTAAGCATGTGTGAAAATTCTGTGTGAAAATTTTATCGTTTGTGTGCTGAATTGTGTAAAAGGACTTAATCGCATAAAATGCAAAAGCTATATGCTAATTGATAAAAGTGCTTAAATGTTATGTCTTATTAAATGTGAGTCCTTATGTTGTTATTAGACCACATGCTTAATGGATGGTCAAAAATGGGCTTAAGTTAATGGAAATTTAAATGAAATTACTGAGGATAATTTGGTAATTCATGAAACAAGTAAATAATAAATAAAAACAAATAAGAAAAGGAGGCCATTATCATCTTCTTTAGTTGAAAATACAAGGAAAAATAAAAAGAAAAAGAGAGCTAGGGTTCGGCCATTGATAAGCTCAATCAAGGTATGTGTTGAGCTCGGTTTTTAATGATTTTTATGTTTTTGTGATCGTTGCTTAGCATACTATCAAGCCCATGTCTTAATTTTAGAATTTAATGATGGTTTTGATTTGTGCCATTGATGAATATATGAGTTTTGTGTTGATAGTTGGTGAAATATGAAAGTTTAATGTTGGGTTAACATATTTTCTCTTTGAATTTTTGATGAATTTGACTATTTTGGGCTAAATTGTGAAAATGAGAAATTGAGGTACTAAAATGTGAAATAAATGAAATATGTGGGCTTATATGAGTTAGGGGAAAATTCGGCTAAGCATGTATATGATGAGATTGTGTGTATTTTGTGATTTTATGAAATAAGGACTAAAATGTCAAAATGTGCAAATGTGAGGGCTATTTTCTAAAATGCTCAAAATATGTGTTTTTGGATTAAATTGATTGATTTGGTGAATGAATGAACTAAATTTGAATATGTATAGATCAAGAAAAGAGAGAATCGAATCGAGATCGAGGCAAGAATAAAGTGCTCGATTGATCGACTTATATCGTTGTTTATACGTCCGAGGTAAGTTCATGTATAATACAGATTGCTTAGATAATGTTTATCTGTTACGAAATGAATAGAAATGTGATTTTTGAACTAGAAATGTTAAATGTGAGTTTGAAGTTATATGGCACTAAGTGTGCATAAACAGAATCGATACAATGATGAATTGCACTAAGTGTGCAAAATAAAGAAAACATCGACTATATTAGTTGGCATGTGTGTGCGATACTGAGACATCTTCGGTTTACTGTGATGGCACTAAGTGTGTGATACAATGATAGCTTCGGCTAATTATTAGCACTGAGTGTGCGAGTTCATCGAATGTTTAATGAAGATTGAACGAGTTACGGCATCGAGCATTGGGTGGTAAATGTGATAAATAAATATGTGATGGTACAGGTATGTACATAACCTATGTGGTTGATGATATCGTGTATGAATTGGATGATGAATATGTGAATAAATCTGGAAAGAGTTAGATTGAGTAGCATTGTAAATGCTTGTACATGAACATATTGTTATGTATGAAAGTAAGGAATTGTTATGGATGAAATTGAGTAATGATGTGAATTGTACTAGGTGTTAGTGATTTTGTATATTGAATTTGATTTGTTGAATTAATTGTGTTATATTACGAACTTACTAAGCTTTAAAGCTTACTGTGTGAAATCTTCCTCTGTTTTACAATGTTATTAAAGCTAGCTCAGATCCGGGAATCGTCAGCGACCCAATCACACTATCGGCCATCTATTTTGGTACTTTTGGAAGTTGTATATTTGGTATATGGCATGTATAGGCTAGTGATTATGGAATGTTTTGAGTTGTATAGTTCTTGCCATGTGATATAGCTTGATAAATGAATGATCTTAGTATATGTTTTGGATATGTGAGAATGATAGTTATAATGTGTAGATGTGACTTTATGTGAATGATCTTTATGATATGTTTTGGTGATACGGAGGTAGTATGTTTCATGCTTGAATTTGGTAAGGATTAAATGAAGAATGGATTATATGATTTAGATGTGAAGTGATACTTTGGATTGGTATGTTTGAGTTGAATTTGTATAGGGAAATAAATAATATAGATAAAGGTTAAATTGTGCATGTTTTGGTATGTTTTGGATGTATTTGGTGTATGAATCTAGAATGGCTTGATGCTTGTATATGTGACC
Source organism: Gossypium australe (assembly GCA_005393395.2). Taxonomy (NCBI): domain Eukaryota; kingdom Viridiplantae; phylum Streptophyta; class Magnoliopsida; order Malvales; family Malvaceae; genus Gossypium; species Gossypium australe. The sequence continues at coordinate 87,947,035 of CM016619.1, read as the reverse complement.
CAAAATTTGGGTGGCAAATTGGCCTTACAAATGGCCTATATTTGACCACACGGTTGAGCATACGGGCATGTGGCTCGACCGTATCTCTTAAGTTTGTAATTCGAAACAAGTCAGACTTGCACACGGGCCAGACACACGAGCGTGTGACAGGCCGTGTGAATTAAGTGAATGTTGTCTACGGGTCAAGCACACGGACGTGTCTTCGGCCGTATGGACAAGTCAGTATGTATGCCCTGTTTTGCCATAGCTTGGACACACGGGTGTGTCTGATGCCGTGTGAGGCACACAGCCTGCCCGCATGGGCGTGTGACCTCTGTAACTTTGAAAAATGCATGATTTTCAGAAAAAATTTATATGTGCTCGGTTTAGTCCCAATCCCTTTCGAATGCATATTTAAGGTCTTGTAGACCTTTTAAAGGGACTCTATGTATATGATTTGCTATGAGATGATGATGAATATGTAATTATGTTTGAGAAATGATCGTAAAAGTTTCGTTATGTCTGGTAATGCTTCTTAACCCTAGACCAGCGATGGTTACGGGTTAGGGGTGTTACATTAACATCTTTCAATTGTCTAAGTTCTTATCTTCCCATTTTCTCATATCCGATAAATCACAATTTGCATGAATAAAACATGCTATATCATAACTCAATTTGGCCCAAAAGCCAACCACATAATCGTCACCCGAATTTATCATGATTTTCATACATCACAAGTATAGACTAATAATCACAAGGTTTTCACAAAATCATTCTCGAGGAAATCATGAACATAACATACTCAATCACATTCTTACCAATGGTTCATCATATACCGAATTCATTTCCTTTGGGTTTTTCGTACATACCTATTCCAACTCGTAACATAATCACATACTTTCTGATCTTTGACATACCCGTTGAATCACTTGGAATACTATCAGATACACGGAAAACTTTGCACACAAGTGCCACATATGTAGCCAATGCTACCACAAATCTCATAACACATATAAGCTTGCTCTCGAGCTATCCTCGGGCCTGTTCACACAAGCTGCCAGTCGAGACGTAGCTACGCGGTGCTGCTCACACAACCTGTGTAATATCCTAGATTTAGGGGGTTATGCGTTCGTGCATAATTCATGAATTAGTATAGTCTAGTGAAGGTTTGGAATTATTAGTTAAGCTAGAATAATTTTTAGTGTGGAAAATTTAGTGAAGTGGATTAAGTGAGTTTGACACTTAAGTTAGTTTAAGTGTTAAATTAAAGCACATGAGGAGTTAGTGGCATAGTGGATAAGGAGCTTGAAAGGTTGCTTGAGGGAAGTGGTTCGAGTAGCATGGAAAGCATATTGAGGATTTTATTTTTTGTACATCCTAGCATTAAGTGTTGGCTAAGTTCAAATTATGGAAGGTTGGACTTTCAAATTTTTGGTAAGTTGAATAGCAAAATAGGAAAGCTTGTATTTTGGGATAAGATTCTTAAGGTTATGGAAGGATGGGGGGACATAAGGCTTGGCTTAAGGAAGATGTTTTGGAAACTATTCCAAGGCCTCTAGTGCATGTATGTGGACGGCATGTATGGCTAGGAGGTGGCCGAATGTTGTTAGGAGGTTTGGGGGGAGGATAGTTGGCCAACTTGAGCATTTGTGCATCTTTTGGCATTTGTTTTTCTTTCTCTCCAAGAACTCTCCTCCTTGGCCGAATGTGTATTGTGCTTTTGGTGCAAATTTGCTTTTGGTTTTTAGCCTCATTTTTGTTTGAACCAAATACCATTTTCTCTCTTTCAATTGTCCTTTTGAAACCGAAACTACATTTGAACTTTGTGCATTTTTGTGCACTTTTCTTCTTTGGTAAAATAGGTGTTGGCCGAATCTCTCAATCCCATTTTCTCTCTTTTCTTCTTTTGAATATTGTTCAAAATCACAACATTTCTTTCTTTTGGCCGAATCTCTCTCTTTTTCTTTCTTCCATTGTTGAATAAACCGAATTCTCTCTCTCATTTTTATTCTCTTTTCTACTCACATACTTCCTTACTTTTTATTCACATATCTTTCTTCTTTCATAACCATATTGCCGAAACTCCCCACTTCCTTTTTGTATTGTTTTGGTCGAATATCATCAAGGGTAGGCATTCATTTTGGTTTTCTTCAATCGGTTTTGGAAGATAGGTAAGTGTTCGTGGCCGTATTTCCGTTATTTTCTTTCTCTTTTCTAAATCGTTTTCTTGTGGACAAAGGCCGAATCTTTGGGCAATTGTTTGCAAAGTTCTAACCAATATTAGGAATCGATCATTCTTTTAGGCTCTTTGGGACGTTGGAAGCAATCGATTTAAGCCATTCCATTAGCAATCGAAGTTGGTAAGTCAAGTGGTAAGGATTCAATATTCTTTAAGTTGGTTGAGAAAGCCTAAGGCTATTGGGATTAAGATGTGATGTTGACCGAATGGTCTTGATTAAAATATTGTGGTTTGGCCGAATGTAGGACAAGGTGATCTAGTACGATAGATCCGATCTCCGGAAGTTAGTATTTGCGTTGGTGAAAGGTGTGTATCTTACACACTTTATAACTTGGTTTATATATATATATGTGTGTGTGTGTGTGTGTGTTAAATAACTATTCATGTTGTTAAAGCTGAAACTATGAGATATTGATATGATACCTTGAGGGGTATGAGCAAGGATACGGGTAAGTCCGTTTCGATATGATGTTGCTATATGTTGTTTAACATCACGATTTACGATATGTATTGGTTATATGTTCATATCAAAGTATATTGACATGATTTGTTTATCTATTGCATTGGTATGGGCAATATGAGAGGAGGGGGAAGATTGATATTTGTGTCTTCGGACACCAGAGGTTTGGCACCTCCAGTGATTTGGTATCACATTTGTGTCTTCGAACACCAGAGGTTTGGCACCTCCAGTGATTTGGTATCACATTTGTGTCTTTGGGACACCAGAGGTTTGGCACCTCATAGCGACTCGTCCCTGTGGTTTAACACCACCGTGGGTTGGCCCCACTTTTGAGATATGGGATTATCGCCAGTGATTTGGTATCACACGTGGGTTGGCCCCACAACTTGACTATTCGTGACTTTGGTCACCAGTGATTTGGTATCACATTTGTGTCTTTGGGACACCAGAGGTTTGGCACCTCATAGCGACTCGTCCCTGTGGTTTAGCACCACCGTGGGTTGGCCCCACTTTTGAGATATGGGATCGTCGCCAATGATTTGGTATCACACGTGGGTTGGCCCCACAGATGGATTATTCGTGACTTTGGTCACCAGTGATTTGATATCACATTTTGGATATCGTGACTTTGGGTCACCAGTGGTTTGGCACCATCAGTGGTTTGGTACCACATGGGGTAGGAAAGGAGTTATGGGTGGCTAGGTTGGGTGCATTATATGTATGTTGCTTGATTATAAATTGTGTAAGAATGTTGCATTAACCGGGAGAGGGATTATGCACTGAGTCTTGGTGACTCACCTTCTCCCTTATCATTTCAGGTGATTTGTGAGATCGCGGATTGAGGAGCCGGATGAACTCGAGGAGGCCATGCAATAAAATTTGATTTTACATGATCTTCGATTTGGGGTACTTTAATTTATTTTTAATTTGGTTTTTTTATTTTGGGTTTGTAATAAGGCCTCTTTAATTATGTTTTGGATTATTATTATGTTTTGGATATGTTTTAATATGGTTTATAAATTATTGGTTAATTTAAAAAAATTGAGCCCAAAGTTTTCTAAATTATAAACACGCAATGGTTTTAAAATCTTACCATCGGGTAATATAAATTGTTTGATAATAAAATAGAAATTAAGTGTTATCTACAATTTTAATGATTTCCAAATATTGAGTTTCTACATTCAAATGCTAATGGTTTTCAAAATAATAATTCGAGTTTTCTTAAAATTACATAAATGTTTTCTTAACTAAGTTTTAAAAGATTTACTTACGAGATTTTCAAATTAAATTATCAGTTTAAACTTATTATACACCTGATTTCTACAAATATAGAATTTTCAAAGAGTTTTTCACTAAAAGTTAAATTGTTATTCGATTCTTTTCAAAATGTTTTCCTCAGTGACATACCAGATTCGGTCGTGGCGTATTGGCCGGGTTTGGGGTGTTACAAGCTGTCTGGTATTTGCAACATATGCCGGTATACCCAGCCATTAGTAGGACGTACAGGACCAGCACCAAGGACGTATAAATCACATAATCACATGGGTTCCTAGTGACATGTCACTTGTATCCTAATCTATTCCTAAGGTTCAACCGGGATTTCTTTCTTACCGAAACTTCGTCGAATATACTCATAGAATCAATCATATATTTCATGCAATATCAAAACATTAACATACAAATATAACATTGCATTATTTACAAACGAACTTACCTCGACATAAAACTGGCGAAAATGGCCTAATCGTAAAATACTCGGTTTCCCTCGTTCTAACTCTAGACCTCATTTTTCTTGATCTATAATATCACATTTAACTTATCTAATCATTATACTATTCAAATCAGCCCAAAATCACATTATGGAAAAAATTACATTTTTGCCCCTAAAGTTTTGACATTTTACAATTTAGTCCCTACCTCGTAAAATGATTTTCATTCAATTTATTGATAACCCAAGCCTAGCCAAACCAATTTCTTGCTTATAGAAGCCCACATTTTCCATTAAATTAGATTTTTACTACCCATTTTAAAACTTTTTACAAATAGGTCCTTTTTAGGTATTTTCATGAAAAATCACTTAGTAAAAGTTGCCTATCACACATCAAACATGCATAACCTACCATTAGCCATCAAAACACATACATTTCTAACATGGGTCAAACTATGGACATCAATCATAACTCAAATTAATGGTAGAAATACATAGATCGGATGATAACGACTTCAAAAATGTAAAGAGCATTAAAAACGGGGCTAAGATGTACTTACAATCAAGCTTAAAAGTTGAACAAACCCTAGCTATGGTGACCTTATAATTTTTGGCACATGGAGAAGAAGATGGACAAACATTTTGGCTTTATTTTCCCTTTTTATTAATTTATTTACCAAATGACCAAAATGCCCTTAATGCATAACTTTGAAATTTCACCTATTCATGTCCATTTTTGTCCACTAACTTATCCAATGGTCTACTTACCAACTAAGGACCTCTAATTTAAAATATCATAGCAATTGGACACCTTTCACAAGTAGAACTCGACTTTTTCACTTTTTACAATTTAGTCCTTTTAACTAAATTGAGTGCCCAAACGTCAAAATTTTAGAACGAAATTTTCATGAAATTGTTCCATAAAATTTTAGACAATAAAAATATAATAAAAATGAATTTCTCTGTGATGGATTTGTGGTCCCAAAACCACTGTTTTGATTAGACCCAAAATCGGGCTGTTATAAGATCAGTGTACGCCGTAAAGGCCAGATCAGATTACACCATCAAGGCTAGCAGAATGCCATCTAGGCACCCCATAAATGTCATGTTTGCAATATGGATTTTCTTAAACTTACATCGCGTGAGGTTTGCCCATTGTCTCCCTTGGACATGCAGAGAACCCCAGTCGATAAATGCGGCTTATCTGCCTTTTTTAAAATGTGCCATGGCCATGGACTTTCTTTAGAACTTGAATTTCAGAATTTGTGTTTACGGACTCATCAGACATCGTATACCACCACGGTGACCAACCTACAACTCAACCTTACTATAACACCCCATTACCCGTATCTTACGCTGGAACCGGGCATGAGGCATTACCGGACTCAACTCACTTGTCCATACATCCTTGGGCTATCAAACTCATTTCAAATTATAACTTCTCCATTCATATGTCTATCATCCTTATAACGGACCTATGAGGCCCTAAACGTGCTCCCAAAAGATTTCGGGGATAATTTGGAAACTTCTACGCACTTAAGGAAAATTTACCTAAACAAGGGCCACACGCCCGTGGGAAATGGGACACGCCCATATGGGCAAATCGTGTGGTCACGCATGCCCATGTCCTTATTCCGTGTGCAAAAACCTAGACATTCTGTTTGTGACACACGGCCTAGTCACGCGCCCGTGTGGCTAGCCTGGGCACGCACGTGTGCTTCAACCGTGTGACGATTCAAATTCCAAATTTAAGGTGCAGACTTCACACGGCCTGGGTACACGCCCATGGAATGACCGTGTGTCACATGGCCTAGACACGCGCCCGTGTGCCTACCCATGTGGACAAGAACAAGGCTATTCACCAAGCTCTTTGCACCCCTCTAGCTTACACCACATGAACCCATTCAACATACTAATAAACAACTCATAATTTCAAAATGAACTTCCATGGATAACTTTATATTTTCATAAATGATAGAGTGAGCCATCAACCATGGCAAAATACAAAATAGTTATCCTAACAAGGGGCCAATACACTTCTGGCCAAATCCACAAAATAATCTAACTAGTCTAGCCCCTATACATGCCATAAACAAAATCACTAAGTCTAAATATACCGAGGTGAGTAGATAGTGTTGGCGATCTTCTGGTTATCCTCGTATCCCGGTTCGACTCTTAAACTCTATAAAACAAGGGAAAAAGAGAAGGGGAGTAAGCTTTAAGCATAGTAAGTTTACTTGTAAACAATATATCATTATAGCATGTACTAATCATTTATATAGCATTACATAATAAGTAAGAAACAATCTACATTCATAATCATGCTTACTCATTTCCTCCTTTTCTATATTTCAACCATACCATAAGCTTAATGTATACATTCATTAGCATGTTCCCCTGCACTTAGCATCACAATGTCACATAAAAAAACACATCACAACCTCTTAATCAATTACTCGTAGTCAAATTACTTAGTAGTTCCGCACTTAGCCCACCATCAGTCTTTATTAGGGTGGTATCGCATATAGCCCACCAAAAAGGTTAGTTACGGTGGTATCGTACATAGCCCACCAAATGATAATTAAACGATGGTATCGTACATAACCCATCTTAATTAAGCAACAAGGTGGTATCGCACTTAGCCCACCATCAAATGTCGTCTTGACATGTTCATATGACTATTTCATCAATCACACAATAATTATTCAATGACTACCACATTTGATCCACTTGAACCACACATGTTCTCAATCATGCCATACACCAATTAGCAACATAATGTGTATAAAGAAAATGCATTGTTTACACATAAACTCACCTCGGTGCAAAACGTGGAAACTAACGGTTTAATCCGTCACCTTGCCTTTTCCACAGTCAAGGTTGATTCCGCGCTCTTCTTGATCTATAACAATGAAATTCATTCATTTAAATCATCCTATGATCACAATACATCAAAATCTACACTTGGGCAAAAATGATCATTTTGCCCTTGTATTATGGCAAAATTACGATTTTGCCCCTAGGCTCGTAAATTATTTTTCAACACATTTTCTCAATAAATAAGCCTAGCTGAACATTTATTTCTCTTACAACCACTCACCATTTTCACCATTTCATGCATTTATGACACAAATTCATTCTTTCCATTTAAGTCCTATTTAGGTGTTTTCATGCTAACACCTTTCACAAAAGTTGTTTCTCATCTCCCTAACATTCATTTTCTTTCATAAAAACTCATATAACAACGTGAACACTCTCATGGCAAGTCCCTAGACTTTCAACCATATCACAAACTAGTCCCCTCATTACCTAGCTTAAGCTTTGGGGACTCCAAAAGTACAAAAATTATTAAATAAAAACCATCTAAATCACTTACTAGCAAGGGAGATAGCTTGGCTGAAAGTTTAAACCCCAAAGCTCTATTTCTTCTTCAATTTTTCGGTGATGAGAAGATAGGTGAATAGTGAAAGATGATAACATCTTTTACTCCTCTTATTCTATTTTTTTACCACCTAATATCCACTAAATTTGACCAACATTAAAATCTTGTCTCCCTAGCTCCTATATGGCCGGCCACCACTAGATAAATAGCCTAATTTCATTTTAGAATCCTCCAAATTACATTCTATAGCTATTAGGTACCTCTACCTTATAAAATGGAACTTTTGCATCTTATGCGATTTAGTCCTTTTTCACAATTAAGCATGCTATTGCTAAAATTAAAGCACCAAAATTTCTACATAGCCATATTTTAATGCTATAACACATAAAATAATATCGAATAATTTTCCTTATCCTCGGTTTAGTGGTTTCGAAGCCACTGTTCCGACTAGCCCCAAAATTGGGCTGTTACAACTCTTCCACTTTAGAGATTTTCGCCCTAAAAAATCTTACCGGTAAAGAGGTTTGGATATTGCTCTCTCATTGTTTCTTCTGGTTCCCACGTACCTTCTTCCACACTGTGTTTTTTCCATAACACTTTTACTGAGGTTATGTCCTTGTATCTCAACTGTTTCACCTCTCGAGCCAAGATTTTAATCGGCTCCTCCTTATATGTCATATCCGATCGTATCTCAATTTCTGTTGGAGGAATCACATGCGAAGGATCAGAGCGATAACGTCTTAACATCAATACATGGAACACATTGTGTATTTTCTCTAACTCCACAAGCAAAGCCAACCGGTATGCCACTAGCCTAATCCTTTCGATAATCTCATACGGCCCTATGAATCTCGGTCCCAATTTACCCTTTCGACCAAATCTTACTATTTTCTTCTACGGGGACACTTTCAGAAATACCTTGTCGCCCACTTGAAACTCAATTTCCTTTCTTTTCAAATCCGCGTACGACTTTTGTCGGTCTGAAGCAGCTTTCAGACTATCCCGAATCACTTTCACTTTTTCCTTTGTCTCTTTAACCAGTTCAACACCATGAATTTGCTTCTCACTTAGCTTGGTCCAATACAAAGGAGTTTGAAACCTACGACAATACAAGGCTTCATACGGTGCCATCGTATACTCGACTGATAACTATTATTGTAAGCAAACTTGACCATGGGTAGGTATCTTTCCCAACTACCTTCGAACTCTAACACGCAGCATCGGAGCATATCCTCAATAACTTAGATTACTCTCTCAGATTGACCATCAGTTTGAGGATTGAATGCAGTGCTAAAATCTTACTATCGAGATAATAGATACAGGCACTCCATGTAATCTTACTACCTCCGCAACATACAACTCGGCTAACTTTTCCAGCGAATAATCAACACGCACCGTATAAAGTGAGCCGACTTCATTAATCTATCAACGATAACCCACACAACATCTTTCTTTTTCGGAGTTGTAGGCAAGCCCGTAACAAAATCCATGGTAATCCGATCCCACTTCCACTCAAAAACCATCACTGGCTGAAGCAATCCCGAAGGCACTTGATGTTCAGCCTTCACTTGTTGAGAAATTAAACATCTTGTTACATACTCAGAGATGTCCCTTTTCATTCCCGGCCACTAATAGAATTTCTTCAAGTCATTGTACATTTTCGTACTGCCCGGATGTATTGACAAATAACTACTATGTGCTTCATTCAATATCTTCCGAATTAACTCACCATCTTTAGGGACACAAATCCTATCATGGAACATTAAACAACCATCCGAACTCACCCAGAATTCAGTATCATTCTCTGATTCGCACTTAGCTTTCTTAGCTTGAAGTTCATTATCATTCCTTTGAGCCTTACATACTTATTGAACAAATAGTGGCCTAATTCTCAATTCAGCCAATATAGCACCATCATCAGACAATGACAAACTAGTGCTCATAGCTCTCAAAGCATACAAGGATTTTCGACTCAGAGCATCTGCAACTACATTCGCTTTCCCCGGATGGTAATCAATCGCTAACTCTTAGTCCTTCAATAACTCAAGCCACCGCCGTTGTAGCAAATTCAAATCCTTTTGATCCATCAAATACTTCAAACTCTTATGGTCTGTGAAGATTTGACATTTCTCTCCATACAAATAATGTCGCCAAATTTTTAACGCGAAAACAATCGCGGCCAACTCCAAATCATGAGTCGAATAATTCTTCTCGTACAGTTTTAACTGTCTCGAGGCGTAAGTGATTACCTTACCCTCTTGCATCAACACACACCTGAGACCATTTAACGACGCGTCATTGTAGACCACAAACTCTTTTCCTAACTCAGGTTGCACTAAAATCGGTGCCTCCATCAACAATGTTTTCAATCTCTCGAAACTCTGTTGGCACTTTTCAATCCATTCAAACTTAACATCCTTGTGCAATAGTTTCGCCATCAGGATAGCAATCATGTAGAATCCCTTCACAAACCGCCTATAGTACCCCGCTAAACCCAAAAAGCTTCTGACTTCTGACACGTTCCTCAGTGGTTTCCACTCCACAATAGTCGAGATCTTTCTCGGATCAACTCTAATACCCTCGCCCGACACAATGTGTCCTAGGAATCCTACCTCTCAAAGCCAAAACTCGCTCTTACTAAATTTAGCATATAACTGCTTGTCTCTTAAAGTCTATAAGATAGTTCTCAGATGTTCTGCATGATCACTCTCATCTCGAGAATAAATCAATATGTCATCAATAAAGACAACAACAAACTTGTCTAAATACGGTCGAAAGACATGGTTCATTAAATCCATAAAAACCTCAGGAGCATTCGTTAAACCGAACGGCATGACTAGAAACTCATAATGGTCATACCTCATCCGGAATGCCGTTTTTGGCAGGTCTTGCTCCTTAACCCTCAACTGGTAATAACCGGACCTCAGGTCAATCTTGGAGAACACTGTAGCTCCCTTTAATTAATCAAATAGATCATCTATCCTTGGTAAAGGATACTTGTTTTTCACAGTTACTTTGTTGAGCTGTCTATAGTCTATACGCAATCTCATTGACCCATCCTTCTTCTTTACAAAAAGTACTGGAGCACCCCACGGTGAATAGCTTGGTCTTGCAAAACCCTTATCCATTAACTCTTGCAACTGAACCTTTAATTCTTTCAACTCTAGTGCGGCCATCCTATATGGAGCAACCGAAATAGGTGTCGTTCCCAGAACTAACTCAATTCCAAACTCAACCTCTCTGACTGGAGGTAATCCGGGTAACTCTTTCGAGAATACATCTGAATACTCACATACAACCGACACTGTTTCAATCCTTGCTTCAAACTCTTGAGTGTTCAGTACAAAAGCGAGATATGACTCACATCCTTTTCTCAAATATTTCTCAGCCACCAAGGTAAAGATCATCATCGGTAAATTTTCTGACCCACCTGATTCAACCTGAATAACATCTCCATTTTCACATTTCAATTCGATAAATTTACTACCACAGTTCACTAAAACACTATGGGTAGTCAACCAATCCATACCAAGAATCAAATCATAATCATCAAACGGCAACAACATAAGGTTTGTCGGAAAACAATGACCCCTAATTGTCCAAGGACAATTCCTACACACCTTGTCAACTAACATATGTTTTCCTAACGAGTTTGACACCTTTACCACAAATTTAGTAGACTCTACAGTCATACTCAAACTAGATGCCAATCTCATACAAATATAAGAATGGGTTGACCCCGGGTCAATCAAAGCAATAACAAAGGTATCATGAAGAGAAAAAGTACCTGTTATTACATCTGGCGATGATGCCTCTTCTCGAGCGCGAATAGCATAGGTCCTTGCTGGCGCTCGACCCTCTGGCCTCAGAGTAGAGTCTCATGGTACACCTCTACCACTAGTCCCACCTCTCGGGTTCTTTTGTGGCCTACCTCTAGAGGATACACTGCTTGATCTTAGATCTGGCTTCTTCTCCTTGTCATCTCTTTCAGGGCAGTTTCGAATGAAATGGTCGAGGGAACCACATTTGTAACAATTCTGGTTGTTTCCCCAACACTCCCCAGTGTGATGTCTGCCACAACTTGGGCACTCCGGTTTGGACTTTGGATTGCCCACACTTGCCATCGAGGTGGCCTGAACTCTTGTACCCGAGTACGTGTTACCTTGCTCTCTTTGCGAAAATCCAACTGATGCAGTCGTCCAGGGGTTCAGTTCTTTGGACCTCTTCGATTGAGCTTGATAGGATTTACTCATTGGCCTTTTTCTAACATCCCGGGCCTCACTCATAGCTTTCCTCCTTTCCTTACTTAATTCTTCGGCCTTATTAGCCCTATCCACTAGTACTACAAATTCTTTTAGTTCTAAAATCCCGACTAAAAGTCTGACATCCTCATTCAGCCCATCTTCAAACCTTTTGCACAAAATGACTTCCGTGGACACTCACTCTTGCGCGTACTTACTGAGCCTAACAAATTCGCACTCATATTCCGCTACAGCTATTTTTCTTTGCTTTAACTCAAGGAATTCCTTCCGTTTCTGGTCCACAAATCGTTGACTTATATACTTCTTTCGGAACTCTTCCAAAAAAAAGTCCCACGTCACTTTCTCCTTCGGGACCACTAATGTCAACGTTTTCCACCAATGGTATGCCGAGTCCCTCAGCAAGGACACGACACATTTTAAGCTCTCCCCAGGTGTACAAGAGAGTACATCAAATATTCTCATCGAGTTCTCACGCCAGAACTCTGCCCTCTCAGGGTCATCATCTATATTAGCTCGAAAGTTCTTAGCCCCTTGCTTTTGAATTTTGTCTACCGGGGGCTTAGTTATCCTTACCAATTCTATACCTTGGGGAGCCACAGGAACTGGCTGAGGTATAGGAGGAAGTGGAGGAGGTTGAGCATTGGGGTTTGCCCGTACATACTTAGTGTACCAGTTACTCATTATTTGGAGAAAGGCTTCCCGAGCCTTTTCTCCTTGACCCTAGTCTCGAGTCCACTCTGCACAGGTGCGGTCCCTTGTGGGGGACCCAGCACATTGCTAGTTGCGTAATCAGTAGCTGATTGATAGGGATCCATATACTACATAATAACAAAGTTTAGAATCATCAGAAGCCACCACACTATCACTATACACTTATGGCATGTATAGCTAGACTCTTACACATGCTACGGCAGTCCAAGAACCGGCTAAACCATAACTCTGACACCACTAAATGTAACACCCCCTTACCCGTATCTTACGCTGGAACCGAGCATGAGACATTGCAGGACTCAACTCATTTGGTCATACATCCTTGGGCTATCAAACTCATTTTAAATTATAACTTCTCCATTAATATGTCTATCATCCTTATAATGGACCTACGAGGCCCTAAACGTGCTCCCAAAAGATTTCGGGGATAATTTGGAAACTTCTACGCAATTAAGGAAATTTTACCTAAACAGGGCCTGCATGCCCGTGGGAAATGGGACACGCCTATGTGGGCAGATCGTGTGGTCACGCACGCCCATGTCCTTATTCCGTGTGCAAAAGCCTGGACATTCTGTCTGTGACACACGGCCTAGTCACATCCCCTATGGCTAGCCCGTGGTCGACACTGATTTATCCACACGGCCTGGGCACTTCCGTGTGCTTCAACCGTGTGACGATTCAAATTCTAAATTTAAGGTGTAAACTTCACACGGCATGGGTACACGCCCATAGTCTGTCCGTGTGTCACACACGGCCTAGACACATACCCATGTGCCTACCCATGTGGACAAGAACATGGCTATTCGCCAAGCTCTTTGCACCCGTCTAGCTTACACCACATGAACCCATTCAACATACTAATAAACAACTCATAATTTCAATATGAACTTCCATGGATAAGTTTATATTTTAATAAATGATAGGGTGAGCCATCAACCATGGCAAAATACAAAATAGTTATCTTAACAAGGGGCCAATACACTTCTGGCCAAATCCACAAAATAATCTAACTAGTCTAGTCCCTATACATGCCATACACAAAATCACTAAGTCTAAATATATCGAGGTGAGTAGATAGTGTTGGCGATCTTCTGGTTATCCTCGTATCCCGACTCGACTCTTAAACTCTATAAAACAAGGGAAAAAGAGAAGAGGAGTAAGTTTTAAGCTTAGTAAGTTTACATGTAAACAATATAACATTATAGCATGTACTAATCATTTATATATCATTACATATTAAGCAAAAAACAATCTACATTCATAATCATGCTTACTCATTTTCGCCTTTTCTATATTTCAACCATATCACAAGCTTAATGTCATTAGCATGTTCCCCTGGACTTAGCATCACAATGTCACATAAAACAACACATTACAACCTCTTAATCAACTACTCGTAGTCAAATTACTCGGTGGTTCCACACTTAGCCCACCATCAGTCTTTATTAGGGTGGTATTGTACATAGCCCACCAAATGATAATTAAACGATGGTATCGGATATAGCCCATCATAATGAAGCAACAAGGTGGTATCGCACTTAGCCCACCATCAAATGTTGTCTTGACATGTTCATATGACTGTTTCATCATTCATACAATAATTATTCAATGAATACCACATTCGATCCACTTGAACCACACATGTTCTCAATCATACCATACACCAATTAGCAACATAATGTGTATAAAGAAAATGCGTTATTTACACATAAACTCACCTCGGTGCAAAACGTGGCAACTAACGGTTTAATCCGTCACCTTGCCTTTTCCACGGTCAAGGTTGATTCCGCGCTCTTCTTGATCTATAACAATAAAATTCATTCATTTAGACCATCCTATTATGACAATACATCAAAATCTACACTTGGGAAAAAATGACCATTTTGCCCTTATATTATGGCAAAATTACGATTTTGCCCCTAGGCTCGTAAATTATTTTTCAACACATTTTATTAATAAATAAGCCTAGCTGAACATTCATTTCTCTTACAACTACTCACCATTTTCACCATTTCATGCATTTATGACACAAATTCATTCTTTGCATTTAAGTCCTATTTAGGTGTTTTCATGCTAACACCTTTCACAAAAGTTGTTTCTCATCTTCCTAACATTCATTTTCTTTTATAAAAAATTAGCTAACAACATGAACTAAAAACTCATGGCAAGTCCCTAGACTTTCAACCATATAACAAACTAGTCCCCTCATTAGCCAGCTTAAGCTTTGGGGACTCCAAAAGTACAAAAATTATATAAAAACCATCTAAATCACTTTCTAGCAAGGGAGATAGCTTGGCTGAAAGTTTAAACCCCCAAAGCTCTATTTCTTCTTCAATTTTTTGGTGGAGAGAAGATAGGTGAATAGTGAAAGATGATAACATCTTTTACTCTTATTTTATTCATTTTTACCACCTAATATCCACTAAATTTGACCAACATTAAAATCTTGTCTCCCTAGCTCCTATATGGCCGGCCACCACTAGATAAATAGCCTAATTGCATTTTAAAATCCTCCAAATTACATTCTATAGCTATTAGGTACCTCTACCTTATAAAATGGAACTTTCGCATCTTATGCGTTTTAGTCCTTTTTCACAATTAAGCATGCTATTGCTAAAATTAAAGCACCAAAATTTCTACATAGCCATATTTTAATGCTATAACACATAAAATAATATCGAATAACTTTCCTTATCCTCGATTTAGTGGTCTCGAAACCACTGTTTTGACTAGCCCCAAAATCGGGCTGTTACACTTACCACACTCAGATTCACCCCCAGTTTCCAAACACCTATAAATTATATATTACACATTCAAAGTAAATACACGTTCCGATTGACTAACTCATTTTATTAATCCAAAGCATACTTCAGTACATGCTTCACACATATCATCATGGTTATATCTCACAGCATACATTCCAAGCACATACTCTTAGTTGCTTTTCAAAATCACATACACCCATACACACAATTCAATATATTCTGGACTCACAAATACCTATTTCAAACATATATACTTATTTTCAAAATTATTCAAGTACTCATTATTGTTTCTTTAACATCATTCACATGAGATTACTCTAAAAGAACTTATAGGAGTCAATATTAGAGATTCACCTGAAACTCACCTACAACAACTTCCAGCTTCAGACTTAGACGTCCAGTTTGAACCAGCAGCAACAACTGCTTAAAGAACATGAATTCACCATTAAACTCATTTAAAGATAGATTACTAACATTTCAATTACAGAAAATCCCCATGCAAGGTTTCTTATTCGTATCTTACTACCCATAGACTTCATATTCTGACTCTTAACATGCAAAGTTATCAGACTTACTAGGAGATATAACACCTCTGTATTTTCCAAGAATTCTTAGCTTCCAATTTACATATGAAGTGTAGCCAACAATAAAATTTTAGTACTTAAGAAAAAAAAGAATTAAAGAATTACTCTGAAGGAAGAGGAAAACCTTCACACGAGCTTTTCTCACACATATATTGTAATATCCTGGAATAGGGGCTATTTTGTATTTGCATTGTTTGCATGTGTTTGGTCTGCGGTGTTGTTGTTTTTGATGTTTTGAGGCTTAGTTGTAAGCCTGGTGTAAGCCCGAGGGTAGGAAAAATTTTAGTTTTTAAGCTTTAAGTGAAAGGAGCTGAAGGAGCTAGGGGTTATAGGTATTTTTAGGTGGATGTTAGCACAAGAAAGAGGCTTGGCAAGGTGGCAGGAAGAAGCCACTTAGAGCTTGGGTTTGACGCCACTTGCAGGGGAAGGAGGTCCCGTGTTCAAGTGCGAAAGTCTCACCTTTTGCTTTCCATTTTGACGCCAAGGTGGTTGAAGTTGGACCTAGTCAAAATATTCAAATGGTGGGTGGAGAGAAAATGTAGGTGGTTGACTAGTTCAAAGTTGTTTGAATTAGTGGCTAGGAGAGACTTTGGGGAGGTGGCCGAATGTTGGAGTCTTTATGGGGGGAGTGGTCGATTTTGGTAGGTGGGTAAGTGGGGAGTGCCGAATGTTCTTAGGCATTTTGGTGTTTTTCGGTCAACTTTAGTCTAGTGCACCTAGCCGAATTTTGCAAAAGTAAGTTCTCTCATTTTTCTTCCTTGAAACCAAAAACCCCAAGCAACCTATACTTGCCGAAAATTAGCACTTGTTCTCCTAAATTTTGCTAGTAGCCGAATGTTCTCTTGAATCCCTAAACCTTATTTTGTTTGCTTCTTTTTCTTTTGTTCTTAGCCGAACTATTCACCCTACCATATATCTCTTTTTCTTTTTCATTGGTGCTAAGCCGAAACTAGGTACCTCTTTCTTCTCATACTTTCACTTTCTTTCTTTCTTAAAACTTGTGCCGAAACTTACTTTGTCTCCTTAGCTGAATCATCCCTCTTCCACTTCTAATCTTCCATTGCCGATTTCTCCTTTCTTCTGGAATCATATTTCTTTTGTTTCTACCTTCAAGGCTCTAGCCGAATCTTCCCCTCTTGTTGCCGAAATTTCTCCTCTCCTATTAGTTTTCACCTTGGCCGAATATTAGAGGGGTGTTGATCTCCTTGGGTTTGTCTTTTTCAATCGTTGGAGGAGGTAAGTGGTTATTGTCGAATGCCTATTTCTTCCCCTCTCTGTTCTCTATCGACTTTTACAAAGGTAAGAGCTGATTTCGGCATTTGATTGCAAGTATGTTAATCGCTTGTTGGAACCAATGTGTTGTAGGGTCTCCGAGTTTTTGAAATCAATCAAGTGAAGCCGCCATCTTGAATAATTGGTTGGTAAGTGGTGGTAAGGATTGGTTTTATTAGTCTATTCTTTTGGTATTCGTTAAGCCGAAGGCTTGTGAGGCTAACTATTTGCGTTTTAGGGTGTGGCCAATTGTCAGAGGTGAACCATCGTTTGGTTCGGGATTTGGTAGAAAACCAAATCGGTTGTAAGGTAAGGGTTCAAGTGTTAACCATTTGGTTTATTTGATTTGGCCGAATGGCCTTGGTACTAATATTCATGTTTGGCCGAATATAGGAGCAAGGAAATTGAGGGTCTTAGATCGGTTCTCTGGGATTAGGACTTGCGTTTTAACAGGTGTGTAAACTTACACACTCTATAGCTAGTAATATGTGTTAATAACCTGATTGTTAATTAAACCGAAACAGTGGAGATTGATATGATACCCTAAGGGTATGTGCACGGATTCGGGTAAGTCCGTTTCAGTATGAGTTTTGTTATTTGATATGTGATATCATGATCTATGGCCTATGTGTATGTGATGCAACACTAAACATGTTAGTATGATTTGCATGATTGGCATGATTTGCATAATGATGGGTGATATGAGAGGAGGGGGAAGATGATATCCGTTTCTTTGGGACACCAGAGGTTTGGCACCTCCAGTGGTTTGGTACCACAGTTGACATTTTGGGACTTTGGGTCACCAGAGGTTTGGCACCTCATAGCGACTTGTCCCCGTGGCTTAGTACCACAGTGGGTTGGCCCTACAGTTGATATTACGGGATCGTCGCCAATGATTTAGTACCACACGTGGGTTGGCCCCACACTTGGATATTGATATATTGTGACTTTGGGTCACCAGAGGTTTGGCACCTCATAGCGACTTGTCCCAGTGGCTTAGTACCACAGTGGGTTGGCCCCACACTTGATATTATGGGATCGTCGCCAGTGATTTGATATCACACGTGGGTTGGCCCCACAGATGGATTATTCGTGACTTTGGGTCACCAGTGGTTTGGCACCACATTGATGGATATCGTGACTTTGGGTCACCAGTGGTTTGGCACCACCAGTGGTTTGGTACCACACGGGGTAGAAAAGGTGTTATGGATGGCTAGGGTTGGGTGCATCAATTGTATTGCTTTGTTATGGTGTGTGTTAGTATGTTGCCTTAATCGGGAGGGGGATTTATGCACTGAGTCTTGTGACTCACCTTCTCCCTTATCATTTTAGGTGACACTTAGATCGCGGACATGGAGCCGGGTGGACTTGAGGTGACCATGCCATGAATAAATTCGGACTTGTACTGATTTGAAAATTTGGTACTTTATGTCATTTATTTCCATTTGGTTTTGTTGGGATTGTAGAAAGGCCTTTTAAAATTATGTTTGATTATTTACATGGTTGGATTTGAATTCAAATATGCCTTAACAAATTATTGGTTAATATTGGATAAAACTTGGAAAATAAGGTTTTCAAAACTACAAAGCGATGTGTTTTAAACTTTACCATCGGGTATCACACTGTAATTGAAAATGAATGCAACTCAAATGGTTTTCAAACTTAAGATTTTTCTACATTAAGTTGAAATGAGTTTTAAGCAACTAAAAGAAACTATTCGGATTTTTTTTAAATGATATAGATTTGGTCTTACTTTTGGAACATATTAAGTTTTAAAATTTCGGGTTCCAAAATTTACTATTGGTTTTAAAACAATCGTGCCCAAGATTTTTACAAGTATAAATACAACAAAGGGTTTTTCTTCAAATGGTTAATCTGAAACCTAACCTCTTAAACTCAATTTTCCCCGTAACATGCCAAATTCAGTTGTAGTGTATTGACCGGGTTTGGGGTGTTACAATTGTGGTATCAGAGCCAAGTTCAAAGGCTCGGCTGTGGGCCCGAGGCCCAAAATGTTTTAAATATTGGTTTAAGTGTTTTTGTTTTAAAATGTATGATTTGGAAAGGCATGGCACCGAGTCTCCAGCACCAATCCGCCCAGGTAAGTACTCCTTACTATTGCTTGTGATTTTGATGTGTGATTAGATGAATAGCAATAGTGGATTACTTTAGAAACTGAACCTGATAGGACTCTGTGGACTTGCGAAAACAAAACTCCTTTAATAAGAGATATTCATAAGACTTTGCTTTAAAAGACAGTGGAATAATTACTGATGCATAAAATTTCTAAATCAGAAAAGTCGAGATTTTAGTCATGAGCGCTCGAGGTGGACGTGGTCGTGGACGTGGTCGGGGTAGGATGATAGTTTCTGAACCAGTAGGGTCTGGTCAGGGGTCAGAGAATGAGATACCAGTACCACCACCAGCTGAAGGTGGTGAGTTCCAGGATCAGACTGGGGATGACGCAGTGTCGTAGGCGATGCTGCGAGTTCTGGAAAGGGTAGCTGGAGTAGGTGGAGGCGCAGAAGCTCGGAAATCTGTGCCTGAGCGACTCCGAGCAAACGGGGCTGACGTATTTCGAGGTGTTTCGGGTGTGGCTTCCAGCACGGCTGAGTATTGGTTGGAGGCGACGGAGCGGATCATGGACGATTTGGACTTGACTGCTGAGGAGAAGCTGAAGGGGATAGTATCGCTTCTTCGGGATGAGTCATACCAGTGGTGGCTCACGGTTCGGGACAGTGCTGCAGTAGAAGATCTTACTTGGGATTATTTTAAAGCTGCTTATCAGAAAAAGTACATTGGAGCTAGCTACATTAACGCGCAACGGAAAGCATTTCTGAGGTTGGTTCAGGGGAGTAAGTCTGTGTCGGAATACGAGGCAGAGTTCTTGAGGCTGAGTCGGTATGCTAGAGGCATTGTGGCTACTGACCACGAGAGGTGTGTTCGATTTGAGGATGGTCTGAGAGATGAATTAAGGTTGCTGATTGCTCCATAGCAGGAGCGTGAGTTTGCCGTTCTAGTAGAGAAGGCTAAGGTAGCAGAGGGAGTTAAAGAGTCTGTGAGGCAAAACATGAATAGGAACAGGCATAAGAGGAGTTTTGGATCTTCTGGGTCGTCAGGTAATCCTCAGAAAAGGGCTAGACAGAGTGGGCCGAATCAGTCTGGTAGGTCTGTTGCTGCTAATCGGGGACCCGCGCAGTGTAACCGTTGTGGAAAATCTCATTGGGGAGGATGCTGGACCGGTGGAAAAGGATGTTTTGAGTGTGGCTCGTTGGATCACCGTGTGAGGGACTGTCCGCGTAAGTTGGCTAGGATTCAGTCTGAGGGTCAGGGCCGTACTCAGTTCAGGAATAATGGACCGCCACCGCAGAGGGGTCGTGGTAATGGCAGAGGAGGTTATGGTTCTGGTCGGGGCCGCAGAGCACCGGGCAGAGGTGCGGGTAGCGCTGAGGCAAGACAGCCTGGGTTAGTGTATGCAGCGAGGCGCCGAGAGGAGGGCGACGCACCGGACGTCATAACCGGTACATTCTTGATCTTTGGTTCTCCGTATACTACTTTGATTGATGTGGGTTCAACGTATTCTTACGTTGCTAGTAGCATAGTAGAGACCATGGATTTAGACTCTGAAACTACTTCTAGGCAGATGAAAGTAATTAGCCCTCTAGGTCACTCTGTAGTTGTAGATAAGCTGTATAGAGACGTACCCCTAGAACTCCAAGGGGTAGTGTTTGTGGCTGATCTGATGGAACTGCCATTTGGGGAGTTCGATCTGATTCTTGGGATGGACTGGTTGGTTAAGTACCAGGCGAGGTTGGATTGCACGGCTAAGCACATGGTTCTAAAGACGGCTGAGAATGATGAGGTAGTCATGATAGGTAATAGAAGAGATTACTTATCCAACGTGGTATCTGCTCTAAAGGCTGAGAAGATGGTAAGGAAGGGCTGTGAAGCATATGTGGTTCATGTGTATGCCTTGGAGGTTAAGAAGTCTGCTATTGGGAAGGTTCGAACGGTTAAGGAATTTGTTGATGTGTTTCCAAAGGAGCTTCCGATTTTGCCACCGGATCGTGAGGTGGAGTTCGGGATAGATCTGTTACCCGGAACTGCGCCAGTGTCTATTGCTCCGTATAGGATGGCGCCAAAGGAATTAGTGGAGTTAAAGGCTCAGATCCAGGAGTTGTTGGACCGAGGCTTTATCACGCCAAGTGTTTCACCTTGGGGAGCGCCGGTACTCTTTGTCAAGAAGAAGGATGGTACAATGCGGATGTGTATAGACTACCGCCAGTTGAATAAGCTGACGATCAAAAACAAGTATCCGTTGCCACGAATAGATGACTTGTTTGATCAGCTGAAGGGTGCATCGGTATTCTCGAAGATTGATTTAAGGTCTGGGTATCACCAGTTAAAGGTGAAAAAGGCGGATATCCACAAGACGACGTTTCGCACTCGGTATGGACACTATGAGTTTCTGGTAATGCCGTTTGGGTTGACTAACGCGCCGGCAGCATTCATGGATATGATGAATAGGGTGTTCCAACAGTACTTGGATCAGTTCATCGTGGTATTTATAGACGACATCTTGGTGTACTCAAGGACAGAAGAGGAGCATGATGCGCATTTGCGAGTGGTGTTGCAGATTCTGAGGGAGAAGCAGCTTTATGCTAAGTTTAGTAAGTGCGAGTTCTGGCTTAGGGAGGTGACTTTCTTGGGTCATGTAGTGTCAGCTGAGGGGATTAGAGTGGACCCTCGGAAGATTGAGGCAGTTTTGGACTGGAAGCCGCCTAAGTCAGTGGCTGAAATTTGAAGTTTTCTGGGTCTGGCAGGGTACTACCGAAGATTTGTAGAGGGATTTTCGTTGATTGCAGCACCGATGACTAAGCTGTTAAGAAAAGGGGTTCCGTTTGTTTGGACTGAGAAGCAGCAAGAGAGTTTCGACAAGCTAAAGAAGATTTTGACTGAAGCTCCGATTTTAATTCAACCTGAGGCAGGAAAGGAATTCACAGTATATTGCGATGCATCACATACGGGTTTGGGTTGTGTGCTGATGCAGGAGGGAAAGGTAGTGGCTTATGCATCTCGGCAGCTGAGGCCACATGAGG
Source organism: Gossypium australe (assembly GCA_005393395.2). NCBI lineage: Eukaryota > Viridiplantae > Streptophyta > Magnoliopsida > Malvales > Malvaceae > Gossypium > Gossypium australe. The sequence goes on along the minus strand of CM016619.1, from coordinate 87,924,574 downwards.
TCAATTATCCGACGCACGACTTGGAGTTAGCGGCAGTAGTTTTTGCTTTGAAAATTTGGAGGCACTACTTGTACGGAGAGAGATCGATAGTCTACACAGATCACAAGAGTTTAAAGTACCTTTTGACTCAGAAGGATTTGAATTTGAGACAGGGCAGATGGATTGAGTTGCTAAAGGACTACGACTGTTCGATTGAGTATCATCCGGGCAAGGCTAACGTGGTGGCAGACGCGTTGAGTCGTAAGGTTGTATCAGACTTAAGAGCGATGTTTGCCCATTTGAGTTTGTATGACGACGGAAGTATTCTGGCAGAATTGCAGGTTAAACCTACTTGGGTTGAGCAGATCAAGGAGAAACAGTTAGAGGATGAGGTTCTGAATGCGCAGAGGTTGCAGGTGTAGGATAGTGGTTTGGAGGGTTACAGTTTGTCTAGTGATGGGGTGCTGTGTTTTCAAGGGAGAGCTTGTATGCCGAAGGATATCGAGTTAAGGCAGAGGATTCTTCAGGACACACATAGCAGCCCATACGCTATGCATCCTGGAGGTAGCAAGATGTATAGGGATCTAAGAGAGTAGTTTTGGTGGTCAGGTCTAAAGCGAGAGGTGACGGAGTTTGTGGGGAAGTGTCTGACATGTCAATAGGTCAAGGCTGAGCATCAGTTGCCGTCGGGGCTGCTTCAGCCAGTGAAGATTCCACAGTGGAAGTGGGAAAGGATAACTATGGATTTCGTCAGTGGATTACCTCTTACGCCTAGCAAGAAGGACTCAGTTTGGGTAATTGTGGATCGGTTGACTAAATCGGCTCACTTTAATCCGGTAAGGGTTGATTACTCACTTCAGAGGTTGGCGAAGCTGTATGTGTCAGAGATAGTGAGGCTGCACGGTGTGCCAGTATCGATCATCTCAGATAGGGATCCCAGATTTACGTCAAGGTTCTGGAAAGCATTGCATCAGGCTCTGGGTACGCGGTTAGATTTCAGCACGGCATTTCATCCGCAGTCTGACGGGCAGTCGGAAAGGGTTATACAGATTTTGGAGGATATGCTGAGAGGTTGTGTTCTGAACTTTAGAGGTAGTTGGGAGGAGTTTCTACCATTAGCTGAGTTCGCCTACAACAATAGTTACCAAGCAAGCATCAAGATGGCACCTTGTGAGGCGTTGTATGGTAGGAAGTGTCGCTCACCTACATGTTGGAAGGAGTTGGGTGAACGCCAGTTGTTGGGACCAGAGATGGTTGCAGAGACTGAAGACAAAGTTAAGTTGATTCAGGCTCGTTTGAAGGAAGCTTCGGATAGGCAGAAGTCTTATGCCAATCTCAGGCGGAGAGATATAGAGTTTGCTGTAGGGGATAACGTTTTTCTAAAGGTCTCGCCATGGAAGAAGGTGTTAAGGTTTGGAAGGAAAGGCAAGTTAAGTCTAAGGTTTATTGGGCCGTATAAGGTACTGAGACGAGTGGGACCAGTAGCTTATCAGCTTGAGTTACCAGCAGAGCTAAGTCAGATTCACGACGTATTTCACGTTTCGATGCTTAGGCGTTATCGTTCAGATCCATCGCATGTCGTAGCAGTGGAAGAGATCGAGGTGAATCCAAATTTGACCATGGAGGAGGAACCAATGCAGATTCTAGATCGGGATGTGAAGGTTTTGCGTAGGAAGTCAGTGCCTTTGGTAAAGGTACTATGGCGGAACCATGGTGTGGAAGAAGCTACGTGGGAACCAGAGGATATGATGAGACAGCAATACCCTCAACTCTTTTGACTAGGTAATTTCGAGGCCGAAATAATTTTTAAAGGGTGTAGAACTGTAATATCCTGGAATAGGGGCTATTTTGTATTTGCATTGTTTGCATGTGTTTGGTCTGCGGTGTTGTTGTTTTTAATGTTTTGAGGCTTAGTTGTAAGCCTGGTGTAAGCCCGAGGGGTAGGAAAAATTTTAGTTTTTAAGCTTTAAGTGAAAGGAGCTGAAGGAGCTAGGGGTTATAGGTATTTTTAGGTGGATGTTAGCACAAGAAAGAGGCTTGGCAAGGTGGCAGGAAGGCGCCACTTAGAGCTTGGGTTTGACGCCACTTGCAGGGGAAGGAGGTCCCGTGTTCGAGCTGCGAAAGTCTCACCTTTTGCTTTCCATTTTGACGCCAAGGTGGTTGAAGTTGGACCTAGTCAAAATATTCAAATGGTGGGTGGAGAGAAAATGTAGGTGGTTGACTAGTTCAAAGTTGTTTGAATTAGTGGCTAGGAGAGACTATGGGGAGGTGGCCGAATGTTGGAGTCTTTATGGGGGGAGTGGTCGATTTTGGTAGGTGGGTAAGTGGGGAGTGCCGAATGTTCTTAGGCATTTTGGTGTTTTTCGGTCAACTTTAGTCTAGTGCACCTAGCCGAATTTTGCAAAAGTAAGTTCTCTCATTTTTCTTCCTTGAAACCAAAAACCCCAAGCAACCTATACTTGCCGAAAATTAGCACTTGTTCTCCTAAATTTTGCTAGTAGCCGAATGTTCTCTTGAATCCCTAAACCTTATTTTGTTTGCTTCTTTTTCTTTTGTTCTTAGCCGAACTATTCACCCTACCATATATCTCTTTTTCTTTTTCATTGGTGCTAAGCCGAAACTAGGTACCTCTTTCTTCTCATACTTTCACTTTCTTTCTTTCTTAAAACTTATGCCGAAACTTACTTTGTCTCCTTAGCCGAATCATCCCTCTTCCACTTCTAATCTTCCATTGCCGATTTCTCCTTTCTTCTGGAATCATATTTCTTTTGTTTCTACCTTCAAGGCTCTAGCCGAATCTTCCCCTCTTGCTGCCGAAATTTCTCCTCTCCTATTAGTTTTCACCTTGGCCGAATATTAGAGGGGTGTTGATCTCCTTGGGTTTGTCTTTTTCAATCGTTGGAGGAGGTAAGTGGTTATTGTCGAATGCCTATTTCTTCCCCTCTCTGTTCTCTATCGACTTTTACAAAGGTAAGAGCTGATTTCGGCATTTGATTGCAAGTATGTTAATCGCTTGTTGGAACCAATGTGTTGTAGGGTCTCCGAGTTTTTGAAATCAATCAAGTGAAGCCGTCATCTTGAATAATTGGTTGGTAAGTGGTGGTAAGGATTGGTTTTATTAGTCTATTCTTTTGGTATTCGTTAAGCCGAAGGCTTGTGAGGCTAACTGTTTGTGTTTTAGGGTGTGGCCGATTGTCAGAGGTGAACCATCGTTTGGTTCGGGATTTGGTAGGAAACCAAATCGGTTGTAAGGTAAGGGTTCAAGTGTTAACCATTTGGTTTATTTGATTTGGCCGAATGGCCTTGGTACTAATATTCATGTTTGGCCGAATATAGGAGCAAGGAAATTGAGGGTCTTAGATTGGTTCTCTGGGATTAGGACTTGCGTTTTAACAGGTGTGTAAACTTACACACTCTATAGCTAGTAATATGTGTTAATAACCTGATTGTTAATTAAACCGAAACAGTGGAGATTGATATGATACCCTAAGGGTATGTGCACGGATTCGGGTAAGTCCGTTTCAGTATGAGTTTTGTTATTTGATATGTGATATCATGATCTATGGCCTATGTGTATGTGATGCAACACTAAACATGTTAGTATGATTTGCATGATTGGCATGATTTGCATAATGATGGGTGATATGAGAGGAGGGGGAAGATGATATCCGTTTCTTTGGGACACCAGAGGTTTGGCACCTCCAGTGGTTTGGTACCACAGTTGACATTTTGGGACTTTGGGTCACCAGAGGTTTGGCACCTCATAGCGACTTGTCCCCGTGGCTTAGTACCACAGTGGGTTGGCCCTACAGTTGATATTACGGGATCGTCGCCAGTGATTTAGTACCACACGTGGGTTGGCCCCACACTTGGATATTGATATATTGTGACTTTGGGTCACCAGAGGTTTGGCACCTCATAGCGACTTGTCCCAGTGGCTTAGTACCACAGTGGGTTGGCCCCACACTTGATATTATGGGATCGTCGCCAGCGATTTGATATCACACGTGGGTTGGCCCCACAGATGGATTATTCGTGACTTTGGGTCACCAGTGGTTTGGCACCACATTGATGGATATCGTGACTTTGGGTCACCAGTGGTTTGGCGCCACCAGTGGTTTAGTACCACACGGGGTAGAAAAGGTGTTATGGATGGCTAGGGCTGGGTGCATCAATTGTATTGCTTTGTTATGGTGTGTGTTAGTATGTTGCCTTAATTGGGACACCAGAGGTTTGGCACCTCCAGTGGTTTGGTACCACAGTTGACATTTTGTGACTTTGGGTCACCAGAGGTTTGGCACCTCATAGCGACTTGTCCCCGTGGCTTAGTACCACAGTGGGTTGGCCCCACAGTTGATATTACGGGATCGTCGCCAGTGATTTGGTATCACACGTGGGTTGGCCCCACACTTGGATATTGATATATTGTGACTTTGGGTCACCAGAGGTTTGGCACCTCATAGCGACTTGTCCCAGTGGCTTAGTACCACAGTGGGTTGGCCCCACACTTGATATTATGGGATCGTCGCCAGTGATTTGGTATCACACGTGGGTTGGCCCCACAGATGGATTATTCGTGACTTTGGGTCACCAGTGGTTTGGCACCACCAGTGGTTTGGTACCACACGGGGTAGAAAATGTGTTATGGATGGCTAGGGTTGGGTGCATCAATTGTATTGCTTTGTTATGGTGTGTGTTAGTATGTTGCCTTAATCGGGAGGGGGATTTATGCACTGAGTCTTGTGACTCACCTTCTCCCTTATCATTTCAGGCGACACTTAGATCGCGGACATAGAGCTGGGTGGACTCGAGGTGACCATGCCATGAATAAATTCAGACTTGCACTGATTTGAAAGTTTGGTACTTTATTTCATTTATTTCCATTTGGTTTTGTTGGGATTGTAGAAAGGCCTTTTAAAATTATGTTTGATTATTTACATGGTTGGATTTGAATTCAAATATGCCTTAACAAATTATTGGTTAATATTGGATAAAACTTGGAAAATAAGGTTTTCAAAACTACAAAGCGATGTGTTTTAAACTTTACCATCGGGTATCACACTGTAATTGAAAATGAATGCAACTCAAATGGTTTTCAAACTTAAGATTTTTCTACATTAAGTTGAAATGAGTTTTAAGCAACTAAAAGAAACTATTCGGATTTTTTTTAAATGATATAGATTTGGTCTTACTTTTGGAACATATTAAGTTTTAAAATTTCGGGTTCCAAAATTTACTATTGGTTTTAAAACAATCGTGCCCAAGATTTTTACAAGTATAAATACAACAAAGGGTTTTTCTTCAAATGGTTAATCTGAAACCTAACCTCTTAAACTCGATTTTCCCCGTAGCATGCCAGATTCGGTCGTAGTGTATTGACCGGGTTTGGGGTGTTACATATATATCTACTTCGATTTAGTGGAACTTTACAAGTGTCTTGAAATTTCAGAATATGCCTTTCATAATGGACTAAAAAATCCAAAGGAAACATAATTGAAAGTATTTTCCATATATCATTTGTCCAATCAGTTTAGTTGGTTTATAACCAAATCAGGTTACTAAGACTAACCCTTCACAGTATTTAAACAAACTAGGCATAATATACCTTCGGTGGTTACCTATACAAAGCTTACTTTTCCATTTTTATTGAACTCTTTCATTTACTCAAGAACAAATCTAAGGCCAAATCCTGATATGCTTGGACAAATACTCAATTAGCCCAAAACATTAAATTTTCAAAAGCTATAATTTGGTGAACTTCCGGAGTGTGCCATAGTAAACATTTTCTTGTCTACACACCTAAAATTCGGGTTATCCACATTTGGGTGTGACAACCTGGAAACACAGGATATATAGACTTTTCTGCTCCTTTTTAGCTCTAATTCATGTAGCTTCGTAGTAATTTTTGTTGAAATTCATATTTTAATTATAAAATAATTAAATTGCACTCAATTATGAACATATTGAATTTTAATTATTTTTATAATAAATTTACACAAATTTGATTTATTTTCTATAGTTTTGCATAAATGGTGAAAATTGGCTCAATAGTCACCTTGAGAAGCTTGATCGTTGAGGTAATTCTTTTATCAAGTGACCCAAGAGTGAAGCTACTTATTTTTCCATCAATGGACGGTTCAATAATAATTTTTGAAAATATTTTATAATTAATTTTAATCAAACAAAAATTGGGTTTGTAACGCCCCTAATTTGGGCCTAGTAGAATTGGGCCTATTGGGCCTTGGGCTTGGGAGCGTTTAAAAGTTTTGGAGAACAAGAGAACGACACTAATGCAAGTTGGACCTATTAGATGAGTGATTTTGGAAGGTTAGGGGGCTTCCATGAAGTTCTGGGATCAAATCTGGGCTTTAGGAAAAATTTTAGTTTTAGTTGAATAAAATCCTGAGATTAAGTAAGTAGACTTTAAGAATAAAATGTGGAGAAAAATGGCACAAAAGGAGTTGTGGTCTAGTGGAAAATGGCGCCACATGGGAGACAAGGAAGTGATGCCATATAGGAAGTAAGGGGTCCAAGGTTCAAGTCTTGGCGCGTGCAATTCTTTTTGTTTTCTTTTTAAATGAACTTAGACTTTGGCCCATAGACTTATATTTAGTTGCGCATGTTTTAAGACAAAAAGGAGCTAGTTGGTAAAGTGGCGAGCGACGTGGATTATGTTACAGGGGAGCTTGAGTTTGAATCCCATTGCAAGCAAAAAGGGATATTTATTTTGCTAAGTTGGGACGGCCAGAGTTTGTGTTGGAATTAAACTCCGCTGAAGGAGGGATCCCACATCGGGAAGCTAGCAAGAGGGAAGGTGAGAAGCTGGCTTTAAATAGAGCAATCTATGAGGAGAGTAAGCATACTTGGGTTGGCGTTTGGGCATAGGAGTGTTCGGAGCGTGGATCAACTCTAGATTCCTATCAGGTGTGTATTTCGCTCTACTCTAGCTGTAGAGCAGCAAATGTCGAAATACTGGTCACACGGTGATGGTAGACACACGAGCGTGCGAGCGTACGTGTGGGAGCTTCGACGCGATAGTTGAGGCCCTCATGAGTGTTCTAATGAGTCTAGGCTGCCTTGGGCCAAGTGGGCCCAATGGGCCCGTGGGCCCATATGAATAAATTGTATGATTGTGTAGTAGATATTGAACTGGTCTATGTGAATCTCATATCCGTGGCTAGATTTGGGCTAATTGGGCCACACGAGCATGTAGGCCCATTTGGGCCGAGAATGTGTCCTAGGCCTATTCCCATCGTTATATCTGTTTAGAATACCTTGGTTTACAAAATTACTGAAATACCCTCGACTCGTAAAATTACCGAAATACCCTTGATTTACAAAATTACCGAAACACCCTTGATTTATGAAATCACTGAAAAACCCTTGGTTTACAAACTACTGAAATACCCTTGGTTTACGAAATTACCGAAATACCCTCAATTTGTGAAATTACCTAAATACCCCCGGTTTGCAAAATTACCGAAATACTCCTGGTTTGTGAAATTACCAAAATACCCCTGAAGGATAGAATTATTGAAATACCCTCGAATTGCAAAATTATCGAAATACCCCCAATTTGCGAAATTATCGAAATACCCCTAAAGGGTAGAATTGCTGAAATACCCCTGCGTTGCAAAATTACTGAAATACCCCTAGTTTGTGAAATTACCGAAATACCCCTAAAGGGTAGGGTTACCGAGATAGCCTTATAGGGTAAAATGACTATTTTGCCCTTGTAGGTAAATGACAAATTTAGACTGGGAATTTGACTGATTTGACTGGGATTGTATGACTGTGTTTTAACTGAATTGACTGTGGGCGTGTGACTGATATACTATTAATATATGTTTAGATGACTGTTACTGAGCATGGCCATTTTGCATACATTTGTAATGATTGAGCATGACATATAGGACATATTGAATGGGGTTGGGATATGTATTTGGAGGAAGTACTGTACTGGTGGCTATGCCACGTTATACTGATTCAGTGGCTCTGCCACGATATACTGATTTTAGTGGCTCAGCCACGTATACTGTTACTGGCAGCTTTACTGCGTCGATATTGGTAGCTCGGCTGCGTTCTTGGTGTGTAGGGCTGGGTGGGTTGACTTGGTCCCCACATGGAGTGTAGGGCTGGTATGGGTGGTGTGATGGTTGGATTGGGTTGGGATGCATCCTCATACTGTTGCATATCTATTTATGAGATCTGTCACTGTACTGGGCTTATGCCACTTGTTCTGTTATTGGTTTGGGCTAGGCCCAATTGATACTGTTATGGGCTATGACCCAAATAATTTAATAGTGGGCTTTGACCCACGTATGCTCTGATTTGTACTGTACTGTGACTGTTGAAAGGGCTTTGGCCCAGACTGTTTAGGTTTCTGCTTCTGTATATTGACTGTTACTCTAGTAAGGGGATTACACACTAAGTTTTCATAAACTCACCCCGTTTTTAACTGTGCAGGTAATCTTCAGCCTTAGACGGATCGGAGCTGCGAGGGACTCGGAGGTGACCACACGTCCGATTGGCTTTAAAGTACACGTCCTATTTTTATTTTAGTTTAATTTGTTGGGTTATAAATTTTGTAATAAGGCCTTAAGATTTCTAAACTTTAAGTTTTGGGATTTTATTGATTGTTTTATAATTGCTAGAAGTAGAACACGATTTATCGGAAATAACTACTGATTTTCAAAATATCACTTTCCGCAACTATTTTAAATTAAGCTTTCCACAACAAACAAGGTTTTAAAGATAATAGTGTTTTCCAAGAATGATTTCTAATAAACCACGTTTTGAAAATAAGCAAACGAAATCTGAGGTTTTGAATAGCAGAAAGTTTTAAGTTGTAAGAAGGGTTTCTAATGAAAGCATGGTTTTTGAAAAACTCTTTAATGTGACACTCCAAATTCGGGGCCTAACTTCTAGGCTGAGTTTGGGGTGTTACAGGGTTAAAATTAATTACAAGCCTGATGAAGAGAAAAATGGGGTCCAATTGTGCTAAGTGAAGATGACTGATCCACCAAGAAATTTGTAGTCCAAATTGTCCCATGTAGCTAACCCAATCAGATATTTTAGCTGATATTTATAATTGCAAATCAACCCTTGAACTTGCCTTTAATTTCGTTCAAACCCCTTATCTTTCCAAGCTTGTTATTTTTAGCCACAAGATAAAAATAGCAAATTCAAGTCAAACCATCCCTCATGCCATGCATGGCTAGCCAAGGGAAGAGGAAATGGATGCTATTTTTAGCAGTCATCTCCACATATAAAAAGCCCCCTTCACTCCATCATTTCTCATCCCTCACTTATCACATCTTTCTCCCTCACATTTTCTCTCTTTCTCCCTTCTAGTTTCTTTTCAATTCCCTTCTTCCCTTACTGATTTCCCCTCTTGAAAAAGAGCTTGCATGCCTCTTGGAGTGGCAACAATCAGGTATTCATGAAGGCCTTGGATCAGTAGAACGAACAGAGAAGAGAGGAGCGTACTAGTCTAGCTTCGGAAAACCACCGAGATTTGTTCTTCTAGTTCCCTTCTGTTAAACTTTGTTTTAAGTTTTGTTTTGATCATTAAAATTAATATTTGTGTTGTTCTTCAATTAATTAAAATGACTTAAATTCCTTTTGTGTTAGATTAATTTCATTCTGCTCACTTAGATTATTAAATTCCTTTTGTGTTAGATTAATTTCATTATGTTCACTTAGATTATTAAAAATGTGTTTGTGTTGTTATTAGGTTTTAGTAAATTGTTCAGTTAAATAAAAACATGCTTATGTTATGCTTGCATTTTGATTATAAGGTAACAATTGAATTAATTATTTAAATGGATTGAAATTTTAATTAATGGACATAATATTTAATTGGTGCATGTTCAATCTTTTAAGGTAGCTGAGGGTTAAATTAGCGACGGTATTAAACAATACATTAGCCTTGCATAACTTGCAAGATTATTGTGATTAAATTGTTTCAATATAGAGGTATATTATTACTTCACTTAATATTTACTTGCTTATTAAAATTCAATTAACCGATTGAATTGACATAGAGATATGGTCAAGAGATTAATAGGTTCTAATAGGTAAGTATGTGCATTAGTTAATAATTTACCGAGTTGTCGTGAAATTATTCATAACAACATGAACACAACTTTAATTATTCTAAATTAAAAAATAAAATTGATCTAACACATTTTTTTCATATTGATTAAACCCATCTTTTAGAAATCGTGCATTGAAATTTTTATTTTTTTTTCTTAGTTAAATTACTTAGTTTATTTTTAGTTTTTACAAAACCTCTTTAAACCAATATATTTTCAAAAACCAAATTGTTTAATTTTGCATTTCATAAATATTCTATTTCACAGTCCTTGTGGGTACGATAAGTCGACATTATTTGTCACTTTATTACTTATTGCGATTATGTACACTTGCACATTTTTGTTGTTTCAAGTTTTGTTACCGTTGCCAGGGACTATTTTTAAAGATATTATTTGTGAAATTGTTAATTTTTCATTTTAGTTTATTTTTCTGCTTAATTTTAATTTAATTATTTTTTTTTTGTGATTGTTTCAGATGTTTATGAGTACTGATCAAATTATCAACTTACCCATCATAGATCCTAAAATAGAAAGGACTTTTCGACAAAGAAGAAGAGAAGCAGCTCATAGAAGGACTGAAGAGATGAACCTTGAGAACCAAAACCAGGGGAATGGAGATAAGGTTCAAGCCTTGAGACAGTATCTCCTGCCATTGTTTCATGGGCTTAATTCGGGTATTACGAGACCTGAAATCAAGGCACAAAAATTTGAGCTAAATCCAATCATGTTCTAGATGCTTCAAATAGTGGGGCCATTCAGTGGAATGCCGACAGGAGATCCTCACCTTCACCTTAGATTGTTTATGGGGGTGCGTGATTCCTTCAAGTTAGCTGGAGTACTCAAAGATGCACTACGATTAAAGTTGTTCCCATACTCATTAAGGGACATAGCTCGAGCTTGGTTGAACTCGTTACCACTAGATTCCATCACCACATGGCAAGAGTTAGCAAAATGTTTCCTTATGAAGTACATTCCACCTAGAAAGAATTCTAAGTTGCGAAATGAGATCCCTACCTTCCAATAGATAGATGACGAATCCTTGTATGAGTCGTTGGAAAGATTTAAAGAACTCTTATGAAGATGCCCTCATCATGGAATCTTGCATTGACTTCAATTATAGACATTCTATAATGGTCTCAGTATTATACACTTTTTCTAATGGTGCTCTCTTTTCTAAGTTTTATAATGAGGCTTATGAAATCATTGAGAGAATTTCTCACAACAATTACCAATGGCCAACCAACCGAGCAATGATCGTCGATTTCAGAGTTTTCAATTTATAATGAGAACGATCGAACCTGGAAACTAACTCTGACAATGATTTTTGAGGCAAGCGCACCTATCGAACTGTAGTATAGTTAAGGCAAGACCGGAATGTCGAACCCAAAGGAACTAAAAGTACTAATACTAACTTTCTTTCTATAATCTAGCCTAAAATAAGTGAAGTTGTTGTTTAATCTAAATTTTACTAACTACTAAGCTAAAGACACAAAGACAAAAAGAATGAATTGGGGAAATACTGTTGGAAAAACTTAGTTGATTAAGACGATACCCTTAGGAAGAATCCACCTAGACTTCACTTGTTATCTAACACTGAACCGGACAATTTATTCACTTGACTTGATCCGTAAGATTCCCTAAGTTATATTAAACCCTCTCTTGAGGCGAATAACGTCTAACCCTAGGTTGATTAATTGAAATCTCTTTCTGATTAAAACCCCTAGAATCGCATTAATTCGATCTATGGACTCCCATATTAGGTTTCACCCTAATTCGGAAAAATCTCGTCACCCTATCACTAGGCGTGCGATCAACTCCGCTTAATTATGCTAGATCTACTCTTAAGCAGGGACTTTTGCTCCACCACCTAAGCACATCATACTTGAATTAATATCCCGGAAATATTAACATAAGAATTAAGCACACATATTTAAGAAGAAATCAAGTATTTATCATATAGTTCAGAAAAGAATAACAAGATCCGTCTTAGGTTTCATCCCCTTCAGGTGTCTGAAGGTTTAGTTAATAACAATAAAAGAAAACATCTCAAAAGAAAAGATAAAACAAAACATAAGAAATCTCTAAAACCTCCTAAAGGAATTGAAGGAGAGATCCGCCGTCTTGAGTATTATTCCGGCTTCTTGAGATGGATCAATTGGCTATCTTCGAGTGTTTCCCACAAATCTGACCTTTCTGGCTCGGCTCCTTGGCCTAGCTAACTGCCCTCTTTCCAGGTAATTTAGGGGGTTTATATAGGCTTTTGAAATAGGTTTCTTTGCCCCTAAGTATCCTTTTCCGAGTGAAACTCTTCTTTCCAGCGACAGGGACACGGCCATGGCACACGCCAGTGTAATTCGTCTTTAGGCTATGTTTGGATTTCTTTAATGAGGCACGACCGTGTGAATTGGGATCAGGCTGTGTTCTAGTTTATCAGGGAGGCACAGCTGTGTGGGCTTAAGTCCAGGATGTGTCGATTTCCACTTTGGCCCAATTTTGTCCGTTTTAGGCCCGTTTCTTGTTCTTTCCATCCTCCGGTGCTTTCCTGAGTATAAGACATTAAAAGAAAGAATTAAGAGCACCTTTTTACACAAATCAAGGGATAAATCATCCAAAAGTATGCTAAATGTGGGATTAAAATATGTTACTTTTACGGTTTATCACATACCCCCACACTTAAGCTTTTGCTTGTCCTCAAGAAAAATTTTCAACTTACAATTAAAATGAACTTTCTATAATTCATAATTCCTATCAACAATGTCTCATCATAATTCATAGATAATTTACACACGGATAATTTAACTTAAAGAGTCCTAAAGATTCAAACAATATAAGCCATACATTTGTATCATGGAAACGTAGGTGTCTCCCCTTATCTAAATAATCACCTTTAATTCAAAACTGACAAGGATTGATATCCTTACAAAGGATTCACTCAAATCACTCAAAAATTATTTAAGGTTTAGGGAAAAGAGCACTCATAAGTCGAACCTGAAAAGTTAATCCCATAGGCTTGCCTGAAAATCAAATCTCCACCACTGTAAAATGAGATGATAAACAGATCAAAAGGTCTTTAACAGGGTTGTAACGGGGCTAGGGTTAAAGGTGTGGATAAAGGATGAATTAAAAGGTTAGAATCGAGATCGAATTAACAAGTTACCTATCTAGAAATACTAAGATGATAATTACATCAACTGAAAAGTAATAACCCTAATAATACGAGCTTTTCTTTTGATAAATAAACTTTAACTATATAAGCTCCCTTTTCATAATACTAACACTGAATATACTTCGAAAGTTTTTTTAAGAACAAATTAAATAATAAAGGATAAATTCAGCTACTGAAATAATATAATTAGGTAACTAATCAAATCAAATCTCGATATAAGGGTAGTCAAAAGAAAATGGTGATAACAAATACAAAGGGTTTTGGGGTAATATTAATGGGTGAGTCAATAAAAAGGGTTGTTAGGATCAACGGGGTTCACTAGGGATTAATTATGGAGGTAGGTTTTTAGTGGAGTGAGTGGGTTAAATCCTAAGTGCCTTAGTCATCTCTATATATCAAATCAAAGGTGTCGTCTCAACATGTATAATCGAGGCAAGTTCTAGAATAACAGTTCAATGTTGACACATTAATAAAAAGTGAGCACGAAAGAATATATGCTCTAAAAGGCTCAAAATCTCACAAAAATTATGGGTATTTGATATGAACCTCATAAATTTCAAATTTCAGGATATCATTCAGATTCAGTTAGACAACCTAAAAATTTTAAAATTTTTGAAAAATAGACTTATCATGCTTGATTCTCTAGTATTCTTCAAATTTAATCATCAATATTTCATTCTGTTCATAATATGAGAAACTTACTTTGGAACAAGGAATAATTCAGGGATTTGAGAATAATGCAGAAAGTTAGGCACTTTCTTGAAATAACTATTCACCCCCACACTTAAGATGTACATTGCCCTCAATGTACAAACATAGATATGTAATTTAAGAGAGAGGGAGAGGTGAAACTTCCTGAATTTGGATGGTTTCCCGGAGTTGGAAGTCGATAGGGGTGGTTGCTGCTACCGAGCTCTACGCTAGATGAAGAAATTGGGAAGCTCATAGAGAATTAGTCAGGGATTATTAAGACACATTTAAAATAAATATCTAATTAAAGACAAGAAAGATAAAGAGAAAGAAAGTAAAAATTTAAATAAACTAAGGCTAAGAGATAAAGGGGCTTGAGAATCCTTATTGGTAGATGGTTAGCGAGGTGTTTGTGACTTCTAAGGCTACCGAGGTGCTGGCGGTGGTGGAAGTGGCGTGATTCCCAAGTAGCCTTTTGAACCTGGCACTAAGAAACTAAAGTAAAATAAACTAAATTAAGCATAAGATTGTCAAAGAGAAGGAAAATAAAGGAGAAGATAAAAGTAAAACAAAAGATAAATGGTCTCAAAGACCCTTGGCTTGTTGTTTGGATGAAGCGGCTGGCATGAGCTTATGTATAGGGGTCTCCCTTGAGGAGACTATGCTTGCCTTCTTCCGCTTCTTCGACATGGCTTTGGTATAGCTCAAGAGTATAGAGAATTGTTATGGAGAGAGGAGAATTCTGAGAAAGGAAGGAAGAAAGAAGATGGGGAGTTGGTGAGAAGATGGGGAAAGGGAGTGTGGGTTTAAATAGAGTTTTGGTTTCTGATGCTCTCCCCACGCCCATGGACCAAGGGTGTGTCGATTCACACGGCCGCCTCACGCAGCTGTGTTTCGAGACGTGTTGTTTCTCCCAAGCCCATTTTTCAGATTGTCACGCCTACTAGTGATAATTCAGTATCATCCACGGCCATGTCGCACGATCGTGGCATTTTGTCTGTGCCCATGGGGGTTGGTTGGGTCCGCGACTTCGAAAATTACTTGGGTCTGATTCGTACCGCCTCTGCTATGTTAGTATGGTGATTCTGTACTTCTGTATGGCCACGGCCACGGCCGTGTGCAAGGCTGTGTGGCCTGGGAATCTGCGTTTTTGGTTAGTTTACAACTAGGTGTTCAGAAAGAAGAAAGGAAAAGAAAAGAAAATGAAATGAAAACAAATGTGAAAGTAAATTGGGTTAGTGCTTGGGTTGCCTTCCGAGAAGCGCTCGTTTATAGTCTTAAGCTAGATTTTCCTCGTATTTGCAAAAATTAGGGTGGTTTAAAAGTTTGAATATCTTCCCTCATACTTTCAGTCCTAATTTCTTGATAAAGTTTAAGTCGAGAAGCATTTACCTTAAAAGTGCCGAATATAGGATTGCTTACCTCGACTGTTCCGTATGGGAAAATATTGCGTACCTTAAGAGGGATTTATTTGTTTGCTTTCAGGTCTGACATGGTGATGCGAGGATCTGCTTTATCTAACAGTACTTGGTCTCCTATTTTGAAGTGGTTTGATGTTCCTATGAGCTCTTCTGGGGGCTCCTTCGGTTTTACTTTGCGCTGTTTTGGTTCCTCTTTAAAGTGTGTCGTCCATTCTTCTAATTTTTTGATCTTAAGGCTTCGTTCCTCATATAATTCTTCTTTGTTGGCACGAGGTCCATGATTCAGCTCAGGTTTGTAACCTTGTGGTGTTTCCTGAAAAGAAGGGTTAACCGAATGGTTATTAATAAAATTTACATTCTCACCTTGGTTACTTGATGTTCTAGCTGAGTCAAGGGCTTGAAGAGTGACTGTCTCCTCGCCTACACAAAGTATAAGTTCGCCTGCATCAACATCGATTTTAGTTCTAAAAGTTGCTAAGAATGGTCTTCCTAAAATTAGGGGGATCGTGTTGTCCTCATCTATGTCTAAAATGACGAAGTCTGCTGGGAATACGAATTTATCAATTTTTACAAGAACATCTTTGATAATACCCCTAGGAATTCTAACAGTTTTATCAGCTAATTGAATGCTCATCCTAGTTTGTTTGGGTTTCCCTAGACCTAGCTGTTTAAACAATTTATAAGGCATGACATTTATGCTTGCCCTAAATCAGCTAAGGCATTACCAACAGTTAAACTACCAATTAAACATGGAATTATAAAACTCCCTGGATTTTTTAGCTTCTGCGGTAGTCTATTCTGTAACATTACTGAGCATACTGCGTTTAGTTCCACATGTGGCTCCTCGTCTAACTTACGCTTGTTCGTCAAGAGTTGTTTTAAAAATTTCCTCGAATCTGGCATCTGTGAAAGAGCTTCGAGAAGAGGTAAGTTGATATGTAATTTCTTTAAAAGTTTAAGAAACTTACTGAACTGTTCCTTTGTATCGTCTCTCTTCAACGCTTCGGGATAAGGAATGCGAGGTTGGTACTTCTTGATTATCGGTTTTGGCTTTTCTTGTGTTACCTCAACTTTACCTTCTTCTACCTCGTTTTCTTGTATTGGATTAGATTTATCTAACCCTATACTATCATGTGCTGTGATGGCTTGGATTTGCTCCTTTGGGTTAATCTTAGTGTTTCTTGGTAGACACCCTGCGGTCATTCGAAAATCTTTGATCGAATTTCAGAAACTATCTTAGTAAGTTGTCCAACTGACTTAGTAAGTTCTCCAACTTGGCTCTCAATCCCTTTGATTGATGCTTGTTGATTATCGAGCGTTGTCTCGGTTTTTTAGAGACGGGTTTTTGTGGCTGCCATGAATTTTGTCAGCATCTCTTCGAGGTTCGGCCTCTTTTCGTGTGGATATGGCTAATTTTGGAAATTTTGAGGAGGTTGTTGTCTTTGATTTCCTTGACCTCCCCACGAAAAATTTTGGTGGTTCCTCCAACCTGGATTATAAGTATTACTATACGGGTTATTATTAGATCTAAAATTATTACCTATATAGTTCATATGTTCACTTTCTGTGCCCGGTTGGTAGGGTTGGTACTCAGGATTCGCCACAGTTCCACTTGTGTCGTACTGCGTTAATGGATGTACCTACGAAGAACACAAACTATCAAGCTTTTTATTCATTATCTCTACCTGTGTTGATAGCATGGTTACTGCGTCGAGGTTGAAAACTCCGGCTGATTTTGTTGGTTTTGTCCTTGTAACCTGCCACTGATAGTTATTGAGTGACATCTCTTCAATAAACTCGTAGGTTGCTTCAGGAGTTCTGTTGTTCAGGGTTCCACCGGCGGCTGAATCAATTAGTTGCCTCGTTGGGGGGTTCACACCGTTATAGAAAGTTTGAACTTGGAGCCACAAGGGTAAACCATGGTGTGGACACCTTCTCAAGAGATCCTTGTATCTCTCCCAGGCGTCGTATAATGTCTCTAAATCCATCAACACAGAAGAAGAGATATCATTCCGTAATTTGGCCGTTTTGGCTGGTGGTAAATATTTTAATAAAAAATTTTTGGTCATTTGATCCCATATAGTGATTGACCCTCGTGGTAACGAGTTTAACCACTGTTTGGCTTTATTCCTTAATGAAAAGGGAAATAACCGAAGATGTATGGCATCATCAAAAACGCCATTTATTTTGAAGGTATCACAGAACTCTAAAAAATTTGCTATATGAGTATTTGGGTATTCGCCCTGTAAACCATCAAATTGAACAAATGGTTGAATCATTTGTATAGTGTTAGGCTTTAATTCAAAATTATTAGCAGCTATAGCAGGCCTAACAATACTCGATTCTACTCCCGTTAAATGAGGATTAGCATAATCATACATAGTACGCGGAGCATTATTTTCTGCCACATCTTGTGGTGGTGGATTATTCTCGTCCATCCCTTCAGTATGATTGGATCCGCCTTCTCGCTCTTCTTCTGTGTAATTTAGGGCTCGCCTAATTTCTCTGTGATTCCTGCGAGCGGTAGCTTCGATATCATTGTCGTATACTAATGGTCCTTTCGGGTTCCTTCTAGTCATAAAATAGAGGTACCTACTAGGGAAAAGAAAGAAAGAAAATTTAGCAAAATCAAAATTTAACCTAAAATAAAAGTAAATTGCGAAAAATAAAAATAATGACTAAAGTAATAAAAATAGAGCTTTCATAATATTTTAGTTCCCCGGCAACGGCGCCAAAAACTTGATCGTCGATTTCAGAGTTTTAAATTTATAATGAGAGTGATTGAACCTGGAAACTAACTCTGACAACGATTTTTGAGGCAAGCGCACCTATCGAACAGTAGTATAGTTAAGGCAAGACCGGAATGTCGAACCCAAAGGAACTAAAAGTACTAATACTAACTTTCTTTCTATTATCTAGCCTAAAATAAGTGAAGTTGTTGTTTAATCTAAATTTAACTAACTACTAAGCTAAATACACAAAGACAAAAAGAATGAATTGGGGAAATACTGTTGGAAAAACTTAGTTGATTAAGACGATACCCTTAGGAAGAATCCACCTAGACTTCATTTGTTATCTAACACTGAACCAGACGATTTATTCACTTGACTTGATCCGTAAGATTCCCTAAGTTATATTAAACCCTCTCTCGAGGCGAATAACGTCTAACCCTAGGTTGATTAATTGAAATCTCTTTCTAATTATAACCCCTAGAAGAACATTAATTCGATCTATGGACTCCCATATTAGGTTTCACCCTAATCCAGCAAACTCTCGTCACCCTATCTCTAGGCGTGCGATCAACTCCGCTTAATTATGCTAGATCTACTCTTAAGCAGGGACTTTTGCTCCACCACCTAAGCACATCATACTTGAATTAATATCCCAAAAATATTAACACAAGAATTAAGCACACATAATTAAAAATAAATCAAGTATTTATCATATAGTTCAGAAAACACTAACAAGATCCGTCTTCGGTTTCATCCCCTTCAGGTGTCTGAAGGTTTAGTTCATAACAATAAAAGAAAACATCTCAAAAGAAAAGATAAAACAAAACATAAGAAATCCCTAAAACCCCCCGAAGGAATTGAAGGAGAGATCCACCGTCTTGAGTATAATTCTAGCTTCTTGAGATGGATCAACTGGCTATCTTCGAGTGTTTCCCACAAATCTGACCTTTCTGGCTCGACTCCTTGGCCTAGCTAACCGCCCTCTTTCCAGGTAATACTTAGGGGGTTTATATAGGCTTTCAAAATAGGTTTCTTTGCCCCTAAGTATCCTTTTCTGAGTGAAACTCTCTTTTCCAGCGACAGGGACACAGCCATGGCACATGCCCGTGTAAATCGTCTTTAGGCCGTGTTTGGATTTCTTTAATGAGGCACGGCCGTGTGAATCGGGATCAGGGAGGCACGACTGTGTTGGCTTAAGTCCAGGCTGTGTCAATTTCCACTTTGGCCCAACTTGGTTCATTTTAGGCCCATTTCTTGTTCTTTCCATCCTCAGTTGCTTTCCTGAGTAATGGGTTTAATAATTTTGTAGCTCAATCACCGAATCAATTCGAAAATGTAGCATGTGTTTATTGTGAGGAAAGGCACTTGTTTGAAGAATGCCCATCAAATCCAGAATCCGTGTACTATATGGGTAAGCAGAACCAAAATCAAGGTAGGCAGTGACCGCAGTCCAATTTTTATAACCCATCTTGGTGAAACCACCCAAATTTCTCTTGGAGTAACCAAGGGATTGGACCTAGTAACACTTACTCACAACCCAAACCAACCCAGCGCTCTGGATTTACCCAAAAAATTTAGAAATCAACTTAAGTTGAACCTTCCAATGGCTTAGAAAACATGTCGAATGCATACATAGCGAAAAATGATGCCTTGATCCAAAGTCAAGCAACCATATTGAAAAACCTGGAAAACTAAATGGGCTAGCTTACAATTCAACTTAGTAACCGACCACAAGGTGTTTTTCCTAGTGATACGAAGAATCCAAGAAACTCGGGGAAAGAGCATTACAAAGCATTGACACTAATGAGTGAAAAGATGATAGAACCCAACATTGTCAAAGTCGAAGAAGAGCCAGCTGATGTTCAAGATGCAGTGGAAGTTCAACCAAGTGTTGAAACTCTAGTTTCACTAGAACCAGAATTTGCAAAATCTGATAAGGTAACTTCTGACCCAATCAATTCTGATAAACTAACACCTTTGTTAGATGCAGAAGCGCCACAGTAGACAAAATGCCTAGTTCAAGTTAAGAATCCTCCACCATCATACCCTCAAAGACTTCAGAAGTAGAAACAAGAAGTGCAGTTCAAAAAATTCCTAGACTTACTCAAGCAACTTCTTATTAACATCCTGTTGGTAGAAGCTCTTAAACAGATGCCAAACTACGTCAAATTCATGAAAGATATCTTGCCCATGAAATGAAGACTTGGAGAATTTGAAACAATAGCTCTAACAAAAAAATGCAATGCGTACAAGATAAACTACCCCCAAAGATAAAGGACCCTGGATGTTTTACCATTCGTTGCCACATTGAAGCATCTTATTGTGGTAAAACACTCTGTGATTTGGGTGCGAGCATCAACTTGATGCCCATGTCCATATTTAGAAAGTTGGGGATGGGTGAGGTTAGCCCAACTATGGTTATGCTTCAGTTAGTAGATCAATCATTAACACATCCAGAATGAAAAATTGAGGAAGTATTGGTACGTGTAGATAAATTTATTTTTCTTGTCGACTTTGTTATCTTAGACTTTAAAGAAAATAAAAAGGTGCCAATCATCCTAGGAAGGTCTTTCCTAGAAACTGGAAGGGCCCTTATTAATGTGCAGAAGGGAGAGCTTACCATGCACCTTTAGGAAAATCAGGTAACATTCAATGTTTTTAAATCCATACGATTTCCTAATGCAATTGATGAGTGTTCTGCAATATCTGAGTTAGAAGATTTATTTGTAGAGTGGGAACTCAATTTTATTGAGGACTCATTGGAAAAGATCTTGATGTCAAACCCTCCAAGTGATGAGGAGGGAGAGGAATATTTAATCTTGCTAAAAGCTATCCAAATGGGATTTAATTCACAATCCCACTTTGAATCTTTGGAATTAGAGAGCAGAGATTATGTCCAACCAAAACCGTCAATCGAGGAGCCACCTAAATTGAAACTAAAGGTACTTACCTCACACTTATAATATGTTTATCTAGGTAACGCTTCTATTTTGCATGTGATTATTTTAGCACAGTTACCTAAAGAGCAGGAAGAGAAACTTATTTTAGTGCTGAAACAATTCAAGAAGGCTATCAAATAGACCATAACCAATATTTGTGATATTAGTCCATCCGTATGCATGCACAAGATCATCCTAGAAGATGGTGAGAAAAGGACAATTGATGGGCAATGGAGATTGAACCCTATTATGAAGGACGTGGTAAAGAAAGAAAACATTAAGTGGTTAGATGCAGATATAATTTACCCATCTTAGATAGTTCATGGGTAAGTCCGGTCTAGTGAGTGCCAAAGAAATGAGGCATTATGGTCGTGGATAAAAAAATAACGAGTTAATACTCACTAGAACAATTACAGGATGGAGAATTTGCATAGATTACCAAAAATTGAACAAGGCAACTAGAAAAGATCACTTTCCTTTGCCATTCTTGGATCAAATGTTGGATAGACTCGCAGGGCAAGACTATTACTATTTTCTCGATGGATACTTAGGGTACAACCAAATCACGGTAGAATTGGATGACCAACACAAAGCAACATTCAGATGCTTGTACGGTACGTGTGCCTTTAGACGTATGCCATTTGGTTTATGTAGTGCACATGCTACATTTCAAAGATGTACGATGGTGATTTTACTGACATGGTGGAAAAGTTTTTGAAAGTTTTTATGGACCAATCTAGCCAAGGTACTAAGGCGGTGCGAAGAAACAAACCTTGTACTCAATTGGGAAAAGTGCCATTTTATGTTACGAGTAGGTATTATTTTGGGACATCGAATAACAAGACAATGGATCGAGGTAGATGCATTGAGAAGCTCCCACCTCTAACATCTGTAAAGGGTTTTAGGAGATTTCTGAGACATACTAAATTCTATCGGAGATTTCTCAAAGACTTCTACAAAATTGTGAAACCTTTATGCAAATTAATGGAGAAGGATACAACATTCAACTTTGGTGAAGAATGTTTGAGAGCTTTTAATGATTTGAAGAATCGGCTAGTTTTGGCACCAATTATCGCCACACTAGATTGGGAATTGTCATTTGAATTAATGCGTGATGCAAGTGAATTTGCGACAGGAGCTGTGATGGGCCAGGGAAGGAACAAAGATTTTCATCCTATCTACTATGCAAGTCGAACTCTGACGGGAGCTTAAGTAAATTATATGGTAACAGAGAAAGAGTTACTTGTTATTATATTGATGTTGACAAGTTTCGATCTTATCTTATAAGTACCAAAGGGACTATCTATACGGATCATTCAACAATTAAATATTTACTTGCCAAGAAAGATGCCACACCGAGATTGATCCGATGGGTACTCCTAATTTAAGAGTTCGATCATGAAATTCAAGATCGGAAAGGTGTAGAAAACCAAGTAACAGATCACTTATCCAGATTGTAACCACAAAAGGGAACTTATCCTCTTGTACCCATCCAGGAGACATTTCTAGACAAGCACATACTTAAGGTAAATCACGTCCATAACACCCATTGGTTTGCTAATTTTGCTAACTATTTAGCTTGTGGTTTGATGCCGCTTGATAAGATGTATCAATAAAGGGGAAGGTTTCTTCACAATGTGAAGTGCTATTTATGGGAATAGTCATGCCTATTCAAAAAGTGTGCAGATCAAATTATTAAGAGATGCGTGGCAGAAAACGAGGTACATAAAATTTTATATCATTGTCACACAACTCCAAGTGGGGGACACTTCAGAGGTCCACGTCCTACTGCCAAAATATTGCAAGTTGGATTCTTTTGGCCAACTCTATTCAAATATGTGTATGCCTTTGTAAAGAGTTGTGATCGATGCCAGAGGGTTTGAAACATCACCAATAGAAATTAGATACCCTGAACAAACATTATTGAGGTAGAATTATTCAATGTTTGGGGTATTGACTTTCTTGGTCCTTTCCCTCCTTCTTTTAATCACAAGTATATACTGGTAGTAGTAGACTACGTATCTAAGTGGGTTGAGATCAAGGCATATCCGACAAATGATGCCAAGGTAGTAATGAAGTTTTTACATAAACATGTGTTCACAAGGTTTGGAACTCCTAGGGCTATCATTAGTGGTGAGGGGTCTCATTTTGTAAACAAATAGTTGAAATGGTTGCTCGATAGTCATGGAGTGAAGCACAAGGTTGCCATAGCTTACCATCCAGAGACAAATGGGCAAGCTTAACTGGAAAATAAAGAGATAAAAGGTATACTCGAGAAAGTAGTTTTTCCAAACCGACTAGACTGGTTCAAAAGATTAGATTATGCTTTATGGGCCTAGAGGACAACATACAAAACACCTTTAAGGATGTCTCCCTATCAGTTGGTTTTTCGGAAAGCCTGTCATTTGCCCTTGGAGTTAGAACATAAAACTTACTCGGCTCTTTAACAACTCAATTTGGATCTCAAGCTTGCTAAAGAGAAACAGATGCTTCAACTTAATGAGTCAGAAGAATTTTGAATGTTCTCATATGAAAATGCCAAATTATTCAAGGAAAGATTGAAAAGATGGCATGACAGGCACATCTGAGTCTGAGAATTTTAAGCATGTCAGCAAGTATTGTTGTTCAATTCTAGATTAAGGTTCTTCCCAGGTAAGTTAAAATCACGTTGGTCCAGTCCATTCACTATTCATCAAGTTTTCCAATATGGGGTTGTTGAACTTCACAGTAAGAGAGGTAATTTCAGAGTTAACACTCAATGCTTGAAACATTACTGGAGGGATAAAATTGAGTAGGATAAAACCTCGCTCATTTTATCGGATTCCTAAATTATTTTCCAATTTTTTTTCAAATAAATGACTTAGGCTATATTTTCTAGATTAGTATGTAAAAATAAATCCTATCTAAGAGATTGGAACTTAAGAGATATCACTTATGACCCTTTCAATCTTTCTTGGAAATTGATTTTAACATAGTCTTTCAAGAAAATGTTTCCTAAGTGACAAAATGAATTTTTAATTGTTGAATAAAAGGGTCGATTTTGATCTAGTCGATTTTGATCCAAGTTTTAGTTTTCTACTCAATTTTCAAATTATCTTTAAGTCCAGGTACTTAATTGAATTATTTGCAATAATTAGCTGTCTTTTTTGTAAACATTGAAATTAGCTTTCTTTTTTTTTTTTTTGTAAATACTTTGAAACAGCTAAAATAAAGGTTTTTAATTTTTATTTTTAATAAATAGGATAATAACAACTAATAATAATTATATTTTATATAATATATATTAATTGTTATTAACCTTGTATGGGATTAGAATTGTTCATTAGTTTATCATTATTTTACCTAAGAGTTTTTATTTTTAAATAAATAAGATAACAACAAATAATATATTAATATGTTTTTTTATTATTATTTATATAGCATTAGGAGTAGTACTATTTTATTATTAGTTTTCTTTAGAATTTGAGTTAAACTCCTTCTTTCTTTCACTTTAAATACCACCATCTTTCTTCCTTATTAACACCACTTACAGCACCACCTTTCTTATCTTTTTCCACCGACGTACACCATACCTCCCAACCCTATAAAGTCTTTGACCACCTTTCAACCAATAGCAGTCGTGCACCCTAGCATCCACCAATAGTCGTGAACCCCGATTGCTAGTACCAGTAGCCTTACATGTGTAGCGTACTTAACCAGCCTGTACGTGCCATTGCTCACACAACACCAACCACCCACCCTGCTCCTTACTCCCTATCCCTCACACACCCTTGCTCGCTGACACCAGTTGTGTAACACCCCAAACCCGGCCCAAACGCTACGACCAGATCTGGCATGTTATGGGTTGAAATGTTAAAAACGAAGTTCCTTGTTTACTTTTAAGAGAGCATGTATCTCATTTGTAAAACTCATCAATGACGCGTTGTTTTGAAAACTTG
This sequence comes from Gossypium australe, assembly GCA_005393395.2. Taxonomy (NCBI): domain Eukaryota; kingdom Viridiplantae; phylum Streptophyta; class Magnoliopsida; order Malvales; family Malvaceae; genus Gossypium; species Gossypium australe. Next base: position 87,899,612 of record CM016619.1, on the reverse strand, counting down.
GCTTTGTTTATGTAGGTATTCGTTAAATAAGTGATATTTGCAGAAAACATTTGAGGGTTATTATTTTATTATTTATTTAATTATTTAAAACTTGTTTGAAAATCCCATTTTATCTCTTCTTATAAATAAGTCTGTGAACATAAATTTACAGCTGTAAACATTAACAAATATGAATTTCAAACCTAAGCTATGGAGGCCTTATTACATAAATAGTCCCAAAATTAAAACTTAAAAGAAAACCCGAAATAGTTTATGAAAATAAATAACTTGATGGCCCCTCGAGTCCGCCTCGACTCCCATGTCCACGATCTACTGCTCATCTGAAAAGTCAAGGAAATAAAAGGGTGAGTCACCAAGACTCAGTGTGCAAATCCTGGAAACACATAAAAGGCTTGAGGCCCACAAACACATTATGGGCCTTAGCCCATACACGATGGCAACAAAATATTTACATGCAACATGGCCCAACCCAACCTAAAAGTCCATCCTCTACACACCATCCCGTACCAGCCAACACACCTCGAGGATTTCTACAATCAACCCACCAACCGCTACACACCATATCGATAGTCATGCGGCCTATTCCTAGCAATTAGGAATGAATTTAACGTGGCTTAGCCACTGATCACTATTGTGACCTAATTTTACGATTCGTGGTTTAACCACCGATCACCAAGTGACCTATTAACATGCTCTTCCCCTTTCATCATATTAACCCCATCCCATGCATACATCCATGCAGAATCAAAACAATACACTACCTAAGAGATCATAGATTGTCACATACATCGATACACATAGAGAAGTTTCTATGATTACGTACCTGGCATCCTTTGCCTACCCATTTTGGGTAATACGACTGTCTATACAGCCTTTTTCCGGCTTTTAGCCCATAACATACATAATACAGATTAATTAGTGTGATAGAGATCTACACACCTGATTACGGTCAAGACGATACTTTCTATGTCGACATTGTCAGTAGCTGATACGACTGCTAACTGCTTAAGATTTTGTTCTGAAGCCGGTCCACAACCCGATGGCCAATCCCGAACCGCTGGCACCGCTCGTTTCTTAAACTTAGGGATTGGGTTTACAGATCTAATCCCCTCCTTCGCCTGATCGACATTTGATTCCATCAAAAGACCTTATCAGTTGCTACCATCACAACGTACGGTTGTTAATCCATATTATAGGGTTAAGATCACAATTACGATAAACGAACCTAACGAAAATCTAAAGAGAACCCCTTACCTTGAAATCCGGAAAGGAGATATGGGACTCAGAGGCTAGCGATTTTCGGCTTTTGGACTCTAAATGATTCGATCTACTCTAATTTCCCGAAATGTCGCCCCAAGATGTGAACACAAGAACAATCAAACCGTTACTCAAAAAACCGAATGAGAAGGGAAAGAAATAGGAGAAATTGGCACCTTACCTGAACACAGAGGATTCCAATCACACCTAGGAGAAATCGGCACAAGCACCACAGAAGAAGAAATTCGGCAATACCAGGGAAGAAAAGAGCCGAAAATAAACAAAAGAACTATAGGTGGGACTTAGGAGTTTTCGGCTTTTAGAGGAGATAAAGAAGAAAGATGTAGAGACAAAGGCTATGGAAATTCGGCTTTAGCATAAGAATGGAGATGAAATAATGGGATTAGGGATTTCGACTTAAGCAGAGAATGAAAAAGAAGAATGAGAGGAAAAACCCAAATGCCAAAATTGAAGAAGAGAATAGGAAAATATAACCCTAATGCCGAAAATAAAAAGATATTCCCCCACTTGAACCAAATTTCGGCACTTACTACACAAAAGCCTAAAATACCCCTTCTGACAACTCAAAAACTCAACCTATTAATAGGGAAATTTCGGCACACCTTGGCCATACTAAAACCGATTCCTCCTCCCCCTCAGTGTTGGAATTTCGGCCACCACTGTGACCAACAGATAATTCCTAAATTTTCTCCCTTATCAATATCTGATCTCTCATCCACAAGTGACATGGATAACACCACCTCTTCCTTCCTTTTATCAGTTACTTTATCGGCCATATTATCCACATTATCCATCAATTATTCTTCAAAATTTCAAGCATCCTAGCCGCCCCCAACTCTCCTCTCCTTTGACGCCAAAAACATTTAAAATAAGTGGGTAATGCGACTCGAACCTTGGTCCTCCTCAGCTGACGCCACCTCCCTGCTCTCTAAGTGGCGCTACTCTGCCACTGGGCCACTAGCCCATTTGTGTCTTAATTTAAAAATAATATCTTTTAAGCCCTATCCTAACTGGCTTTCCACTAGAATGTCCAAACATGAAATTCGATTAAGGCCTCAGCCCAATCCTGAGCCCAATCTGAACCCTTAAACACTCTAATTAGCACATTAAATGTAACACACATCAAATGCAAAGGCCCATTAATTTAAGATGTTATAGTTCTACCCCCTTAAAGAAATTTCGACCTTGAAATTACCTGGTCAGAATAGGTGCGGGTACTGCTGTCGCATCATCTCCTCTGGTTCCCAAGTAGCCTCCCCAGAATCGTGATTCCGCCATAGAACCTTAACCAACGGAATCGTCTTCCTTCGCAACACTTTGACATCACGATCCAAGATTTCCACTGGTTCCTCTTCAAAGGATAGGTCGGGTCTTACTTCGATTTCTTCCACTGGCACCACATGAGATGGATCCGAACGATATCATCTAGCATAGCAACATGAAATACATTGTGAATTTGACTTAACTCTGAAGGTAGTTCAAGTTGATAGGCTACCGGTCCTACTCGTTTCAACACCCGATATGGTCCGATGAATCTGGGACTTAACTTACCCTTTTGTCCAAACCTTAATACTTTCTTCCACGGCAACACCTTTAAGAAAACCTTGTCACCCACTACAAATTCTATTTCCTTACGCTTCAGGTCAGCATAGGACTTCTGTCTGTCCGACGCTTCCTTTAGTCGAGCCCGAATTAACTCAACCTTCTCCTCTGTCTCGGTAACCAACTCTGGTCCCAAAATCTGACGTTCCCCTAATTCTGTCCAACACGTAGGAGTATGACACCTCTGCCCATACAATGCTTCATAGGGCGCCATCTGAATACTAGACTGGTAACTGTTGTTGTACGCAAACACCGCCAGCGGTAAGAACTCTTCCCAACTACCCCTGAAATCAATGACACAACCCCTTAATATGTCCTCTAAGATCTGAATTACCTGCTCAGACTGACCATCGGTCTAAGGATGAAATGCTATACTGAAATCCTACTTCGCACCCAACGCTTGATGCAACGCCTTCCAAATTCGTGATGTGAACCTAGAGTCCCTGTCCGATATGATCGATACTGGTACTCCGTGCAACCTCACTACCTCCACTATGTATAGCTTAGCCAATTTCTACAGAGAGCAATCGACACGTACTGGTATGAAATGAGCAGACTTTGTCAAGCGATCAACAACCACCCAAACCGAATCTTTCTTAGTAGGCGTGAGAGGTAGCCCACTAACAAAGTCCATTGTGATCCTTTCCCACTTCCATTGTGGAATCTTCACCGGCTGCAACAACCCTGATGGTAACTGATGTTCCGCCTTTACCTACTGACAGGTCAAACACTTACTTACAAATTCGGTCACCTCTCGTTTTAGGCCCGGCCACCAAAACTGTTCTCGCAAATCCTGATACATCTTACTCCCTCCAGGGTGCATAGCGTATGGGCTACTATGCGCTTCTAATAAAATCTTACGCCTCAACTCAGGATCTTTCGGCATGCACACTCTCCCTTGAAAACATAATAACCCTTCCTCATTCACACTACATTCCGTTGATCCATCACTTGATCCTACCTGAAACTTCCCCTTTAGCAACTCATCCGTCTGCTGCTCCTCCTTAACCTGACTGACCCAAGAGGGTTTCACTTGAAGTTTGGCTAATAGCCTTCCATCATCGTATAAACTGAGGTGAGCAAACATCGCTCTCAATTCAGAGATTACTTTACGACTCAGGGCATCCGCCACCACGTTAGCTTTAACCGGATGGTACTCGATCGAGCAGTCATAATCATTTAACAACTCAATCCACCTCCGTTGCCTTAGATTCAACTCCTTCTGGGTCAAAAGGTATTTTAAGCTCTTATGGTCGGTATAAATGATAGATTTCTCCCCGTATAGGTAATGTCTCCAGATCTTCAAAGCAAAAACCGTCGCCGCCAATTCCAAATCATGGGTGGGATAATTTGCTTCGTGCGGTCTTAACTGCCGAGATGCGTACGCCACAACCTTTCCATCTTGCATCAATACGCATCCTAGTCCCGTGTGTGAAGCATCACAGTAAATCACAAACTCCTTTCCAGCCTCGGGCTGAATCAACACTGGAGCATCTGTCAAGATCCTTTTTAATCTCTCGAAACTCTCTTGCTGCTTATCAGACCAAACAAATGGAACCCCTTTCCGTAGCAACTTAGTCAACGGTGCCGCGATCAATGAAAATCCTTCCACAAACCTTTTGTCATACCCGGCTAAACCAAGAAAACTCTGAATTTCTGCTACCGATTTAGGTGACTTCCAATCCAACACCGCTTCAATTTTTCGAGGGTCAACCCTAATCCCCTCTGCCGACACAACGTGACCTAGAAAAGTAACTTCCCTAAGCCAAAATTCACACTTATTGAATTTGGCATATAGCTGCTTCTCCCTCAGAATCTGCAGAACCACACGAAGATGCGAATCGTGCTCCTCTTCCGATTTTGAATAAACCAGGATGTCATCGATAAATACCACGACAAACCAATCCAAGTAGGGTTGGAGTACTCAGCTCATCATGTCCATAAACGCTGCTGGCGCGTTGGTCAATCCAAATGGCATCACCATGAATTCGTAGTGACCGTAGTGAGTCCTAAACGCCGTCTTATGAATATCCGCCTCCTTGACCTTAAGCTGATAATATCCTGATCTCAGATCTATCTTTGAAACGACTGAAGCCCCCTTCAACTGATCGAACAAGTCATCGATCCTCGGCAACGTGTATTTGTTCTTGATTGTTAACTTATTCAATTGACGATAGTCAATGCACATACGCATTGATCCATCCTTCTTATTAACGAATAACACCGGCGCTCCCCAAGGAGACACACTTGGTCGAATAAACCCTCTGTCCAGCAACTCTTGTATCTGCGCCTTTAACTCCACCAACTCCTTTGGCGCCATTCTGTATGGAGCGATAGATACTGGCGCTGTTCCCGGAAGAAGATCGATACCAAACTCCACTTCACGATCCGGGGGTAATCCCGGAAGCTCCTCTGGGAAAACATCAGGAAATTCCTTCACCGTCCTGACATCCCCGACAGTTAGTTCCTTGGCTTCTAGAGCCCGAACGAACATTAGAATTGCCTCGCATCCTTTTCTCACCATCCTTTCTGCTCTTAAGGCGGACACCACATTTGACAAGCAGTTCCCCCTTTCACCTATCACTAACACTTCGCCACCCTCGGGGGTCTTTAACACCATACGCTTGGCTGCACAATCTACATTAGCTTGGTACTTCACTAGCCAATCCATGCCTAAAATTAAATCAAACTCCCCGAACGGTAATTCCATCAGATCAGTCAGCAAAACTATTCCCTGAACTTCTAAAGGTACCTCCCGATAAAGCTTATTTACCACCACCGAGTGTCCTAATGGGCTAATTACGGTCATCTCCCTAGAGGAAATCTCAGAATCTACGCTTAAAGTTCCAGACACCCTACTAGCAACATATGAATGCATCGACCCAATGTCAATCAATGCAGTGTAAGGCAAGCCAAAAATTAAAAACGTACCGGTTATGACATCCGGTGCGTCAGCCTCCTCTCGATGTCTGAGAGCATAGACCAACGCCGGCTGTCTCGCCTCAGTGTTTCCTACCCCTTGGCCTGGTGCTCCACGACCTCGACCGGAATCATTACCACCTCTGGCTGGACCACGACCTCTCTATGGCTGCTGACCTCCTCTTCCCGGCTGAGCGCTCCCTTGACCTATGGGCCCTTCACTGCCCCGTTACTGCGGACAGTTTCTAACTTGGTGGTCCGTAGATCCACACCTAAAGCACTTCCCACTGCCCGTCCAACACTCACCTACATGGAATTTACCACATCGAGCACACTTCTGTGTCTGACTAGCAGCAGGTCTCTCGTTACGACTCAGTCCATATGAACTAGGCCATTTCTGAGTACGCCCAGTTTCCCCTGACGATCCAAAATTACTTTTTCCTCCACCCCTATCTCTATCCCGATTCAATTTTTCTGTCCACTTAACCTCCTCAGCTATCTTAGCTTTTTCCACAAGCACAGCAACCTCTCCCGCTGTGGTGCTATCAGTACACGTAGATCATCCCTCAGACCATCTTTAAATCGAACACAACGTTCATGGTCTGTGGCCACCATCCCTCGAGCATAACGACTAAGCCGTAAGAATTCCGCTTCATACGCAGCCACCGACCTACTTCCCTGAACCAGATTCAAAAACGCTCTATGCTGCGTATCCACATAACTCAACCCAATGTATTTACTCTGGAACGCTGTTTTGAAGAGATCCCAGGTGATACGGTCAGCCACCGACCCATCCTTAACCGTAAGCCACCATTGATAAGCTTCGTCCCACAGTAGAGATACAACCCCTTTCAGTTTTTCCTCTTCCGTGAAGTCCAGATCATTCAATATACGCTCAACCCCCTCCAACAAATATTCAGCTGTACTCGGGGCTATATTGGAAATTCCCCTAAACACTTCTGCCCCATTAGCTCTAAGACGCTCCGACAAATTTCCGGGCTCCTGTGCCCATGCCTACCCCAGCAACCTTCTCTAAAGCCCTTAACATTACCTGAGATACCGTATCATCTCCGGCCGTCTGATCCTGAAATTCGGCCTTCGCAGCTGGTGGAACTCGCATCTCATTTCTGGACCCATGGCCAGATCCTACGGGTTCTGACACGACCATCTTACCCCTACCACGGCCATGCAGCGGACGTCTACGATCCCTTGTACTCATTCTACCGATTCGCGTTTATCTGATTAGAAATTTTATGAATTATTACTTTCTTTCACTAGTTAACCACGAACAATCTTATGGACAGTAGTTTCAAGAGTAGTTCTTTCGAATTCGAAATTATATCTACGGGTTTCAGTCTCAAGATTGTATCTCCTAGTTCTAGGAACCACATACATTCAACCATCATACATCAACATACAAGTAGCATCCATGAACTCACATTCATCACATAGGGGTATTTTCGTCATTTCACTACCTAGGGATATTTTCGTAATTTTATCCTACAGGGTATTTTCGTAATTTCCAAAATAGGGTATCTTGGTGTGTTTTTCGAAATAGAGGTATTTTGGTATTATTTTTTTAAAAAGCAGGGGTACTTTGGAGGACTTAATTTTGCAAACCGGGTACTTTTGTAAATCTAGAGGTTTTCGGGTAGATTTGCAAAACATGGGTATTTTGGTAATTTTGCCAGTCGGGGGTGTTTCAGTAACTCCACAAATTTTGGTAGTTTTACAAATCCAGGGTATTCTGGAAAATTTTCACAAATCACGGGTATTTCAGGAATTTTACAAAACTAGAGGGTGTTTTTAGTAATTTTGCGAAATAGGGTGGCTGGTCCCTTTTGGGTTTTAATTGTAAATTTTGGCCCGTCAACAAGTCCTCATGGCTAAGGTGAACAGTCACTACGCACCAGGTAGGATTCCAGCGAAGAGGAGGTGAGTCACTAGGACCGCTTAAATACCAAGCTCTCCTTGAATCCAATCCTAGACATGCATATGCCTATTGCCACACCCTAACCCAGCGACTTGTTTACGAACATGTTAAATTAGATTAAGTCTTATGAATTTAAAGAGTTGTTTAAACTAAGCTTAAAGTCCATTGATACCTATCATACTAGTCTACGTCCATCAAGCCCATCAAACCCAACATGTATATCACATCAAGAGTTAGAATACTTACCTGCGTGGATCGGGTGCCGGTAGACTCGAAGGCCATATATCAACCGAAGCATTTTTCTCAAATTCACATCAACTTTACAAAACACCACTAGACCCATTTCACAGCCTGAGTTTTGCAACCGGGCTTTGATACCAAAATGTAACACCCTAAACCCGGTCCAAACGCTACGACCAGATCTGACATGTTACGGGTTGAAATGTTAAAAACGAAGTTCCGTGTTTACTTTTAAGAGAGCATGTATCTCATTTGAAAAACTCATCAATGACGCGCTGTTTTGAAAACTTGGCTTTGTTATGTAGGTATTCGTTAAATAAGTGATATTTGCAGAAAACCTTTGAGGGCTATTATTTTATTTTTTATTTTTTTATTTAAAACATAAGTATGTGAACATAAATTTACAGCTGTAAACATTAACAAATATAAATTTCAAACCTAAGCTATGGAGGCCTTATTATATAAATAGTCCCAAAATTAAAACTTAAAAGAAAACCTGAAAAAGTTTATGAAAATAAATAACTTGATGGCACCTCGAGTCCGCCTCAGCTCTCATGTCCACGATCTACTGCTCATCTGAAAAGTCAAGGAAATAAAAGGGTGAGTCACCAAGACTCAGTGTGCAAATCCTGGAAACACATAAAAGGCTTGAGGCCCACAAACACATTATGGGCCTTAGCCCATACACGATGGCAACAAAATATTTACATGCAACATGGCCCAACCCAACCTCAAAGTCCATCCTCTACACACCAGCCCGTACCAGCCAACACACCTCGGGGATTTCTACAATCAACCCACCAACCGCTACACACCATATCGACAGTCATGCTGCCTATTCCTAGCAATCAGGAATAAATTTAACGTGGCTTAGCCGCCGATCACTATTGTGACCTAATTTTACAATTCGTGGTTTAACCACCGATCACCAAGTGACCTATTAACATGCTCTTCCCCTTTCATCATATTAACCCCATCCCATGCATACATCCATGCAGAATCAAAACAATACACTACCTAAGAGATCAAAGATTATCACATACATCGATACACATAGAGAAGTTTCTATGATTACGTACCTGGCATCCCTTGCCTACCCTTTTCGGGTAATTCGACTGTCCATACAGCCTTTTTCCGGCTTTTAGCCCATAACATACATAATACAGATTAATTAGTGTGATAGAGATCTACACACTTTATTACGGTCAAGACGATACTTTCTATGTCGACACTGTCAGTAGCCGATACGACTGCTAATTGCCTAAGATTTTGTTCTGAAGCCGGTCCACAACCCGGTGGCCAATCCCTAACCGCTGACACCGCTCGTTTCTTAAACTTAGGGATTGGGTTTACAGATCTAATCCCCTCCTTGGCCTGATCGACATTTGATTCCATCAAAAGACCTTATCAGTTGCTACCATCACAACGTATGGTTGTTAATCCATATTATAGGGTTAAGATCACAATTACGATAAACTAACCTAACGAAAATCTAAAGAGAACCCCTTACCTTGAAATCCCGAAAAGAGATATGGGACTCAAAGACTAGCAATTTTCGGCTTTTGGAATCTAAATGATTTGATCTACTCCGATTTCCCAAAATGTCGCCCCAAGATGTGAACACAAGAACAATCAAACCGTTACTCAAAAGATAGCCTTGCCACATCAATTAGCCTTTCGGCTTTGGCCTCCAAAAACTGAAAGAGACGGGAAAGAAATAGGAGAAATCGGCATCTTACCTGAAGATAGAAGATTCCAATCACACCTAGGAGAAATTGGCACAAGCACCAAGGAAGAAGAAATTCGGCAATACCAAGGAAGAAAAGAGCCGAAAATAATCAAAAGAACTATAGGTGGGACTTAGGAGTTTTCGGCTTTTAGAGGAGTTAAAGAAGAAAGATGTAGAGAGAAAGGCTATGGAAATTCGGCTTTAGCATAAGAGTGTAGATGAAATAATGGGAGTAGGGATTTCGGCTTAAGCAGAGAATGAAAGAGAAGAATGAGAGGAAAACCCCAAATGCCGAAATTGAAGAAGCGAATAGTAAAATATAACCCTAATGCCGAAAAAAAAAGATATTCCCCCCCACTTGAACCAAATTTTGGCACTTACTACACAAAAGCCGAAAATACCCCTTCTGACAACTCAAAAACTCAACCTATTAACAGGGAAATTTTGGCACCCCTTGGCCATACTAAAACCAATTCCTCCTCCCCCTCAGTGTTGGAATTTCAGCCACCACTGTGACCAACAGATAATTCCTAAATTTTCTCCCTTATCATTATCTGATCTCTCATCCACAAGTGACATGGATAACACCACCTCTTCCTTTCTTTTATCAGTTACTTTATCAGCCATATTATCCACATTATCCATCAATTATTCTTCCTAATTTCAAGCATCCTAGCCGCCCCCAACTCTCCTCTCCTATGACGCCAAAAACATTTAAAATAAGTGGGTAATGCGACTCGAACCTTGGTCCTCCTCAGCTGACGCCACCTCCCTGCTCTCTCAGTGGCGCTACTCTGCCACTGGGCCACTAGCCCATTTGTGTCCTAATTCACAAATAATATCTTTTAAGCCCTATCCTAACTGGCTTTCCACTAGAATGTCCAAACAGGAAATTCGATTAAGGCCTCAACCCAATCCTGAGCCCAATCTGAACCCCTTAAACGCTCTAATTAGCACATTAAACGTAACACACATCAAATGCAAAGGCCCATTAATTCAGGATGATACAGTTCTACCTCCTTAAAGAAATTTCGACCTTGAAATTACCTGGTTAGAATAGATGCGGGTACTGCTGCTGCATCATCTCCTCTGGTTCCCAAGTAGCCTCCTCAGAACCATGATTCCGCCATAGAACCTTAACTAACGGAACCGTCTTCTTTCGCAACACTTTGACATCACGATCAAGATTTCCACTGGTTCCTCTTCAAAGGATAGGTCGGGTCTTACTTCGATTTCTTCCACTGGCACCACATGAGATGGATCCGAATGATATCGTCTCAGCATAGCAACATGAAACACATGAAACACTCAAATTAGTACATTAAACGTAACATACATCAAATGCAAAGGCCCATTAATTCAGGATGTTACAAGTTGCACCCACCTATTCCCTTTGCAGCACGCCACCGCCACAACCTTCAAGCACCCAATCGAACACCTTCTACCAACATCTAAGGTAGCATCAAAATTCCCTTCAACCAACCCTAACAAATTGCTTCAACCTCTCCTTGTTTTCTTGAGTTTTTACATAGTGAATTACAAAGGTGGTACACAATTTTTTCCAAAAATTTTAATTGGTTTTAATGAATTAATTTTCAATTTATTGAATTGTTGATCTTTTATTTCTAATTAAAATTTAGGAAATTTTATGATTATTTTGAGGTCGATATCATGATAATATGATTGTGTAAAATTTAGTTAAGAAATTTTTTCATTTGAGTGCTCAATTCGATAATAAGGACTAAACCGCGTAAAGTGTGAAACTTGCATTATATTAGAAAAAGGTGTCTAATAGCTATGGATTATTAAAGTAAAGACCCTTAAGTGGTAATTAGTCCATTAATAAGATAGTGGAAGTTAGTAGCATGGCATTTGGAGTAGTTATTAAAGTTATTAAAGGTTAATATTGTAAATTGGTTAATAAAGGTTAAATAAAATAAAGCAAAACAATTTCTTCTCCATTCATCTTTTCTAGCCGAAAGTTGCTAAAGAAAAATAGCCATGGGAGCTTGAATATTTGGCCAAACAAATTTGTGTGCACGTAAGTCCATTTTTGTCCCGTTTTTAATGATTTATATGTTTTTGAGATCGTTGTAACTAGGTCTATTTAGCCCGAAGACTATTTTGTGAAATTATTAAAGATTTAAAGTTTTGCCATTGATGAATAAGCATGTGTTTTTAAGTTTAATAGGGGAATATGAGTCCTTGTTGTTAATTAAACAACTTTTGTTAAGAGATTTTTGATAAAAATGTGAAATAGGGGCTAAATTGTGAATTGTGAAATTTATGTGGCAACTTTGTGAAATAATGAAAAGTATAGGCTGCTATGTGTATAAGAGAAATTCGGCTAGCATAGTTAAGGGTCTAATTGCATGAATTTGCATTTTTTTACGAGCTAAGGACTAAATTGTAAAAATGTCAAAATAGTATGGGCAAACGTGTAATTTTTCCATAAGGTGATTTTTGGCCTAAATTGAATGGATTGATAATTAAATGGGATAATTTTGATTACTTATAGATCAAGAAAAGAGGAATTCAGACTTAGATCGGGGAAAAAGCAAATTAATTGAATAGTCGGTTCGTTTTGTCATTTCCGTACACGAGATAAGTTCGTATATTTGAACTTAAATGTGTATTTATTCAATGGAAGGATGGTATTAAGATTGTATTTATCCTATGGTTAAATGTGTATAACTTAATTTAAATGTACGGTTTAAGTGGACGAGTTGCTGAATAAGACCAAAGCTGGGCTATGGCAAATTGGATAATAAGACCATAATCGGGTTATGGCATGTGAATGTAAGGCCATGACAGGGCCTTGGCAACGTATGTGTAAGACCATAGTTAGACTATGGCAACAGAAAATCAAAGTATTTGTATCGTAAACATTTATAACTTGGAGAGATTCGATAAGTGAATTGGTGAGAGTAGATATGTATCAGTACAGGTATGTTCGGAAAACTATTCGAATAACGAGCTAATGGAAGTTGAGAACTTATTGTTAATTTAGTGATTGATTTCTTTAATCCAATTTATTTCATCCATATAGAAATGTTAATGAATGATGAAGTTATTTCATATTTACATACGAACTTACTAAGCTTTATAGCTTACTTTGTTTATTTTCTTCTATGTTTTATAGTATATCAAAGCTAGCTCGGAACCGGGGATCGTCAGAGACTTCATCGTACTATCGAACATCTATTTTGGTACTTTTGAAGTATTTATATATGGTATATGGCATGTATAGGCTTGAGTTATTTTGGTATGTTTGATGAATATGTATTTAGGCCATTTGAATTGGCTTCTGATGGTGGATTTGATAATGTATATAGATTTGTCAATGGTACTGTTTTGATTGTGGTATATGAGTTATATTGTGCGTTTGAAGTTGGGTTTATGATGCTTAATGATATTAGGTAATTTGAATGGTAAAGGATTGATATTTGAGAAGTTTTATGCTTGTGAATTGGTACATGGTAATGTATGTGTGGAATGGTTTAGTAAATTGAATTGTATATGTGAATTAGGTACATAGTTAGATGGAAAATTGTGACATATTTGTTACTTGTATGGTTAGTAATGAAATGGTATGAATTGAATATTGGTTGATGATATTTGGCTGCTCATTGTATCTTGAAATGGCACCATTTGAGTTATATAGGTACATGCAAATTTGGATGACAAATTTGCTTAGTAAAAAGCCTATTTTTTGTCCACATGGGAAGAGACACAAGCGTGTGTCTTAGCCTTGTGTGAGACACGGTTATGTTACACGGCTGTGTGTCCCCTGGTGTTGAAATTGAAATGAAGTCAGTATGCTCCCACACGATTTCACACATGGGCGTGTGATCGGCCGTGTGGCACAAGTCAGTATACCCCCTAACTGGCACATGGCCTAGTACACGAGCTTGTAACATCTTGAATTAATGGGCCTTTGCGTTTAATGTGTGGTCATGTTTAATGTGAGTGTTAGGGTTCCAGAATGGGCTCAGGATTGGGCTGAGGCCTTAATCGAATTTTCTACTTGGGCACTCTAGTGGAGAGTCAGGTAGGATAGGGCTTAAAAGATGTTATCTGTATTTTAAATACAAAATGGGCTTGTAGCCCAATGGGTAGTGGCGCTACATAAGGGAGCTATAAGGTGGCGTCAACTGAGGAGGCCCAAGTTCGAGTCACATGAAGCCCAATTATTTAATTAAATAAGTTAATCTTCGGCATTTAAGTGGGTAGAATGGGACAGCAATGAGGCTTTAAAATAGGGAGATTTAATGAGTGGGATAATGTGGATAATATGGCTGATAATGTTGCAGATTAAGAAAGGAAGAGGTGGTGTTATCTGGGTCACTTGTGGATGAGAGATCAGATAATGATAAGGGAGAAAATTTAGGACTTATCTGCTGGTCACAGTGGTGGCTGAAATTCCAACACTGAGGGGGAGGAGGAATCGGTTCTGGTATGTTCAAGGGGTGTCGAAAGTTCCCTTGATTAGTAGCTTAGTTTTAGTTTTAAAAGGGGGCATTTTCGGTTTTTAGGGAGTAGGTGCCGAAATTTAGGTTAAGTAAGGGGGATATCTCTTCAATCCCGACATTTGGATCCTATTCTCTTTTTCTTTTTCCTCTCATGTCCACTTTTATGCAAAAGCCGAAATTCCATTGCTCTTTTCTCTGCTTTCCTCTACAAGCCGAAACCTCACAGTTCCTCTCTACATCTTTTCTTTTGATCTCTTCTAAAGCCGAATCTCTTCACTTCAACTCTCTTCTCCACTCTTTCCTATTGGCCGAATACCTTGTCCACTCTTTTCTCCTTGCCGATTTCTTCCTTCTATCGTGCTAAGTGCCAGAATCTCAAAGGGTTAGTCGAATCTGCTGGTGTTAAGGTAAGTGCCGGATTCTCTCTTCACTTTTTCCCTTCCGATTTTTGGAGGCCAAAGCCGAAAGGCTAGTTGGCGTGATAAGATTATCCTTGGAGTAATGTTCTGATTGTTCTCGTGTTTTTATTTTGGGGCGACACACCGGGAATCGAAGTAGACTGTCTAGATCTAAAAGCCGAAAACTGCTAGTCTCTAAGTCCCATATCTCTTTTCGGGATTTCAAGGTAAGGGGTTCTCTTTAGTTTTTCGTTAGGATCGGTTATTGTATTTGTGATCTTAACCATTTGTTGTGGATTAACAACCATATGTTGTGATGGTAGCAACTGATAAGGTCTTGTAACACCCCAAACCCGGTCAATACGCCACGACCGAATCTGGTATGTCACTAAGGAAAATATTTTTGAAAGAATCGAAGTAACAATTAAAAATTTGTGAAAAACTCTTTGAAATTCTTTATTTGTCGAAAATAAGTTAAAACTGAAATTTTCTTTTGAAATTACATAAAACTTTAAAATAAGTGAATAAATCATAGGTTAGAAAACATTTATATCTTTTTAAGAAAATCCGAATTATTACATTGAAAACCATTTGCATTTGAATGTAGAAATTTAATATTTGGAAAATCATTTAAATTATCGAAAACACTTAAGTTGTTAAAATTGTCAAATAATTTATGTTACCCGATGGTAACGTTTTAAAACCATTGCGTTGTGTAGTTTAGAAAACTTTGTGCTCAATTTATTATCATAATCAAGAAATTTATAAACCATATTTTAAACATATTCAAAGCATAAATATAATCCAAAATCATAATTAAAGAGGCCTTATTACAAACCCATAAAAATATGAAAAACCAAATTTAAATAAAGTAAAGTTCTCAAACCAAAGTTCACGTAGAACCGAAATTTATTGCATGGCCTTCTCGAGTTCATCCGGCTCCTCATCTGCAAACTCACGAATCACCTGAAAATATAAGGGAGAAGGTGAGTCACCAAGACTCAGTGCATATTCCCTCTCCCGGGTAAATGCCACATACTTACACAAATTATAACAAAGCAACATATATGTATAATGCACCCAACCTCCTTTTCTACCCCGTATGGTACCAAACCACTGGTGGTGCCAAACCACTGGTGTCCAAAGACACAATTGTGTTACCAAAACACTGGTGAGTGAGGTCACAAATAATCCATCTGTGGGGCCAACCCACGTGTGATACCAAATCACTGGCAGACGATCCCATATCTCAAAAGTGGGGCCAACCCACGGTGGAATTAACCACAGGGACAAGTCGCTATGAGGTGCCAAACCTCTGGTGTCCGAAGACACGAATGTGATACCAAATCACTGGTGGTTCCAAACCATTGGTGTCCGAAGACACGAATCATCAAGTTGTGGGGCCAACCCACGTGTGATACCAAATCACTGGCAGACGATCCCATATCTCAAAGTGGGGCCAACCCACGGTGGAATTAACCACAGGGACAAGTCGCTATGAGGTGCCAAACCTCTGGTGTCCGGAGACACGAATGTGATACCAAATCACTGGAGATACCAAATCTCTGGTGTCCGAAGACACAAATGTGATACCAAACCACTGGTGACTGAAGTCACAATCTTCCCCCTCCTCTCATGTTGCCCATACCAATGCAATATATAACCAAATCATGTTAATACACTTTAATATGAATCATATAATAATACCATAAATCATAGATCATGATTTCAATCCACATGTATTAACAACATATCGAAACGGACTTACCCGAATCCTCATTCATACCATCAAGGTATCATATCCAAATCTCATCGTTTTTCCCACTTTCATAATATGATTAGTTATAAAACACACATAAATACATATATAAACCAAGTTATAAAGTGTGTAAGATACACACCTTTCACCAAAGCAAAACTAACTTCCGGAGATCCGATCTATCGCACTAGATCCTTGTCCTACAATCGGCCATATCACAATATTTTAATGAAAACCATTCGGCCAACAACATAACTTAATCCAAATAACCTTAGGCTTCCTCAACCAACTTTAAGAGTATAGAATCCTTACCACTTGACTTACCAACTTCGATTTGCTAAAAGGAATGGCTTAAATCGATTGCTTCCGAAATCCCAATGAGCCTAAGAGAATAATTGAATCCTAAAAATGGTTAGAACCTTGCAAAACAATGCCCAAAGGTTCGGCCTTTGTCCACAAGAAAACATCACAGAAACGAGAAAGAAAAGAAAGAAAACGTCCATGAACACTTACCCCTTTTTATCCAAAATCAATAGAAGAAAACCAAGGAGAGTCTACCCTTGAATATTCGGCCAAAACAAAGACTAAAAGAGAGGAAGAAGGTTCGGCTAAGGTTGATTTGTATTAACAACAAGGATTCAATTAAAGTTGAGAAAGAGAAAGGAAAACAAAAGAAGAAGATGGAAGAGATTTCAATGGAAAAGAAATGTTTATGGCTTAAAATAAAAGAAAGTAAAGAGAGAT
The DNA here is from genome assembly GCA_005393395.2 of Gossypium australe. Classification (NCBI taxonomy): domain Eukaryota; kingdom Viridiplantae; phylum Streptophyta; class Magnoliopsida; order Malvales; family Malvaceae; genus Gossypium; species Gossypium australe. The sequence continues at coordinate 87,882,538 of CM016619.1, read as the reverse complement.
GGAGAGATGGAAGTTTCGGCCAAGAGAGAATAGGAGGAAAATGTGATTTGAACAATATTGAAAGAAAGAAAAAAAAGAGAGATGTGGGAGAGATTCGGCCAAACACTTCTTTGCCAAAAAGAAAGTGCACAAAAATGCACAAAGATAGATTATAGTTTCGGTTTCAAAAGAGCAAATGAAAGAAAGGAAAATGGTATCATTTGATTCAACAAAAAGAGGCTAAAATCAAAAGCAAAATGCACCAAAATGCACAAGACATATTCGGCCAAAGAGGAGAGCTTTGGGGAGGAAAAGAAAAATGCCAAAGATGCACAAAAATGCTAAAATGACTAACCAATTCCCTCCCAAACTACCTATCAAAATTCGGCCACCCCCCTAGCCTTACATGCCGTCCACATACATGGTCTCCCAAGTCAAATCTATCCACCCAACACTTTCCAAAACCAATTCCTTATATCATGCCTTATGCTCTCCCAACCTTCCTTAACTTTAAGAATCTTATCCCCAATATCAAGCTTTCCTTAAACACATATTCAACTTACCAAAAGAAATAGTCCAACCTATCATGAATAAGGTTTGACCGTCCATAAATGCTATGATGCACAAAAATATAAAATTCTCAAAATACCTTCCATGTTACTCGAACCATTTCCCTCATGCCACCTTTCATGCATCTTAACCACCATGCCACTAACTCCACATGTGTTAGAATTTAACACTTAAATTAACTTAAGTGTCAAGCTCACCTAATCCACTTCAATAAATGAACCATACAAAAATTTATTCTAGCTTCCTAAATAAAATCAAGCCTTCACAAGACTATGCTAACACACAAAATTCCTACCCGAGCCAACACAAAATAATACTCAAATTTCCTAAAGCTCAAGGCCCAATCCTACTAGGCCCAAATTCGGGATGTTACAGGTCTTTTGATGGAATCAAATGTCGATCAGGGGAAGGAGGGGATTGGATCTGTAAACCCAATCCGTAAGTTTAAGAAACGAATGGTGTCAGCGATTCGAGATTGGCCACCGGGTTGTGGACCGGCTTTAGAACAAAACCGTAGGCAGTTAGCAGTCGTATCGGCTACTGATAGTGTCGACATAGAAAGTATCATCTTGACCGTAATCAGGTGTGTAGGTCTCTATCACACTAATTAATCTGTACTATATATGTTATGGGCTAAAAGCCAGAAAAAGGCTATATGGATAGTCGTATTACCCGAAAAGGGTAGGCAAGGGATGCCAGGTACGTAATCATAGAAACTTCTCTATGTGTATCGATGTATGTGATAGTCTGTGATCTTTTAGGTAGTATATTGTTTCGATTCTGCATGGATGTATGCATGGGATGGGGTTAATATGATGAAGGGGAAGAGCATGTTAATAGGTCACTTTGTGATCGGTGGTTAAACCACGAATTGTAAAGTTAGGTCACAATAGTGATCGGTGGCTAAGCCACGTTAAATTTGTTCCTGATTGTTAGGAATAGGCAGCATGACTATCGATATGGTGTGTAGCGGTTGGTGGGTTGATTGTAGAAATCCTCGAGGTGTGATGGCTGGTATGGGCTGGTGTGTAGAGGATGGACTTTTAGGTTGGGTTGGGCCATGTAGCATGTAAATATTCTGTTGCCATTGTGTATGGGCCAAGGCCCATAATGTGTTTGTGGGCCTCAAGCCTTTTATGTGTTTTCGGGATTTGCACACTGAGTCTTGGTAACTCACCCTTTATTTTCCTAATCCTTTCAGGTGAGCAGTAGATCATGGATATGGGAGCCGAGGCGGACTCGAGGGGCCAACAAGTCTTTTATTTTCATAAACTATTTCTGGTTTTTCTTTAAGTTTTAATTTTGGGACTATTTATGTAATAAGGCCTCCATAGCTTAGGTTATCAATTTGTATTTAATAATGTTTACATTTACAAATTTATGTTCAAAGACTTATTTATGAGAAGAAATAAAATGGGATTTTCAAACAAGTTTTAAATAAAAAAAACCCACAAATGTTTTCTGCAAATAGCACTTATTTAATGAATACCTACATAAACAAACCGAGATTTCAAATCCCTTCAAAGCAAAGTTTTTAAAATTTAACCCGTAACATACCAGATCTGGTCATGGCATTTGGGCCGAGTTTGGGGTGTTACACGAGCTTGTCACTTGGTCATGTTGCACAAGTCAGTATACCCTACAGGTTTGGCACGGCCTGGCACACGGGTGTGTGTGGCCACTTCGAAGGGCACACGGGCTAGACTCACGGGCGTGTGTGGTTGGCCGTGTGACCCAAGTCAGCAACCTCATTTGTTTGGACACGGGCTGGGACATGACAATGTGCTCCCATTTTGAATGTCCACACGGATTGTGACACGAGCGTGTCTGGTGGCCATGTGAGACACAAGGCCTAGTCACACGGGCGTGTGTCCCCTGTTTTGGAGAAAATTTTTCTAAGGGCTCAAATTGTTTTAAAAATTATCGGTTAGTCCTGAACCACTTCCAATGCATGAATAAGGCCTCGTAGGCTTGTATTAGGGACATATTGATTGAGGTTGATTGACGAATGTTTGAAATGATGAAATGTACGCTAATAGTATGTATAATTGAGTTGTAAGTCTGGTAATGCTCCTTAACCTTATTTCGGCATTGAATACGGGTGAGAGGTGTTACATTATTTTCTTTTTCCATCTTGTGTAATATTCAGGTTAAAATCATGCCTCGCAAAAGAACTCATGCCTATGTCCAAGTTGAAGAATCACAAAATGATTTCCATTATGAAGAAGCCAAAGCAAGATACAACAACATCTTCAAAAATCAACAAATGCTCCCAGAGAAAGGTTTTAAGTTGAAAGAAAGCAACTGCACTAATTTCATGGCGAGTATTCGTAAAGTTCCTGAAACTTTAAATTATGAAGTGTTTTGTGAGAAAACACCTAGTGTAGATGAAGAGTTAGTCCGGGAATTTTATGCAAATCTATCCTCAAGCGAATTAATAGAAGTCTCTGTCCAAGGAATCAAGATACCAATAAACTCAAATACTATTAATGAATTCTTTAATTTACCTGATTTCAAAGACGATGAATATTCTTCCTTAATGAAAAATATTGAAGCCGAGAAATTGCAATAAATTTTAGAGGAACTTATAGTTTTGGGTTTTAAATGGACTGTGTCAAAGGATGGAACTCACACTTGTCGTAGGGAATATTTGACACCATTAGAGAAGGTATGGTTTTATTTTATTCGATTCAGTCTTATGCCTATCTCACATGGGACTACACTTTCAGTAGAATGAATGGTCTTGCTATACTAAATTATGACAATAAAGACCATTGATGTGGGAAAGATCATTCTAAGAGAGATTCGAAATTATGCCACTAGACATTCTGGTCTAGCGTATTTTCCTTTTACGATAATAGTTTTGTGCTTGAAAGTTAAAATACTTGCAAACATAACGAAGACAGGGTATAGCCAAGGCACAATCATAGATTGGGACCTTTTTCATGTAGCAGGAAATTCTATTCTGTAATAGCAAGTTGAATCAATTGATGAACCATTAGACGAAAAAGTTCCTACAAAGACAGAACCAATGTAGCCAGTTGAAATTCCTGATTTGGCAGAGCCAAATGAACCAATCTCTGAACCTGATATGGCAACCCTAAAGTTTAGAACTCATTCGCCTTCTGTAGATCTTTGTGCTGAGCTGTCAATGTAACCTCTCTAACTTCGCCTAGACGTTATGGCTAGATTGGGGAGGCTACATTAGCCACCGAAATGGCTAAGCTAACTTATGTTACTTTTGAAGACCTTTAATAAACTCATTTTAGAGAAAAATCATAGTTGTACTTTAAGTTAGTTTAAAAACATTCATTTAATAGGTGATTTGTACTTAAGATTCATTTTATTATTGATAGTGTTGTTTTAGAAATATCGTTTGTTCGTCCCTTTACTTTGTAAAAACTTGATGTTCATTAATGTAGTGAAGAAAAAATCATTAATCATGTCATTTTGAAATCTAATTGCCTTAACAATTTGTTTTTTCTTTTGAAAAATGGTTTCTTTGCAATGCAACGAAAATTAGGGAACAATGTCAAATTTTACTTAAGCCAGATATCATGCACTTTCCAGTTATTAAGCTTAAGTAATCCATGCATGCAAAAATTACAAACCTAAACTAATAGAGACTTAACAATACTTATTAAAATTAGTCTGAGGTCCAAGGTAATTCTTCGTATGCCGGGTTCGGTCTTAGTTTCAAGGTTTGCCTGAAAAGTTAAACATTATGGGTGTGAGCCTATGAAAGCTCAGTGTGAGTCGAACACTTATTTAAACAAACATAAATGACAAATACAGTGAAACATATTAGCATTAATAGAAGAACACATACTGGAATTTCATATCATTACATAGCCTTTAACGAATCGATGTCAACCGGTGTATAAGCATGATCATCATTCATTCAATTAACAATCATTAATTTCAATACCATTCAATATAACACAATACAATACGTAGCATAAATCAATAACATTCGAGTATGTCATGAGCATGATGCAATTCAAAATGGCTTCTACCCCAACCATCTGTTACATATCATGTGTTCCTTAGAACCAATCTGCTAAACTCCAACGAATGCGAGCAAAGCTCAATGTGGTAAAACCACTGAATAATCATAATTGCGGAAAGTCTGTCAAATAATGAATAATGTGATAAAATTGACAATCTCCTCAATACTCCAGGTGCAGTGCACTGACTACAAATAAATACAGACTTAATATGCCACTAGTACTCTATAAAACTCCTCCGTCAACCACAATAATAACCCACCCAATGCACATGCAATATGTCATACAATCTCAAACATAGTCATAATTCAATACTTTTATAATTTATTGGCATGTTCAATATGCCCTCGAATTATCAAATACTTTTAGTGAATAGGATCATTGATCCAAATTTAAATTTACCATCAAGGTGGTATCATTTAATAAATCACAATTTCATGTGTTCTTACAAACTTTTCTGTGTGAACATATAACAGTCTTTCAAAAATTACATAACAAACTACTCATACCAGTCTATCATACATAAGCCTTATTTTCATTCAAAATCACGCTACACAACAACTAATCATACATCACATTAACTAACCATTCACAACAATATCAATCATGCAATCATTCAGTCAATTTAGCCACTTTGCTAACATGCCCAACAGTTAGGGCTCGAAATGTACCTAGTTCGGCCTCTTACAATTTTAATTACTTAGCTATTTAGCCAAGCTCTATCAGCAAACTAAATCATCAATTATATCAATAAAATCATTATTATAAATCAAGTTTATTAGTTAGGACCCACACCTTATTTTATGCTCTACTGCAGCACACTTGCGAATCTCGCGGTTTCTCCTTAAGACTTTAAAATGAACCTAAATTAAAAATAATTATCTAACTAAATTAATATTTCAATTAAATAGACCCCAAACACCCTTTTTATGGGTGCAATCCAATCATCACAATTATAACAATTTTTTAGCTCCAAACTAGTGATGTTTCTTACACTAATTTGATGTGAATCATATGCGCGAATGTCTAACGACTTCACTATTGATTTGCAGCGTTTAGTCAGAACCTAACACATTTAAATAATGAAAAATAAGTACTTAATCCTTGAATAAAATATTCAATTGGACAAATTAAAAATTTCCCGAACATCTAAACTGAAACTACACACTAGTTCATAATCAACTACAATTATGCTTCCCAAACTGTCAAATCTAAGTCGCCAATTGATCAAGATTTATTTTTTCCTAATTACACATGATTAAAGGATTATTAGTAAGGATTCAAGAACCCAAGATTTTTCTGGAAATAAATGGAAAAAAAATAAAGAAACAACAACCCCCTTTCTTGAGCCCTTAGGCGCGCGCACCATTACCATCTATGGCCAATTTGGGGTTGATTTAATAGCACATTTAAAAACACTTGAAAGGATGGAAAAATAGCCTTTAAATCTTTAAAAATCACCCAAATTCAATATCTAGAATTTTGGGTATTTAACTTACAAGATTAATCAGGAAATTGAAAGAAAACAAGAACTTACACAAGCTAGGTGAAAGGGGTGGCAATGGCTCTTCTTGGCAACAACGAGAATCATTCTTGGAGATCCAAAACTTCATATTTGGGGTTGGAAAACTAAGGGTGAAATTGCATCAATATTTAGGGAAGGATGGTGCAAGATCTTGTGGAAAAAGAAAAGAAAAAGAGATGGTGGTGTAGGGTGTTTGGGCGGCGGCAACAAAGGAGAAAAAAAGAAAAAAAAATTGAAAAGAAAAGAGGAGAGGAAGAAGATGAACGGATAGGGTAGGGAAAAAATAACCTAGAGGCTGAAAAATACAAGAAAAATTTGTATTTATACCTAAGGTTCAAGGTTGGGCGGCACAAACTAAGGGGAAAGAGAAATTTTAGCAAAAATTAATCTATTTTGCAAGGGAAGGGAATCAAACTTGAGACTTTTATCTAATTTCCATGCTTCCTTATTTTTCTTTTAACCACTAAGTTATTCCATCATTCTTGACATAACCTTACAATATTTATTTTAAAAAACAAGGTGTATCACATACTAGGGTTTGATGCAAAATTTACAAAACAATAAAAATGGTGCGAGAGAAGGGATTTGAACTTGGGTTTCAATGATAGTTCCACTAACACTTAACCAACAAACCAGTAACTCATTTATTTCCTAAAAACATACAGATAATCTAAAAAATCAGGGCATGACCACTCTCTCTCGGTTCACAAACTTGATTTTACTAACCCCCGATTTTTTGGATGTGTCAGTGAAAGTTGATGGACATAATGCAACATATGCAGTGGCAGCAAGAAGCTTATTGGAGATACTAAAAAATACGAGACGACGCAATGAGAGGCACTTTTACGAAAATATTTCATAACCCCTTTTTTTTGTGCTTGAATTTTCAGACTTCATATCTGATCCATGGACTCTAATGTCGAGGAAGAAACGAGAAGGTTCAAGAAAAAACAAGGACGATAAAGTCAAAGATGGATAGAATTCTGAGGGTTCTACAAATAAATAAAAAGGTGGGGGGTCTTGTCTTTACTTTATTTTATTTTATTTCTTCGGATATTTTAAGTTTTAGGATTAGGTTCTTTTAGGATATTTCTATTTCTCGCATAATAAAATAAGAGGAAAAATAATAAATGAAAGTGAACAATTTGCAAAATAAGAACTGTGGCAATAGATACGTACATGTCTAGGATTGGATCTTCCTAAGAAAAGTTTGGTATTTAAGCAGTCAAACTTGACTCACCTCCTTTTTCTGGGACCCTACCTAGTGTACAGTATCTATTCGCATCTATTTTTTTTATTTTCTCTATTTTTTTTAACAATGGTGACATTGTTCATCTTAAGTAGGGGGACAAAAAATTGATATTGTGCTTTTTCATAATACATTTTTCTTATAATTATGTTTAAGTTATATTTTGTTCAAAAAATTGAATTTTTGTTAATTATACTAAACCTTAGTATAAATATGTAATACCAAAAATGACATGGTGATCTAACATTTCATTAGGTGGGTTTTCTACCACCGATCACCACGTGATCTAACATTTCATTAGGTGGGTTTTCTACCACCGATCACCATGTGACCAATCATACTCTTCCCATTTTCATATCAAACCTATCCCATGCATACATTCATGCAAAATCAAACAATCTACCACCTAAGAGATTACAGTCTTTCACATACATCGATACACACAGAGAAGTTTCTATGGTTACATACCTGGCATCCTTTGCCTACCCTTTCTGGGTATCGCGACTGTTTACACAGCCCATTTTCCGGCTTTTAGCCCATAACATAAACATATAAATAATCATACAGATTATTAGTGTGCTAGAGATCTACACACGACTGTTCATACAACCTCATTTTCCGGCTTTTCAGTCCCTAATAGGTATAATACAAAATAAAACTTATGTGATAAGGATCTACACACGACTGTTCATACAGTCTCATTTTCCAGCTTTTCAGCCCCTAACAGGTATAATACAAAATAAAACTTATGTGATAAGGATCTACACACGACTGTTCATACATCCTCATTTTCCGGCTTTTCAGCCCCTAACAGGTATAATACAAAATAAAACTTATGTGATAAGGATCTACACACGACTGTTAATACAGCCTCATTTTCTGGCTTTTCAGCCCCTAACAGGTATAATACAAAATAAAACTTATGTGATAAGGATCTACACACGACTGTTCATACAGCCTCATTTTCCGGCTTTTCAGCCCCTAACAGGTATAATACAAAATAAAACTTATGTGATAAGGATCTACACACGACTGTTCATACAGCCTCATTTTCCGGCTTTTCAGCCCCTAACAGGTATAATACAAAATAAATCTTATGTGATAAGGATCTACACACGACTGTTCATACAGCCTCATTTTCCGGCTTTTCAGCCCCTAACAGGTATAATACAAAATAAAACTTATGTGATAAGGATCTACACACGACTGTTCATACAGCCTCATTTTTCGGCTTTTCAGCCCCTAACAGGTATAATACAAAATAAAACTTATGTGATAAGGATCTACACACGACTGTTCATACAGCCTCATTTTCTGGCTTTTCAATCCCTAACAGGTACAATACAAAATAAAACTTATGTGATAAGGATCTACACACCTGATTACGGTTAAAATGAGACCCTCTAAGTTGACGCTATCCATAGCCAACACCACCGCTATCTGCCTTGAAATCCCGAAAAGAGATATGAGATTCAGGGACTAGTGTTTCTGGCTTTTAGATCTAAGAGATCTACTTATTAGAGAAGATCCGGCTACTCCGAGAGGATTCCGGCTTTTTGCAAAAATCAGGAGGAGAAGATGATTCCAAGAAATCTATAGAGATTCGACTTTTAGAAGAAAGAAGAGAAGAGAATAATAGAGTTTTCGGCTTTTAGAAGAAAGAAGAGAATAATGGAGTTTTCGGCTTTTAGAAGAAAGAAGAGAATAATGGAGTTTTCGACTCTTAGGAGAAAGAAGAGAAAAGAATAATGGAGTTTTTGGCTTTTAGAAAAAGAAAAGGTGGAAACCCTAAATGCCGCAAAATAAAGAGGAGAACCCTCCCTATTTATAGAAATTTTTGGCACTTACCTATGAAAAACCGAAAGTGCCCTTCTTGATAACTAAAAATTAATCAAATAAAAAGGGAAAATTCGGCACCCCTTTGCCATGAAGAAACTGATTTCTTCACTCCTCTAGGTGATAGAATTTCGGCCAACTCCTAGCCTTGTAGATAGCTCCTATCTTTTCTCCTTTTATCTTCCATATTATCAACTATAATATCTACATTATCTTATTCATATAAATCCTCCTATTTGTGAGCCTTGTTGCCATCCTCTCGACCTAACCCAAATGCCGAAAATTAGCTAACTTAAACTAAAAGAATTGGGCTCCACGAAACTTAAATTTGGGCCCCTTATTCCCTTGTGTGGCGTCACCTCCTTGCTCCTTAAGTGGCGCCACTGACCACTGGGCCACAAGCCCATTTTGATGTTTTAAACATAGATACTACCTTTTAAACCCTATAATGCCCAAACAGATAATTTTAACCAAGGCCTCTGCCTAAGCCTGAGCCCAATTTGGACCCCTAACACTTAAATTAACTCATTACACATGTTCACCTATTAAACGCATAGGCCTAAAAATTCAGGATGTTACAGTTCTACCCCCTTAAAGAAATTTCGTCCTCGAAATTTCCAACTAACTATTAATCGTACTACCCAAGTCTCACCACTACGCTTTCGCTGCGCACTCTAATTCCAAAGCCAAAAGAAACACTTAGTATACTATGGTAGAATACGCACCGATATTCGCATCTAGAGCGTCCTCATCCCCTTGTACTCATTCTACTAATTCGTGTTTATCTGATTAGAATTTTTTGAATTATTAGTTTTCTTCCACTGATTAACCCCGAACAGTCTTATGAATAGTAGTTTTAAGGGTAGTTCTTTCGAATTCGCAGTTATATCTACAATTCAGTCTCATGTTCACATCTCCTAGTTCTAAGAAGCACATACATTCAATCATCACACACCAACATACATATAACATCCGTGAACTCACATTCCTCGCTTAAAGAGTATTTTCGTCATTTCACTACCCAGGGGTTTTTCCGTAGTTTTGCCCTACAGGGTATTTTCCAAAATAAAGTATCTTGGTAATTTTCTTTGAATTAGAGGTACTTTGGTACATTTTTTTTAAAGCAAGGGTATTTTTGGAAAACAAGTTTTTTTTTAAACAAAACGATGGTATTTTGGTAATTTCCTCAAAATGGGGTATTTTGGTTTTGTTCCCGAAATAGAGATATTTTGATGATGTTGTTGTTGTTGTTGTTTGTTTTTTTTTTTTTTTTGTAAAGCAGTAGTACTTTGGAAAATTTAATTTCGCAAACCAGGTTACTCTTATAAATATAGGGGTTTTCGGGTAAATTTGCAAAACATGGGTATTTCATAAAATCACGGTCGTTTTGAAAATTTTCACAAACCAAAGGTATTTTGGAAATTTTGCCAACCAGAGTGTTTCGGTAATTTCTCAAATTTTGGTAGTTTTACAATTCTGGGGTATTCTGGGAAATTTTCACAAATCAAGTGTATTTTGGAAATTTTACAAAACTTAAGGGTATTTTGATTGTGAAATAGGGTGGCTGGTCCCTTTCGGGTTTTAATTATAGATTTTGGCCCGTCAAAAAATCCTCATGGCTAAGGTGAACAGTCACTACGCACCAGGTAGGATTCCAGTGAAGAGGAGGTGAGTCACTAGGACTGCTTAAGTACCAAGCTCTCCCTGAATCCAATCCTAGACATGCGTATGCCTGTTGCCACACCCTAACCCAGCGACTTGTTCACGGGTTTGTTTGGATTGATTAAATCTTATGAATTTAAGGAGTTGTTTAAAGTAACCCTAAAGTCCATCAATGCCTAACATACTACACTACGTCCATCAAGCCCATCAAACCCAACATATATATCACATCAAGAGTTAGAATACTTACCTGCGTGGATCGGGTGTCGGTAGACTCGAAGGCCATATCTTCTTTCAAATTTTTTTCTTTTCCAGATTCACATCAACATTACAAAACATTACTAGGCCCATTTCACAGCCCGAGTTTTGAACTGGGCTCTAATACCAAAATGTAACACCCCAAACCCGGCCTATACGTTTCGACCAGATCTGGTATGCGACGGGTTGAACGTTAAAATCTTTTGCTAAGTTGGTTTTAGAAAATCATAAGTTATTAGGCAATATTTGAATAAATAAGTGACATTTGAAAAGGAACCTTGTATTATTATTATTTGGTATAAATAAACCCCTGACATAAACTCATAAGTTGCAAATATTAAAAAAAGTATTTAGGCGAATACAAACTATGGGGCCTTATTACCTAAATATTCCCAAAACAACACTTAAAGGAAAACCGAAAATAATCTATAGAAAAAACTTGATGGCCCCTCGAGTCCGTCTTGGCTCCCATGTCCACGGTCTACTGCTAATCTGAAAAGTTAGGGAAAAATAATAGGGTGAGTCCCCAAAACTCAGTGTGTAAATCCCGAAAATACATAAAAGGCTTGGGCCCACAAACACATTATGAGCCCTGGCCCATACACAATGGCAACAATCATAATCACATGATAGATAATAAATGATGCAAAGCCCAACCCATCCTAGAATTCCATCCTCTACACACCAACCCGTACCAACCATCACACCTTGGGGATTTCTACAATCAACCCTCCATCCGCTACATACCAAAACAACAGCAGTACTGCCTATTCCTATCAATCAGGAATTTTAACGTGGATTTTCTACCACCGATCACCAAGTGACCTAACATTTCATTTCGTGGGTTTTCTACCACCGATCACCATGTGATCTAACATTTCATTAGATGGGTTTTCTACCATAGATCACCATGTGATCTAACATTTCATTAGGTTGGTTTTCTACCACCGATCACCATGTGATCTAACATTTCATTAGGTGGGTTTTCTACCACCGATCACCATGTGACCAATCATGCTCTTCCCCTTTTCATATCAAACCCATCCCATTCATATATTCATGCAAAATCAAACAATCTACCACCTAAGAGATTACAATCTTTCACATACATTGATACACATAGAGAAGTTTCTATGGTTACATACCTGGCATCCTTTGCCTATCCTTTCTGGGTATCGCGACTGTTTACACAGCCCATTTTCCGGCTTTTAGCCCATAACATAAACATATATATATTCATACAGATTATTAGAGTGCTAGAGATCTACACACGACTGTTCATACAACCTCATTTTCTGGCTTTTCAGCCCCTAACATGTATAATACAAAATAAAACTTATGTAATAAGGATCTACACACGACTGTTCATACGGCCTCATTTTCCGGCTTTTCAGCCCCTAACAGGTATAATACAAAATAAAACTTATGTGATAAGGATCTACACATGACTGTTCATACATCTTCATTTTCCGGCTTTTCAGCCCCTAACAGGTATAATACAAAATAAGACTTATGTGATAAGGATCTACACACGACTGTTCATACAGCCTCATTTTTCGGCTTTTCAGCCCCTAGCAGGTATAATACAAAATAAAACTTATGTGATAAGGATCTACACACGACTGTTCATACAGCCTCATTTTCTGGATTTTCAGCCCCTAACAGGTATAATACAAAATAAAACTTATGTGATAAGGATCTACACACGACTGTTCATACAGCCTCATTTTCCGGCTTTTCAGCCCCTAACAGGTATAATAAAAAATAAAACTTATGTGATAAGGATCTACACACGACTATTCATACAACCTCATTTTCCAGCTTTTCAGCCCCTAACAGGTATAATACAAAATAAAACTTATGTGATAAGGATCTACACACCTGATTACCGTTATAACGAGACCCTCTAAGTTGAAGCTATCCGTAGCCAACACCACCGCTATCTGCCTTGAAATCCCGAAAAGAGATATGAGATTCAGGGACTAGTGTTTCCGGCTTTTAGATTTAAGAGATCTACTTACTAGAGAAGATTCGGCTACTCCCAGAGGATTCCAGCTTTTTGCGAAAATTAGGAGGAGAAGATGATTTGAAGAAATCTATAAAGATTCAGCTTTTAGAAGAAAGAAGAGAAAAGAATAATAGAGTTTTCGGCTTTTAGGAGAAAGAAGAGAATAGAGTTTTCAGCTTTTAGAAGAAAGAAGAGAATAATGGAGTTTTCGGCTTTTAGAAGAAAGAAGAGAATAATGGAGTTTTCGGCTTTTAGAAGAAAGAAGAGAACAATGGAGTTTTCGGCTTTTAGGAGAAAGAAGAGAAAAGAATAATGGAGTTTTCGGCTTTTAGAAGAAAGAAAAGGTGGAAACCCTAAATGCCGCAAAATAAAAAAGAGAACCCTCCCTATTTACAGAAAATTTCGACACTTACCTATGAAAAACCGAAAGTGCCCTTCATGATAAGTAAAAATTAATCAAATAAAAAGGGAAAATTCGGCACCCCTTTGCCATGAAGAAACTGAATTCTTCACTCCTCTAGGTGATGGAATTTCGGCCAACTCCTAGCCTTGTAGATAGCTCCTATCTTTTCTCCTTTTATCTTCCATATTATCAACTATAATATCTACATTATCTTATTCATATAAATCCTCCTATTTTTGAGCCTTATTGCCATCCACTCGACCTAACCCAAATGCCAAAAATTAGCTAACTTAAACTAAAAGAATTGGGCTCCATGAAACTTAAATTTGGGCCCTTTATTCCCTTGTGTGGCGTCACCTCCTTCTCTCTAAGTGGCGCCACTGACCACTGGGCCACAAGCCCATTTTGATGTTTTAAACATAGATACTACCTTTTAAACCCTATAATGCCCAAACAGATAATTTTAACCAAGGCCTCTGCCTAAGCCTGAGCCCAATTTAGACCCCTAACACTTAAATTAACTCATTACACATGTTCACCCATTAAACACATAGACCCAAAAATTCAGGATGTTACAAAATAAAAGTTCTATTGTCTCAATAATTGTTATGTTATTTGAATTATGACATAAATTTTACTCTTAATAAAGTATGTAAATCGAACCATGAAATATTTAATTCCTTAGGAAAGCTAAGCATGCATGAAAATTTAAGTCTTTAGAATTGACTTAGTAATTTTTTGAGGCGAAATTAGTAATTTTTTGAGGCAAAATCCTAGGAAGCATGGAACTTTGAAAATTATTTAGGCAAACATTTGGACCATTTGAGCCTTTCAAGCTAACCTTAATGAATATTTATCCCTTGCAACCCAACTTTGAGACTATAGGGCCTGATTTTATTTGAACCTTGCAATAATAATCCATCCCTTCTCTCAAAATTATCTTTAAATTATCCAAAACACTAGACTCAGTCAATTCAGAATATTCTCTGAAAATAAGTTTGGGGGAGTTGAGAAGAAGTATCAAATGCTAAAAAAAAAAAAAAAGAGAGAAAGAAAATGAAAAGGAGAGAGCATATGTACTCAAATACAAAATTAGTTGGTGAATTTGAAGGTATTTATTCCAAAGGTTCGATGCAAGCTAAGTCTGGGGTTTTTAGCTTAAAATTATCTATCTTTTACCTACCCCTAGCCAAGCCACATTACAACCTGTTTAAAAGGCCTATTGGTTCAAATTTCTGTGCTGACTACATTTGTGGAGAGAAATTGCTAAGTTCAACATATGAAGACAAAAATTAAACTTAGGGATTGCAGTTTAGTCTTAAATGAGGAAATAAAAATTAATTGGTAAGAATTTAGCATATATTTATTGAGAAAGCATTTAGTCTATACTTACTATCATGATAATAATTGAAGATAATTCAAACAATATGTATACTTGAATTGCATAATTTCAAAATTCTTGTTCTTGAGCATAATTACACTAAACTGATAATTATGGGGAGAAATGATTTCTGAAGAAAATTTTCAAAGGTGATTTCAAGAAACTTCTTTTACA